>JBBBDQ010000883.1:582500-1182500 GCA_037127315.1 Ascarosepion bandense | reverse complement strand
GTTCACCGTGCCCTTAAAATTTGTTCTCCAGTTTGTTTGAATTCGCTTGCAAAATATTTTGCAAAATATTTTCGAAGGTAACGGGTATCCTATCAATGTAGTGAAACGTGCGATCGAACGAAAGGTCAGACTTTATAAAGAACCATTGGTTGAAGGACCTAGTCGCTGTCCGTTGTATTTGAAATTGCCTTGGTTTGGAAGGAAATGTCAAACTGTAACTGATAAGATTTCGGCATGTTTCGTCCGGGTATTTTTCAGTGCAGTTACGTGTTGTTTTTAAGACAATACCTGTGTTTCCTTCCTTCAGTAAAGATAGGTTGTCCTATTTTCGCAGGAATTCCGTTGTTTATAGATTTAAATGCCGCTGCGATGCGGTATATATAGGACTAACTAATCTGAGGTTGGAGACGCGGGTTGCACAACACGTCCCCGCAAATATACGTTCGGGTAGCCCTCTTAGATCTATAAGAACAACCCAGGCTGTTCTGGATTCAGCTATTGGCCATCACCTGCTGGACAGTCAGGCATATGCCTCTCTGCATGAGAACAATTGGTTCACTGTTCTGCACAGTGCTCGATTGGCCCATTATCTGCGCGGTTTTGAAGGCTGTTTGCCTAAAACTCCAGCAGCTGATCCTGTGCAGGAAGAAAGAGTGATTCATTCGCTCCTTACAATTACTGGAGAGTTTGTGAGTGTTACAATTTTTCCTTTTTATCACTCTTATGGAGTTGTATGTTTACACCCCACTTACTTTTTAATGAATTTACTGATTAAAATTTATTTTTAAACGAACTCCATCTTTCCCCACATTTTTGTAAGTAATCCTTTGTTTTCCTTTGTCCTTTATTAAACATTTATAATAAAGCCAACGTAAACACTTGAAGAGTGTTGGCTGAAAGGTTCCTCAGGTTGGGTTAAGTATAATGACGTCTATTTTATTTAAAGTAATATATATATATATATATATATATATATATATATATATATATATATATATATATATCTTTAAAAAGAACAGACGTCATATTATTTAAACCCGAGGAACCTTTCGGCCAACTCTTATCAAGGGTTCTCGTTGGCTTTAATTTTAAGGGAATTAAGGAAAAGGACAAGGCAAAATAAATTAAATTACTTACAATTGTCCTATTTTCGCAGGAATTCCGTTGTTTATAGATTTAAATGCCGCTGCGATGCGGTATATATAGGACTAACTAATCTCAGCAGATGATGGAACTCGTTCAAAAAGAAATTTATTGAAAAAAAAAATACATAAAATGTAAGGGGGGTGTACACATACAATTCCACAAGAGTGTTTAAAAGTGAAAAATGTTACACTCACAGACTCACCAGCAATTGTAAGGAGCGTAAAAACCGCTTTCTGCACAGGCTAGGCTGTTGAATTTTCAAGCAAATTGCTTCCAAAATACGTAGATGATGTGTAAACCGAGCGCTGTGCAAGACAGTAAACCAGCTGTCCTCATATGCCGAGGCACCCACTTGATTGTCCAAAAGATGTCGGCCAATAGCGGAATCCAGAACAGATTGTGTTGTTCTTATAGGTCATAGAGAGCCACAGGAACGTATATTAGCGGGGACGTGTTGTGATCGGTACGTCCTATGTATGCCGCATCACAACAGCATTTAAATTTGTAAACAATGGAACTTTTTCGAAAATAGGACAACCTATCTTTATTGAAGGAAGGAAACAAAGGTCTAGTCTGAAAAACAACACGTAACTTGACCGCAAAATAACAGGACGAAACACATGCCGAAACTCTGTCGGCTACAGTTTGACATTTTCTACCAAGCCAGGGTATTTTCAGATACAAGGGACAGCGGCTAGGTCCTTCAACCTTAGGTTCTTTATAACGTTTGATCTTGCGATCAATTACCCGTTTCACCACATTAACTAGGTACCCATTGCCTTCGAAAATCTCCTGCAAGTGAATTAATTCGCTTTCTAAACATTCAGGAGAACAAATATTCAAGGCACGGTGAACCAAGGTTTCTATCAGACCCAGTTTACGAGACTTAGGGACAAACGATTTCCAATTAGTATACAAACCTGTGAAAGTTAGTTTGCGAAAAACAGAAGTCACGAAAGTACCGTCCCGCCGCTGAACAAGGACATCTAAAAATGGGAGACATCCATCCCTTTCAATCTCCATGGTAAGCTGAAAGGAAGGATGTAAAGAATTTAGCTGAACTAAAAAATGTTCAGCATCAATGGCGCTGTCAAATAAAGAGAAGGTATCATCAACATATCGCTGATATATCAAAGGTTCAGCTACCCTCTCAAATAGCAGACGCTCATGAAATCCCACGAAAATATTCGCAAGGACAGGACCCAAAGGACTACCCATAGCAACGCCATCCGTCTACGCAAACATTGTCCCATCAAAGCTAAATTCGACCCCCTCAGTTGCCAATCGCATACATTCCAGGAATAACTCCTCGGGAATTGCCGCGGCACCTAAACTCCCTCTATATAACATGTCTACACAAATGTTAATAGTGTCGTTTAATGGAACATTTGTGTACAAACTGACAATGTCAAAGGAGACCATAAATTTATCCCTAGATGAAAAATCTAAGTTTCTAATGAAACTAGAAAATCTGAAGGAGTCGATGACATTGTACGCAGACAGAGCAAGAGACACAGGTTGGAGAATCTCAGCCAACCACTTAGCCAATTCATGTTGTGCGGAGCCCACCATAGACAAAACAGGTCTGAGTGGGACTCCGTCTTTATGAACTTTTGGAAGGCCATACATTCTAGGGCGTTGCGAGCCCACGGGTCTGATCCTACTATAGATGTCCTTAGAAATTAATTTGTCCTTATACTTGGACAACAGCCAACGTTGAAGTTTGGCTTCTATTTTGCCGGTGTTATCGTGAGTATCGGCTGGACCGATAACTGTAAATTTAGATGGATCATCCAATATATTATGCATCTTTGCAATATAATTCGATCTATTCAAAATCACGACACCGGCACCCTTGTCTGGCTTGGTGATATAAATGTCACCCCGCGAGCGTAAAGCTCTAATCGTTTGAAAATGAATACTGCGCCAGTCGAGAGAATCTTTCTCACAACCTAGCGCAGAGTATTCAGTGGCAAACTCAAAAAACCTAGTTTTAACCTCAGAACACTTCTCGACGGACTGAGGAACATGATGGATGATTTGAGAGTATAACAACTCAAACTCAGAAAAAATCCGTTCCTTATTAACAGCAGAGGGAAGAATACAAAATTCCAATCCACGGGATAGAACAGAAAGCTCAATACCAGTGAGTTTAATATTGGAATAATTGAAAATGTGTCGGTGTAGATCACCTGACACAGAACCAAACCATCTGGTGATTAAGTATTCTAGGTACTTATTATTTCTCCCATTTGCAGATTCTTCCAACCGAAACCTGCAATTAACTAAAAAGCGAGAGAACCGGAAATAATCAAAGAAGCTCATTTCTGTTTTGATTTTGTTCAAATTTGAACGAAAAGAACGTAAGCACCCATTTGAGCGATCAAACAATTTATCAAGCTCATACTTAACTAAAGAATGTTCAACTGAGGTATTAGTGACTTTAATTCTGGCTAACCGCTTCTGAATATAAGAAGGCACGACACCACAAGACAAACAAGATTTGAGAAAAGATCTTCTGATTCTCAAATTATTCACCCTATGCCATTCTCTTACAACCTGATTAATCTGACCGAAGATTTATATATATATATATATATATCGCAGATCCTCTATCCATGTTTTAATCAATGAATTCGAGGTTCTCACATAATCAGCGGACAAGGCCAAGTGCTTTGCTCGCAGATTCTCATCTAACTCGACATTGGATTCATCTGGAGTACCCTCATCCGACTTCCCTATTAGAACTGAGGCTAAACTGTACGATATATACTTTGCCCCGACAGTAGTATTCCGTGTAATATCAAAATTTGACCCACATAAGGCGAGCGGTGGTGATGGAATCCCGGTGATTGTGCTCAAGAAATGTGCCCCCGAACTCTCCCCCGTCCTCTCTAAACTGTATAACTACTGTCTCTCTGCTTCCTGTTTTCCTGCATGCTGGAAGTCCTCTTCTGTCGTTCCTGTATTCAAGAACTCTGGTGAACCCTCGGACCCATCCAACTACCGCCCTATCAGCCTTCTACCAATTTTCGGGAAGGTGTTCGTGGCCATTATTAATGCTGAAATAGTTCAGCATCTTACTGCCCATAAACTCTTCTCCGACAGGCAGTATGGCTTCCGCTTTGCCAGGTCCACGGCCGACATTCTAACGAGTACATGTTCCAGGCCCTTGAGGAGTCCGGCGAGGCTCGTGCTGTTGTTCTGGACATCTCCAAGGCTTTTGACAGGGTTTGGCACGCTGGCCTTCTATGCAAGCTACGGGGTTACGGTATCGCCGGGCGATTGTATGATCTGATCCAATCCTTCCTAAATAACCGCATAATGAAGTTCGTCCTGAATGGGCATGCCTCCACATCTTACTGTACAAACGTTGGTGTCCCTCAGGGTTTTATCCTAGGCCCGACGCTCTTCCTTATTTTTATAAATGACCTCCCAGACGAGATCAAGAGCCAAGTTGGCATCTACGCAGATGACACCACAATTTACTCTCGTATCAGCAAGAAAGCCGGCGTGGCGGACAAACATAATCTCGGTGCTGATCTTGAGGTGGATTTACATTCTGTGGTGAATTGGGGTAAAAAGTGGCTTGTCAATTTCAATGCGTCTAAGACCAAGCTGCTGTCTGTCAATCATCACAGGCAACCTCTCCTGCCTCCCATAAGCATGCACCAAGCGTGACTCCCCGAGAGTAATACACTGCGCCTCCTCGGCCTTACCCTCTCTTCTGATCTCAAGTGGAACCACTACATTGAGTCTATAGCTAAATCCACTGCTAGGAAGGTTGGGTCACTATGTCGGGCCAGGATGTTTTTCCCGCTTGAAACCATCCTGCATATATACAAATCAACCATTCGTCCGTGCATGGAGTACTGAAGCAATATATGGTCAGGTTCCCCCGCTGTTCACCTCGATGTTCTTGACAGGCTCCAAAACAGAATCAGTAATGTGATAGGTACCGACTTGGCGGCTCGACTACAGCCACTTTCCCACCGACGGGATGTGGCTTCCCTTTGTCTGTTCTATAAATACTTTCATGGCTTCTGCTCCAACGAACTTAAGTCACTGGTGCCTCTGCAACAGGTGTTTACTCGTGCAACCAGATTGGCAACTGGGTTCCGCCCATTCACAGTTAGGTTAGCCAAATGCAGACGACAATTCTACTCCTGCAGCTTCTTTCCTCGCACTTCCCTATTCTTGCTTTTCTGACGGCTACAATCTCCAGGAATTCAAATGCAAGGTCAATACTCATCTCTTAACCACTTGACCCTAGTTCTTTCCTCACCACCCTGTATATCCTTTCCTTTCTCTCCACCTCTGCAACTATCATCACACCTTCGTCTCCTCCCTTCTCTAGCTCCTTTCTAAATGGTTTGTCCTTCTCTTTACACTCTTCTGATTTAGTGCTTTTACTCTTATGTAGCCCCCTGCACATCAGTGGCGCTACCACCTTGTTCGGAGTGATATGATTTAATGTATATATATATAAGTCTGCCTTCTTCTACCGAGCGCCCATAGTTCAGAGGTAGAATCGCCGACTGCCGCAAATTCGGTCAGGTTTCAATCCTGGGTTAAAAACGAATCGGAGTATAACCGTACTGATAATCTGTGATACAATGAAACAGATCTGTCTGCAGATATATATATATATATATATATATATATATATATAAGGTATTTATATCAACCAGCCTGATTATTTACAACAAATTTCGTTAATTTCTGTAACATGTTTACATTGGTTGACATTACAATACATTCAGTGCAGATATGGCTATTTGCGTGAATCGAAAATTGTGTTATATAGGCTTGATTTGACTTCGTTTAGACTGATAGTCATTCGTGTTAGAGATATCTAAGACGCGCCAGATCTATGTGGATAGGGGTCGCACGTTCGAATCCTGCCGAATGACACACAATTTCGTAACAAAAATTTATTGTAAATTATCAGGCCGGTAGAAATAAATATGTATGTTTCATTATAAACAGAATATCTACTTAGATACGATTATCGATCAAAAATAATTTTCAAACAAATAATTTCAAATTGTTGGTTGTTTATAACCATTTCGTTAATCTTTGTTAATTTTCGTAACGTATTGATGTGGACCCAAAGTGGGGGCCACGGAAGGAAAACACGGAACACGGGTTAAATATAAAGAAAAATATATGAAACAGAAAAGGTTACAAAGAATAGAGTAAGCGTAAGAGGAGCTTACTATCCAGTAGTGTCCAATATTAGTAGTCGTACGCGGCTGCGCACTTCTGGCGCTACTCCTCACATAATACTACTATTCACATAGTAATATAGTACTGGAAGAGTCCATGATGTAGGTGAGTATGGGTCTCACAAGACCCCACTTCCAAGAGTTTTCCTCTTTTGTTTTTTTTTGGAAAGGAAAAAAAGAAAACAAAGTAAAACTGTTAATACTTCTTCCTCTTGGGATTCACGTCGAGTGGTGGAGTAAATTTTTCTCCCCCCCCCCCACCGAGCGTGGTATTTCCGGAGAGACTTGGGGCGTGTCAAGATCGAAATGTTCGAATATTACGTCGATCGGCTCTTCGCAGATATTTTGTGGTGATTCCTCAGATTCCTTCAAACGGCATTTCTTGAGCTGGTTCAGGTGAGATTTGTGGGTGTTTTTCGGTCCCTGGACAATATAGATCAGTTCTCCAATTCTCTGTTTGATTTTGCCTACTTCCCAGAATGTAATGTTTTTGTAAGCCTTAAAAAGGACTGTCACCAGGACTGAAGTGTTTTTAAGGGAGCGAGTCAGTTTTCTTGAACTTCGCTCGCCGTGGAATGAGTTTATCAAAGATGGACTTGATTTTTCGTGCGAACATTGTTTCTCTGATTGTAGTAAAGATCTAGATGCGTGTGCTATGGCTTTTCGCGAACCATCTGGCAGTTTATGAAGAATGCAAGCACTGATGCCGTATGGGCTTGCATCACTTGTGACTATGATGTCGAGATTAGGGTGAGGGAGAGATCCGAAGTAAGTGTTTTCTTGATCTTCTCGAATGCGCCTTGGCATTCAGGGGTCCATAACCATGATTTATCCTTTTTAAGTGTTCGTTGAGACGGCCTCTCAAATTCTGCATATTCTTAATGAAACCTTGGTGAAACTTAGCAAGGTCGAGGAAGCTTTGTAACGATTGAACGTTAACTGGAGCCGGCATGTTTCTGATCGCATTAGCTCTTTCTGGATCCGGCCGACGACCATCTATTCTATAATGTGACCTAGGTATTTGATCTCTGGTAAGAAAAAGTCACACTTTGCTTCCTTAACCTTAAACTCGTATTCTTGTAACTTCTCGAATACGTTTATTATATGGTTCCGGTGCTCTGCCGTCGTTTTACTGGTCACCAGTATATCGTCCAAATAGGATGTTGCGTAGTCAAGGTCGCCCAGCATGGTGTCCATGACCTGCTGAAATATTGCAGGCGCAACCTTGACCCCAAAAACCAGTCTGTTATATTTGTACAGAAGTTTATGGGAGTTTATGCAGAGCAATTTGGAACTTTCTTCATCCACCTCTATCTGAAGGTATGCGTTTGAAACGTCTATTTTGGAAAAGATTTTTCCGCCATTAAATTTGTTGAACATTTCTTCAGGGCTTGGGAGAGGATAATGATGATCCTGCAAGGCATCGTTTAGCCCTGTGGAAAAATACTCGTATTTGGTTGGACTTCTTTTTGACATAGACCTTAGGTGCTGCACATTCGTTAAAATCTATTTTTAATAAAATACCCGCTTGTTCGAGTCTATCTAATTTTTTGTTGATCTGCTCTAGAGCAGCGAAAGGGACATTCCGTTTCTTTTTGAAAACTGGTCTTGCACCGTCCTTCACCTTGAATTTAGCTTTTAATTTAGTACATTTTCCAAGGCCGCCTTTTTCCGAATTGGACGTTGTACTTTCTACTTTTTGGCAAAAAGTACTCATTGGGCAATCCCGTAGATTGAAATTTTCTATCCAATCCGTTCCGAATAGGTTATCCGAATTTTTTAGTACATAGGCTTTCAGCTTTTTAGTAACTCCATTTAGTGTTACTGTAAGGATCACCTTGCCTAAGATGTTAATATTCTCGCCAGTTATGGATTTTGCTGTTTTATTCGTCTTTAATAGGGTCGGCTTGTTTAACTTACAAGTATGCCAGCTGATGATCGATAGGTCAGATCCCGAATCAAGCTGGAATTTTATAAAGTTATTGAAAATATCGACAGTCACATATTTTCTTAAATTCCTCTCGACTATGTTGTCTGATTGGGCTTGCCTAATTTTACTTTTGTGTTTCCTCGTTTTGTTGGCGTACCATCACTGAGTTAAGTTATGACCATTTTTATTGCAATTTTTGCAATATGTTTTCTTCTTGGATGGACATAATTTAATCCAATGCCATTTTCCACAATGGTAACATGGTCCGAGAGATTTATTTAGCCTATTCGTGTTTTGTTTATTGCAGGATTTAGAACGTAAGATTTGTCTTTTGTCTTTTTTGCAAGGAATAAGCGGTTGGGTTGCTTCTGATTTTTCTAATTTGAGCCACGCCTGATTCCTCGATCGTTTTTGAGCCACACTTGACAGAAATTACTTTGACAATCCTCTGCCAATTTTTGGAGAGTCAACCCCTGTTCGTTTTCGAGTTTGGTAAGTACCCGACGTCTGACCACGGCGTCTTCTACTGATACTAGACCTTGTGCGAATATTAAGCAGTCGGCAGTCAGCTCTGCTAGTTTAAAGTCATTACAGAGCTTGTTTAGTGACGCTGCAAACGTTAGAAAATCTTGCTGGTTGTCCTTGACTGTGTTCAGGCATTTCCAACGTTTGTGGAACAAGGTTATGTTAGGCCCGAATAGTTCCGAAAGGAGCTTAATAGTTTCTGAAAAATTCAGGTCTATAGTTTTCTTGGGTAATATGTAATCTACGAACCTACTATGTTCGATAGTTCCCAGTTTTCTTAATAACAGACGTACCTTTTTCTCGCTAAGCCATTGTTCACAGTCTACGTCGAAAATATCTTCATAGCGCCTGTAAATAGCCTCGAATGTTTTGTCTTTCTCTGGTACATATTCGAATGTTTCAATCGAGTTGTAGATTGTACTCTGGGAAAATGTATCTTTTTCAGAGTTTTTAGAGCCGTAATTCTTCAAGTATTCTTCAAGTTGTTTTTGCTGTAGTTCTGTCTTCTGAAGAGTAAATATTTGGAATTCTATTTGTTGTTTATGTAACTCCATAAACAATTGTTGTTGTCTTTCGTCTGATTTTTGTTGTTGAAGTTTCTGTTCTGTTCGTTGGTCCGACTGTATATATTCTCTCCTTCTTTACATAAGTGTGTGATTTAGTGTATATATCCCGTCTGTGTCCCTTTTTTGCGTTTGTCTATTCTTAATTTTTTTTTTTTTTGCGTGTATGTATTTTCACATATGTTTTGTGCGTATGTTCGATTTAATGTATGTATTCCTTTTTCTGTATTAAGTTATATGCATGATCTGATGTATCTATTCTCAATTTATTTCCTGTCTAAATAATACAAGCTGCACTACCTCTGTTAAGAACTTTTTTTTTAATATTCTGAGTGAAAATATCATTTATTTATTTTTCAACGGTCTGAAGGAGACAATGTAAAAGCCTTCATATATTGTTGAAATAATTTCTGTATTTATAACCGTTTATTTATGTGTTGATTTTTTCTAGATAGATAGATAGATAGATAGATAGATAGATAGATAGAAAAATAAATATTTGTACAAACGTCGCTTGTCTTGAGAATAACAATAATAATAAGTATTTTTTATTGATATGACAATCTCTGCAAATTGTAATATATCTTTAAAGATCTTCAAAAACTATTAAAATACAAGAATCTTTAAGAGGAAATCGACTAAATGTGGTGCATGAAAGTATCAGTAATTCCATTTGTAGTTGGACTTCTCAGATTGACGGGAAAATTTTCTGATAGACTCGTTAAAGGAATTCCTGGTCACACATATCTTAAAGAAATAACAAAAAAATGTACTCACAACTACAGCTCACATATTAGGAAGAACTTTATCGATGTAAAATGTGTGTTATATTTATTTATTTATTTATTTATTTTACTTTTACAAAAATGATCAGTGAAAAATATCAAGAACTTAACTGTGAACTTAGGTCTCTGGTTGGGATCCGGAAGGAAATGTTTATACAACATAAATCAAAGATAATAATAATAATAATAATAATAATAATAATAATAATAATAATAATAATAATTAAAGAAGGTGGAAGAGGTCTTATTCAGCTAGAGTTGTCTTACAAGACAACAACTATTGGCTTACTAACATACATAGAAACAACAAAGGACTAGATGATACAATTAGTCAAGCAATATGAAGAAAGAAAGAAAAATTATTCAATAATAAAAGAAGGCAGTAAATACAAACAAGATTTACATTTAGTAGATTCTGTAGAAAAGCAAAACAGAAGCCAAGAACCAACTATTGCGGCAAAAAATATGAAAATGAAAGCCAAAGATAAAGCTCTTGAACAGATGAAACAGCGCTGGCAAGACAGACATCGTCACGATAGAGTGGGGCAATATTTACATTGGACAATGTGCAAACACTATGGAAAATCTGCAAACAAACACTGGTATAAGCATCACCCAGCACCGGTTACAGAAATAGAAGATGTCACCATTCTATGGGATTACACCATCTACACAGACAGAAAAATTGAAGCAAATAGGCCAGACATTATTATTAAAAACCAGAAAGAAAGAAACATGCCTATTAATTAATATGGCTTGTCCAGCGGATTTTAACATAGTAACCAAGGATTCGAGAAACTGTCAAAATATAAAGACCTGGAAATTGAAATAGAAAAAAATGTGGAAATTGAAAACAAGAATCGTTCCAGTGATATTAGGTGAACTTAGAGTGATAAAAAAAGGAACAAAACAACACATTGAAAGAATCCCTGGAAACCCCAGCTTAAGAGATATACAAAAACTTTCTTGTTAAGTACAGTCCACACACTAAGGGGAACTTTGTCTATGTAACGCTAGGGATGATAGAGGAGATAGAAAAAACATGAAATGGAGACATAATAACAGACGACGACCTGCCTTAGGTCTTCTCGCAGACTTGGTAGGTAGTGCGACCATAGCAGAAAACGAAATATGATGAAAAATGACAACATAATAATAATAATAATAATAATAATAATAATAATAATAATAATAATAATAATTTGTGGCATGTATAACTAAAAAAGTAAATAAATATTCAAGCTATATTTCATAAAAAAAAGACACGATAAGTATCAGGTGATAACACAAAAACGCTATACTTGAAAAGGATGAAACCAACGCATAACACAAAAAAGAAACCTCCTCGATAATGATTTGTGACAACCGAAAGTATTTTGAATAATTTATATTAAAATATGTACCGGAAAAGAAGAAAATGGTCTGGAACATAGAAAAAAATGAATTTTAAAAAATCCTTAACAAATAACTTTCGCTAATGTTTAAACAAACTTAGATGTTTGTCATCGCTTGCCAATAAATTAAAAGATGACAATCCTTCGTCAAATCTTATAGACTGACATTAAAGAATCACAAACAACGAGATTTAATAAAAACTCAAAAGAAATTACTTCAAAGACTTATATGTTTACCGATGTCTATCTATATTTATTTTTATCTGCATTAAAAAGGCTTTTAAAAAAGATTTAAAATGGAGCACTCCTTTAAACGCAACAAAGAACGTACAAAACAAACAAATTATATATATATATATATATATATATATATATATATATATATATGTGTGTGTGTGTGTGTGTGTGTGTGTGTGTGTGTGTGTGTGTGTGTGGGTAAAGGCTTGATTATGTGTACACCCGGTTCCTACGCTGGCTTGTTAATATCTGCTACCAGGGCGAGTATCGACAGCCCACCTCCACACACGCACCAAATCTTTGATATGGGGCCACTACTCTACTACATCTTGTCTGAAGGTAGTATTTATATAAAATACAAATCTAATTATATACAATAGTGAATATTATGCAATATATATGAACAATTCAACTAGAAAAACTGACAGTAAATACAACTCAAATGCAAATTAGGCACATGTCATTCCATCTTAAATCAACAATGTTTTTCTGCAATTTCTAACACAAACTTGAGATTTTTTAATGCTAAAAACTGAAGAATTTTGACACATTCGATATTATAAATAGAACAATAATGAAATTTACATAGTATTGTTTCGAGACTTAGCATGAGCAAAACAAATTCACGGATTCGGACAAAGAAGATCCCAGAATGACGTCAAGATTCGCGAAAAATTTTTATACTTTAATAGTCAGTTATGATGATCAACTTTGGTGATCGTACAGGAAGCTGTCTTACAAAGTGACGTGGCTGTAAGTGTTGTTTTGCTGCTGCGATAGATGCTCCCTTTAGGATAAGGGACCGATGACGTGGCGAGACGAAAAAATAAATTTAAATTTAATTCTCAAGCATTTCAAAAGCTAAACAGAATATTGAGAAACAGGAAAATTACGTTGGAAACAAGGAAAAGAGTGCTGATCTGTTAAATGATATCTGCCCTCCTATATGGCAGCGAATGCTCGACAATCTGCTTAAAGGCGAAGAAGAGACTCGAAGCAACAGAAATATTGTTTTATTGAAAAACACTGAGAGTACCATGGAGCGAATGTATGAGCAACGACGAAGTTTTGGATAGAATGGAAACAAAAAGGAAGCTTATGCTTGACATCAGAAGGAGACAGTTGAAATTTTAGGGACACGTAATTAAGAAGGGCGGCTTGGGGAATCTGATACTCACCGGACAAAGAGTTGAAGAGAGACAGGGGAAAGTAGCGCGTGACATATATAATGAGTTAAAGCAAATGAATGGCAGAGCAGTGTTTGAGAGAAATAGCATAAGATTTATTAAGAGCTACAAAGAACAGGAAGATGTGGAGGACCATAATCGCTTACGTCCTGAAAGAGTACAGCACCTAAAAGAATAAATGACTTCTGATTTTGCGTCTTGACTTAGTGACTTTCTCACCAATATGACGTGATTTCCCTCGGTCTTTTCTACAGATATTTTCATGGCAAATGCTCTGACGAGCTTTTTACCATGGTACCTCGTCCACCTGAATTTATGAGTGCTACTAGGTTGGCATCTAGGTCCCAACCTTTCACCGTTTAAATAGTTAAATGTAACCGCCACTTCTTCTTCAACAGCCTCTTTTATCGCACTTCAAGACTGTGGAACTCTCTTCCGTTTGATTGCTTCCCTGATAGCTACAATCTAAAAAAAAAAAAAAAAAAAAAGAACAACGGCAATTGCCGTCTTCTCTCTTCTTGGATCCCGTTCATCTTTTATCCTTTCTTCAAGAATCCCTGTACCCAATATCTCATTACAACCACTTGTGCGCAAATACCCTTGAGAGAGATATTCATCCATCTCTTCTCCCTCCAGCTATGGGTTGAAAAGCAGGATAGATTGCGTTCTATAGCTTTGGTTGGCAACCAGTCTACCACAGAAAGAAATAGCAACCTACTTCAAGAAAATATTCTGCCTAGTAAGTCATGGATCGAAAGAGATATGATCATTTAAGCGTTTATCACGTATGGCACTTAAATGACTCGACCCTTTGCGCACTAGTGGCGGTCTCGCCTTGCTTGGGGTACAGGGTTGCAGTGGTTGAGAATAAATTTTGTTCTGCACCCCCCCCCCCAAATGATTTATAATAATTTATAACTCTATAAAGGTTCGAAAGTGACGGTTAAGAATCTCCAGCTTAATAATCTAATTTTGGTTTGGTTGAATGTTGGAAAGATTAAGCATGAAAGATGTAGACCGGTACATCCTAAACGGATAGAATAAGCTAGCCATTTTCCCAGAAACTTTCGTAATGGATCGTATCTATTACTTCCACTTGAGGTCTAGAATGAATTTCAGATATCAATAAATAGAATTGTTATGAATCAGCTGTTATCATACTAAATAGCGGCAATCTAAAAAAATAACTTTCATAGATTATAACATGATAAAGAACATGATAAGATTATAACAAGAGATTATAACATACCATAGGATTATTACATAAATTACTCTTTGGTGTCTAATACAAAGGTGTGTCTTAATAATTGGCGTGGTCAGAATTTTTCTCAGTATAGAATAAACACGGAGCGGTATTTAATGAATAATGGTTGGAAAATCATTTGGATCGTAAAATTTTGATTTTTTAAAAAACAATATCACCCCAACCAAGGCAATAAAGCTACTGAAACGCAGGAATAGTGATTACTGTGTTTATATATATATATATATATATATATATATATATATATATATACTCAGTAATTACCATTCCTGAGTTTCCATTCCTTTCCTGAGGAGACATTTTTATTTCAGTGTCGAAACAAAATATCCATTTTGTAGTGGATAAAAATTTGTACATGTTCTAAACTATAGTTTATAATAAATATTCACAGCTCTATATTATATATCGAGCACTATTTTAAATTAATGTTTTGAACGTTGTAAATTCGTATATATATATATATATATATATATATATATATATATATATATATATATTCTAAACATATACTGTTAAATATAACAGACAATGAGTGTCTATTATGTTTAATCATGAACGTTCTAAATTTTATCTCTGGTACTAATAATAAACCTACTACATATATTGGTTTTACTACAACCCCTCTCTCTCGTAGACCCACCTGCCACCTTTCTGAGCATAGTTCAATTAAACAACATTTCTTAGAAAAACATAGCAATGTAGGTAATATTAGACAGATTTTAATCGATAAAATAATAATACTCACTCATACTCACAGTAAAAAGAACCTTCAGATATTAGAGGTAATCTACATTAAATCAAAACAACCCACACTTAATAAAATCACATTTCATTCTGGTCACAACACATTACATTGCATTTAGACTTATGATTCTGTTAACATTTCGGTCTCTCGCGCGGTGTGACGTCATAGAACCGCATTACAAATTTACGAACTGCGTCTGCTATATATATAATAGACGTCATTATAATTATCCCAACCCGAGGAACTTTGCGGCCAACACTTTTTCAAGGACTTACGTTGGCTTTATTACAAATAGTTAATAAAGTACAAAAACACAGAATTACTTACAAAAAACAGATGGAATTCGTTTAAAAATAAAAATAAACTTTAATCAGTAATAAAAATAAAAATAAACTTTAATCAGTAAATATTAAAACGTAACTGCGGTGTAAACATACAATTCTACAAGAGTGAATAAAAAAGAAAAATTGTTACACTCACAAACTCTCCAGTAATTGTAAGGAGCGAATGAATCGCTCTTTCTGCCTGCACAGGCTCGGCTTCTGGAGTTTTAGGCAAACAGCCTCCAAAACGCGAAGATGATGGGCCGATCGAGCACTGTGCAGAACAGTAAACCAATTGTTCTCATACCAAGAGGCACATGCCTGGTTGTCCAGCAGGTGTTGGCCAATAGCTGAATCCAAAACAGCCTGGTTTGTTCTTATAGATCTAAGAGAGCTACCCGAACGTATATTTGCGGGGACGTGTTGTGCAACCCGCGTCTCCAACCTCAGATTGGTTTGTCCTATATAGACCGCATCGCAGCGGCATTTAAATCTATAAACAACGGAATTTTTACGAAAATAGGACAACCTATCTTTAGTAAAGGAAGGAAACACAGGTCTTGTCTGAAAAACAACACGTAACTGCACTGAAAAATACCCGGACGAAACATGCCGAAATCTTATCAGTTACAGTTTGGCATTTCAAGCCAAGCCAAGGCAATTTCAAATACAACGGACAGCGACTAGGTCCTTCAACCTTAGGTTCTTTATAAAGTCTGACCTTTCGCTCGATCGCACGTTTCACTACATTGATAGAATAACCGTTTGCCTCAAAAATACTTTGCAAGTGATGAAGTTTACTGCTTAAAAAGTCAGGAGAACAAATTTTAAGGGCACGGTGAACCAGAGTTTCAATCAGACCCATCTTACGGGACTTTGGAACAAACGAGTTCCAACTGGTATATAAACCAGTAAAGGTAGGCTTATGAAAAACAGAAGTAATGAAAACCCCGTCCCGGCGCTGAACTAAGACATCCAAAAATGGGAGACACATGTCCTTCTCTACTTCCATAGTAAATTGAAGGTAAGGATGTAGAGAATTTAACTGAGTCAGGAAATTTTCAGCATCTCCGGCGTCATTGAATATGGAGAAAGTATCATCTACATAACGTAAATATAAGCCCTTGGTATATTTGAAACAAATATGATTTATTTTTACTTTAAAATAACGTAGGAATGCATGTCATTAACATGGCGGTAGGTGTATTGGCAGATTAATAGCTTGGCTGACAGCCAGAAGTTTATCTCTTTTTTTCTATGGGGGACATATCTATAAAAATTACTTGCGGAATATGACGTAAGAGCTTTTATAATTTTTAACTATCAATTAATTCCTTAATCTAATGTTTTATTGAACTTTAGCTACTTTGACTTTCAGTTTACAATAGTTGTCGTTTTTATTTTCCGATAATGTATTGCATGAAGTCCGTATTTACAAAAGTTAGCACGTTTATACGCACAAAGAAAATTCAGTTTTTTTTATATTAACAGTCGCTGAATTATACCAAGTTTTTCCATTTATGATTAGAAATATAGGTTTTACTTAATAACGATATCACTTTAATAGTACAAATAAATGCAGAAAATTAGAAGATTAAAACTTTATAAATTTATCTAAATATCTATAAATTTTTTAGTATCCTTCTGTAGAACCATATTTCTGCTGCTTCTATTTTTTTCCTCATCCGTGGATCTGTGGAGATTGTCCAGCATTTATTGCCATTTAAGAGGATGGATATAACTAGAAATCTAACACTCTTTTTGTTTGTTTGATTGTTTTTTTAACAAGTTTCCCATTAGGATATCTTTTAACATGTTAGTGACATTTCGATCTCCCTTTATTCCTTAATACCGTTAGATTCTCTCGTGGAATAAAGTTCGCAGATTCACTTCTTCTTCTTCTTCTTCTTCTTCTTCTTCTTCTTCTTCTTCTATGTGCCCTGTCCCTTCAGGACGTAGGCGATCATGGTTCTCCACGTCTCCCTATCCCTTGTGGCTCTTAGTATGTTTGCTCCTGTTACTCCTGGCAATCCCCGTTCCGTCATCCACCTGATCAGGCCCTGTAAATATGTTATCCGCTGCCTTCCTCTGTCTCTCTTTCCTTCTATCTGGCCAGTAAGTATCAGGTTCTCCAGACTCTTCTTCCTCATTGCGTGTCCCAGGAACTTTAGTTGTCTCTTCCTGATGCTCAGTATTAATTTCCTTTTCGTTCCCATCCTTTCCAAAACCTCATCATTGCTTGATCCATGATATCCGCAGCATCCTTGTGTAGAACCACATTTCAGTTGCTTCAGGTTTTTCCTTCATCTTTGTTGAGATTGTCCAGCATTCACTGCCATATTGAAGAACTGACATCACAGCAATCCAGTACACTTTTTTTTGTTTCTAGCGAAATATTCCTGTCTCTTAATACTCTACTCAACTTCTGGAACGTGTCCTTCGCCATGCCAATTCGCTTTCGGATCTCTGTGTCGCATTTTCCGTCTTTTATTAGAACAGTTCCCAGGTATTTAAATTTTTGTACCTGCTTGATTTTAGTATCCCCCACCTGTATCTGGCATTTTGGGCTGCTCTTTTTGCTGATGACCAAGCATTCGGTTTTTCTTGCTGTTTATTTGTAGTCCTTTCTTGTCACTCTCTTCAGCTACCTTCTGACACATGCTTATTTTCAAGTAAAACAAAATTGATTCTTAATAATGGCTAAAAGTATAGCCGAAAGCACTTGAAAGTACAAAAGTTTTGGACAATTCTTATATAATTTAAGTTCCTAAAAGAAAAGAATACGAACACGTGAAAATAATATACAAAACTTAATAATAATACCTTGTCAATCATTTTTTTAATGAAATCTGTATATACATGGTGCCCATAAAGTTCGTGTGCACTTTAAAAATCTATAACTTTAAGGTGCACACAGACTTTAGGGACACCTTGTATATCTATATTTGGTTTACTGATGACCATGCTTCTTTTGCTGATTTTTACTGATGACCATGCATAAGAGCAACTCAAAATGCCAAATACAGGTGGGGGGGGGTACTAAAATCAAGCAGGTACTAAAATTTAAATATCTGGGAAGTGTTCTAACCGAAAACGGAAAGTGCGACACAGACATCCAAAGGCGAATTGGCATGGCGAAGGACATGTTCCAGAAGCTGAGTAAAGTATTAAGATACAGGAAACTTTTATTAGAAACAAAGAAGAGAGTATAAGATTGCTATGTGATGTCAGTTCTTCAATATGGCAGTGAATGTTGGACAATATCAACAAAGATGAAGGGATAAATTGAAGCAGCTAAAATGTGGTTCTACAGAAGGATGCTGCGGATATCATGGACCGAGCATGTGAGCAATGATGAAGATTTGGAAAGAATGGCAACGAAAAGGAAATTAATATTAAGCATCAGGAGGAGACAACTAAAGTTCCTGGGACATGCAATGAGGAAGGAGGGCTTGGAGAACCTGATACTAACAGGCCAGATAGAGAGAAAAAGAAACAGAGGAAGGCAGCGAATAACCTATTTGAAGGGCCTGAGCAGGTGGATAACAAAACGGGGGCTGCGAGATGTTACAGGAGAAAGCGTTCTAAGAGACACCAGGGATAGGGAGACGTGGAAGGATATGGTCGCTTGCGTCCTGAAAGGAACAATGCACATAGAAGAAGAAGAAGAAGAAGAAGAAGAAGAAGAAGAAGAAGAAGAAGATGACCATGCACTCAGTTTTTTGTAGGTTGTTTAGTCCATTCTTCTCGCTTTCCTTTGCTACCTTGTGGGTCTGTTTTATTTTTCTTTCCGTGGCTGCTATCAGCACTGTATTATCTACATATTTTATGTTGTTCAGATTATAGCAGCCAATTCTTCCTTTTTATGTGACGTGTCTTTTCAGGACGTAAACGATCTTGGACTTCCTCTTGCCCCTTGTCGCTCTTACTACTTGCCCTCTTGGTATCCCTCCAAGACCCCGCTCCGCCATCCACTCGCTGAATCCCATGTCTCGCGCCCCCTTCCCCTTTCTCTCTTCCTCTCTATCTGTTCTGTATCAGATTCCACAAACCTTCTTTCCTCATTACATGTCCCAGAAACCTCAGCTGTCTGTTTCTGATGCTAAGTATTCTTTTCGTTTTCATCCACTCCAATACCTTGTCGTTGCTCACATGCTCGGTTCATGGTATCCTCAGCACCCTTCTGTAGAACCACATTTCTTCTGCTTTGAGTCTCTCCTTCATCTTTGAAGAGATCGTACAGCATTCGCTGCCATATAGAAGGACACAAATCTCATAACAGTTTAGTACTCTTTCCTTTGTTAAAAGTTACTATGAGTAGTTTCATACTTACAATCAGAAGGAGCGTTTAAATTTCTAGAGCAATATAATGATGAAAGTAGACTTGACACATACGGGACCATGGAACATATTGAAAGAACCTGGGACGGAAGGAAATAGCGGGTAAATCTAAAAAGTTTATGTAAATGGATAACAGAGCAGGGGCTGGAAAAAATGGTAAACGGAAAAATTTTGCTTTGAGCATAGGAAGCTGTAGAGAGCAATAACCATTGATCCCAAACAGAGTACATAAGAGAATAGAGAGTCTATCTCAAAAGACATACACTGAAAATACCCACTTTGTTGTCACACATTTTTTAATCACTTTCCTCAAGCAAGGTTATAATCACACTAAGATCCAAGTTTCTACTGTCAGTGAAAAAGCATAAAAAGTTTAGGTGGGGGTGTTAAAAGTACAAAACTGAAGTAGACTTTAGAAGGAACTATAAATATACTGGAGAGAAGTGTAAACTGGGCGATAAGCGAGCTTATCTAATTATATTGAGGAAAAAATAAATAGTTAATAAAATTTGAGAATTCGGGCGGAAATGTTAGTAGTATATAATTGAAGTAGATTTTAGAAGAAAACGGAAACCCAATACTAACGAAAAAATAAACCACTATTCTTGATCAAAAAATCAGGTAGGAGTTTGAACCGGGCGATAGGTGAATCTATCTACTCCTATTGCAGAGAAAAATAAATAATATTTTAGCGTTCCGGCAGTTGCCTGTTCAATGTCAGTCAGCCCAGTTAAGTGCCATACGTGATACACCCTTGGGCGATCCTGATCCGAGAGAGACTGAGCAAAAGGTTTTCACTGCAGTAGGTTGTCATTACTTTCTGCGGTAGGCCGGTTACCAACCAAGTCTATAGAACTCAATTTGTTCTATTATTTAACCAGAAATTGGAGGGAAGAGACAAATTAATACCTTTCCCAAGGGTATTTGCGCGTAAGTGAATGCAACGAATTCAACTTGAATTCGAACTCAGCTCTCCGATATCTCGTTCCGAACCGATGTCCACTGCACCACAACATACATATGTTAAGTGTGCATGGAGTAATAAGACACAACAGCTGAAAGCCTAGCTTACGATATGTAAAGCTAATATCAGTTCTTGTCCTGAGTTGACTTGGTAGCAATAACACCTGTTACTTTATGATCATGCTTGAATTTATTGTATAGCACCTTCCATAAATTTGATGGTAATCGCACCTTCCATATTTTTTAAATGAGTCAGAATGACTCATTTAAAAAAACTTTTTTTTTTAAACTCATTCCAACAATTGTCCGGAGTTTAAAATTGTTTTTCTTACTTTCATATTTAATTTTATTTTACTATATTTTGTATCCTTTTGTTCTCTGACAAGTGCTCATCTCCAGTGTCAACACCTGCTGCTAATTTCACGTCGCACAATATTATCTGTCATGTGACATCTGAAAGGAAATTAGCGCCGCCAAGTAATTTCATCATCTTGAGAAATTTCAGGACGAAAATATGCTCCCGATTATCAGTTAGTGTAATTAGGTGAGCATTCTATACGTATCTTTCGAGCATACGAATTTTGTTATTGCAAAAACTTCTGGCCTTTCGTCAGATGTGAAATCTGTATGTAAAGAGAGACCTTGATCAGTCAAGTAAATGTTATTCTTACAAATACTTACACAGCCTTCATCAGGTGTTCAATCCATATGTAAAGAGAGAAATCTTTCAGTCAAAAAATGTTATTCCTACAAAAACCTTCAAAACTTGCAACAGGTGAGCAATCAATACGTAAGGCGGGACCGGTTCCGGTCATGCAAATTATATTAGGTGGGCAAGTCATATCTAAGTCTTAAAAATATTATTCTTGAAAGTCCTCAAGGTTTTTGTAAGAATAATAAGAGGTCTATCCTTTCCGTCTAAAACTGCTATCAGGTCTGCAATCCATTTATAAAGAAAGACAACCTTTGCTCAAAAAATGTTATTCTTACAAAATTTTCAAGATTTTCATCAGGCAATCAATCCATACTTAAGTTGACACCTATTTCAACCATGCGAATTTTATTAGGTGCTCAATCCGTGTATAAAGAGGGACAACTTTCGGTCATAAAAATGTTATTCTTACATAAACCTTTAGGACTTTCATTAGGTAAGCATTCCACATGTATGGAGAGACCATTTTCGGTCATGCAAATTTTATCAGGTGTGCAATCCATGTGTAAAGAGAAACATCTATCGGTCATAAAAATGTTATTCTTACAAAAACTTTCGGGACATTTAGCGGATGAGTAATCCATACGTAAGACGAGACTTCTTTCAAAGATGTAAATTTTATCAGGTGTGCATTCCATATATAAACAGAGACATCTTTCAGTCATAAAAAGGTAATTCTTTAAAAAAAACATTCAGGCCTTTGATTAGGTGTGCAATACATACATTACGAGAGACATCTTTCAGTCATCCTAATTGTATTATTACGAAAACTTCCTGCCTTTCGACAGACGTAAATTTTATACGTCAAAGAGACCTTTTTTTAGTCAGGCAAATGTTATTCATAAAAATACTTACAAGGATTTCATCAGTTGTGAAATCCATATGTAAAAAGAGACAACTTTGCTCATACCAATTTTATTATTACATAAACTTCCTGGCTATTCATCAGATGTGCACTCCATACGTAGTGAGAGTCCTCTTTCGGTCACACAAATTTTATTATTACAAAGACTTTCAGGACTTTCATTAGACGTACAGTCTATATGTAAAGAGTGATCTTTCGATCGTGCAAATGTTCTTCTTAAAAAGAACTGTTATAGTGCCCTCCTACGAGGAATGAACGCTTCCGGAAAGTAGTTAAGTGCGGCATTTTGTGTTCTGCCTTCGGGCGGAGAGTAATAACCCAATCGAGGCTCCGCCGAAAGGTAGAGTCTCGTCTGGGGAAAATTAGACATACATTTTTGACCAGGCTTTATAGCTCGGATTACCCACATTAAAGGGCCTTGTGCCATATTTGTCTTAAGTGGGGAGGCAATTAAATACTGTTAAGTCGGCAGTTAATTACGACAGCTAGTACACAGTTAAAGCCAGCTACTAGTCAAGCAATAAGCAGCGTAACTGTACCGTTCGAACTTACTTATTTCTATTTACTTATTACTAACACTTCCTTTGTATATCTTGTTCTTGTTATACTAATACACTGTTTTGAACCTACCTCCTGTGTTCCATGTCTTTCTTCCGACCAAACCTGTCACTACAACTTTGCGGCGAAGTTTCGTCACAACAACTTCACAACAAATTGGCGACGAAGATCCACAACAAGGACTTTCAAACCTATTGTCATTTGTACAATCCATATGTACGAGGAGACCTCTTTTGCTCATGCAAATTTTATTATTACAAAAACTTTCAAGATGTTCATTAGACGTACAATCTATATGTAAAGAGTCACATCTTTCAACCATCCAAATGTTATCCTTAAAAAAACCTTCAGCCCTTTTATCCTGTATGCAATCCATACGTAAGGGGAGACCTCTTTCGGTTATGCAAATTTTATCATTACAAAACTTTCAATTCTTTGATCTGGTGTGCAATCCACACGTAAAAATCATCTTTCGGGCAGATAAAACCAAAGATCGTAATTGTAATTTAAATGGTAATATTAGCGGTTTCCATATAAGGAAACACTCGACTTTCATTGATCAAACAGACAGTACTGCTTTTTGTTTAAATTCATAAAATCTTCTCTTAAATGATTTTCTAGGAAAACATGTTTCTCAAGTCCAGTAGCTGTTATCGCTCTTTCCTGTATTGATGGAGTTGATTTCATTATTTCATTAATTAAGTACACAAAAGATATAATGAACCATAACAAAAATATACGTCTTATTTCTGGATTAATTTAACCTTCACATTGAGGCGAAAGAAATAGACGTTTTAGTAAGACGTCTATTTTTTGGTATTACTTTGTCTATTTATTGGTATATTCAATCGAGTCATTTTTAAAAACTAAGGATCTGATTGTTATTGAAAAAATAATATTTCTCAATAAATAGACCGATATTTGCTGGTTTAAATACGAATTAAGAGGTTTCTACAATTTTACTCTGAGAAATATTACCATCGAACAATATCATATATGCAGAAAACAAATACAACAAAATTGTTTTTTTTTCCAAATGGACAGATTCTTATGCACAAAAAATATGCAAATGATACTGTGTTGATGACAGACACAGAAAATACATTGTGGCAATCATAACTTTTTATTTGAAGTAGTGTGAAATATCAATATCTTGATTATGTCATTATTTTATCTTCGAGTTACATGTGCTATCCATTTTACCTGTTGGTAGTCCTCGTGTGGTTTGATCTATTATTTGATACAAATCATTATTTTTTAATCTTGTAACACCATTCTACAATGTCCGAAGGCTCCTAGGCTTCATTCACTCAAAGCCGTTTTTTACTGTTGATTTTAAAAAGTGATTTTATACAGTTGAGAGTTTCGATATGACGAGGCTATTTAAAAACATGACACGATTTTCCTTTATGATGTTTCTTTTGTAGCAATTTGCAGTAAACATTAATAAAATCAGCAAATTAGATAAACAGCTGTGATATTTTAATAACACACCTCTCCGTCGCTTTTCTTATCCTATTCTATCCAGATTTTTTACATCGCAGTAACCGTATTAACATCAAAATATTTAGAGAAGTATTTTACTGCCTGTAAAGTATATAAAATAAATTAAAAATATAAAGAGCTATAAGAAAAATATGTGTCTTATTTCCATATTTATTTAACTACGCATCAAGACGATTCTAAAAGAATTAGAAGTCCTACCAGGTCAACTGGTCAACATGATTTTTTGGGTCAAGAAGAAAATAATTTTTTTTTATCTAATTTGATGAAGGCTGATTCCGAAAATGACCTTAGATTTTTAAGGTTAGCTACTGTTTTTGCTGTACAGAAAAGCCTCATTTTTGGAAAAAAAAAATTTTAGAAAAAAATTAACATAATCAAGAATTTGACGTATGACACTAAGAATTTCGGAAAAGGTTATAAAACGTTAAGGAGGCAACTCCCATACTGGAATAAGCCATAACAGTTACTGGACTTGAAAAATTATTTTCCTGAAAATTATTTTAAGAGAAAGATTGTATTTCAACGAAAGCAACGCTGGCTGCTTGTTATTTGGCAATAAATGCTAAACGTTTCCTTGGGTGGAAACAGCTGATATTACCATTTCAAATCCGAAGAAAATTATGAAGCCCCCTCACTTGTAGTTTTGATTACACTGGTTAATACGGTTTTTGGTGTCAAAAAAAAAACATTTTTTATAGTTAATTTTTATAGTGCTGATTCAAAAACTGACCTTGGATTTTTATGCTTAGCTACCGTTTTTGCTGTACTGAAATTGCTTATTTTTTACAAAAAGATTAATTTATGATCTTGGCTAATCGCAACATTTACTTAATAAATATCGTAGAAATCCATTAATCTTTAGTTAAGCCTAGCAATTTATATCAGCCACCTGAAATAAACTATTTTTATAAGAAAAAAGTGTTTTTGAGTCAAACATTTTAAAATAGAAATACCAGATTTTTCCAATTTATCGCCAAAATTCAAATTAACTGATACACTCTATCAGTAATACGCTTACATGAGTATTAAGGTTTATCTTTTACATAAACATCTAGATAAATTTTCGGAATACAGCGGCGATATGAGTGATGAGTAAGGAGAACTATTCCACCAGGATATTCAGACAACGGAAGAGGGCTACTAGGAACGGTAGGACAAACAAATGATGTCTGACTACTTCTGGAGTAACAAAAGGGACTTAAATAACATTGAACATGACAATCAAGAAAGAGAAAGATTTTTACCATAGTTCTTATGTTCACAAAGGTTTTATTTCTGCTGCTAGTTTATTCAGTGATTTGATGAAAGTCCTTGTTGGTCTTGGTATATTCAATCGTGTCATTTTAAACAACTAAGGGCCTGATTACTGTTGAAAAAGTAATATTTCTCAATAAACAGACCAATATTTGTTAGTTTAAATACGAATTGAGAGGTTTCTACAATTTTACTTTGAGAAATATTTCCATTGGTCAATATCATATATGCAGAAAACAAACAAAAACATTTTTTCTAAAAATGAGACATTTTTGTACAGCTGAAACGGTAGCTAAGAAAAGGTAATGTCATTTTTAAATTCAGAGCCCTCAAATTAGCTAAAGAAGATGTTTAGTGTCTGGCCGCCATTACAATTGTTTCTTTTTTTTTTTCCTAGTGTTATTTGTGAGCACAGATTTATGCACAAAATATATGCAAATGTCACTGTTCTGATAATACATTGCAGGAACCCGTGACGACGTACTAAAGAATACGGAGAATAACTATAACTTTTAATACGATATACTTTAAAAGTCATTAGCAAAAAGGAACAGACCAAGAGCCGAAATAAAGATGTCAAAATCAAACTGCTCAGAAAGTTGTCTGGATAATATCGTAAGAAATGACGAAAAAATATGAAAGAGAAATCCAAAGGAACATTAGAACTGTGAATAATGCCTTTTAAAAGCTAAGTAAATTCTAATAAACGGAAAGATTTCGTTAGAAACAACAAAAGATTTCTGAAGTGCTATGTAATATCAATCTTTATATATGGCAGTAGATGCTGGACAATTTCCTAATTAGTGAAGAGGAGGCTGGAAATAGCGGAGACGCGGTTCTACAAAAAGATGATGAGAATATCATGGTTGCAGCATGTGAGCAATGAGGAAGCTTTAAGAAAAATGGAAGCAAAAAGGACACTTGAATTTAAAATCAGAAAGAGACAGTTAAAATATCTCGGACATGAGGAAAATGGGGTTGGAGAATTTGATATTCACAAGAAATACTAAAGGCAAGAAGGGCAGAGAGAAACAAAAAGTAATCTAACGAGTTTGTGCACATAGATGGCAGAACTGCGACTGGGAAGGATAGTAACTGGACAAACATTGCTTAGAGCTACAAATGATGGGAAGCTTTGGGGAACCATTATCGTCCACGTCCCGAAGAGACAGTGAGGAACATATAGAATAACCTTCCGAACAAGCTTGTGTAAATGAATAGCAGAAATTAAATAGCGGGGGATTGTAACTGGACAAAAATTGCTTAGAGTTACAAAGTATGGTAAGTTGTGAAGAGCCGCGATCGTCAACGTCTTGGAGAAATATATTGCATAAAAATATTGTACATCTTAAGAAGATCGTAACGTGGATCGGTCGAAATACTGTGACATCAACAATTTTTCTTAATCAGTTCACTTAAAGCAAGCCGATAGTGCCACTAAACCGAAAGAGGCTACTGAGAGTGAAGGAGAATTCCCTAAAATCTGTTTACGGCTTAACCGCTATTGGCAGTGGGATTGATTCTGACCCCCTTTGGGAAGAAGCATGACATTTCTTTTGTTGTACACGAACCCTAAGACTATTACAGACAACATGAACTTTGTATACATCACCAAGAGTACTTTCATGGGCCCTACTCGTCGGACTCTCTACCTCCGAGTAGAGAGGAACCCAGCTGACTCTCTGTCGAAGAGCAGAGTAACGTCTGAGGAAAAAAAGACAAGAACCCGAACTTGTCTTATGCAAAGTTTACGGGAAATTCTTGGCCGAGCTTACAGGCTCGGACTGCCCAAGTTAAATAATCGACCGCGTGTCACATCCAGCCTCAATGGGGAGATTACTGGTGTAAATCAGATAAATTTAACTTTAAATTTGCTAATTTTCCAAAAATAACATGTCACATATCTATATTTTATTTTTGCAAGAATTTTAGAACCGAGAATTAACTTTTATTTACACACGTGTCGATTGTGAAAAAATGACCGAAAATTAGAATTCGTATTTTAAATTTTTACAATTTTAGATTCCAATCAATATAGTTTCTGTTTGAAATAGACCGGAGTATTTTGCTGACCTGAAATAGCAAACTTACTCATATAGCTTTCAATTAAAGCTAAAATTAAAGCATCAAAAAGACCCTTTTATTCATCAAAATTCATTTTAAAACTTAGGTATTGCAAATTGTGAAAAACAGGAGGTATCTAGGTACCTTCACTAAATCGCTAATAAAACAGAATAGTATGAATAAAAAAGGCCCTAAACTTAATAAAAACGAACTTTTTACATCAAAATGTTTATATTATTATTAAGAGGAAAGATCAAATTATGTTTTAATTATTTTAAAAAAAATTTTTAATTCCTTCTTATATGTTCGAAATTTTGGAAGAAAATCTTGTTTTGTTTTGAGTTAGCGGCTAACGTTACGAGAGTTTAAAATGGAAAACGTAATGTTACATCACTCACTTTTTTTCCTGTGACAAACACATTAATTTGGAAATTCTCGCAAAAATCAAATAATTGTCGGATTGTAATGAAACTTTCAGTACTCATTTACAAATGATTTAAATTAGTTTTGAAATTATTATTTCTTAAAACTCTTCTTGGTAAAAAGATTGTTTTTACATCTGTTACCCACACCCTTCACGTAAATCTTCAATTTTAATAAATTTTACTTTCTTGCGATAAATGGTTTTATTAGTTAAATGCAGAACTTATTGACGAATATAAATTTCCCTTTTTTTATTAATTTGGCCACTGTTTTCAAAAATCTGCTCTGAATAGTAAAATAAAAAATGCAATAAAACTCTGAAATTATTTAATTTGATAAACTTTTAATTGCTTGAATAAATAATAAAAATTAAGGACATTATAGTCTGAAGAAAAATTTTTTTCGATTACTAATAAAATTTTAAAAGAATTGATTTCATTATCTTATTATAATATTTTATAAAGTTTCAAAAATATTTAAAAAATGTTTCAAAGATTTGTTGCGGTTAGATTTTTAAGTTAATAATTGAAGATTATATTGCCTATCGAAAATTGAAAAGTTTAAGTTTAATAAAAATTGTTTGCCCTTCATATTTCAATTGTTTTTTTTTTGTCTATTTGAAGTTTTTTTTTGTTTTGTTTTTTTGTATGTTAATTTCTATGTGCAAATTAAAAGGTCAGGGTTTCCTTCACTTACCCGAAAAAAAAGTTGTACAATTTTGTCACTTGTGAAAGTTTATCTAAAATTTAGATATCGAAAATGAGTAGTGGTACCTACATATATTACGGATAGGATTTATTAAACAAATCCATCAAATATTTTATTCATTGTAATGATTACATATATAACTAGGTACCTCCAGTCATTTTTCTATACGTAAATTTAAATTAAAATTTTAATAATAAATAAGCTTTAAAATTAGCTTTAATTGAAAGCCAACAGATTAAATTTACTAATTTCAGTAAGCAAAATACCCTGGTGTATTTTAAACTAAAATTATATTGCTCGGAATAAAACATTTTCTAAATTTAAAAAAAAATTAAAAGATTTAAAAATTTCCGCCATTTTTCATCGATTGTAAACAGAAGCCAACTTTCGGTTTTAAAAATTTTTACAAAAATAAAATACGCCTCACTGACAAATTATTTTTTTCAAATTACCAATTTAAACTTACTTTAGGTTGACTTGAAACAAGAATTACTTGCGTACTGCTTGAAAAATGTTTTAAAAAGCATTCCTCAATTACGGTAGCCTTGTTATCTCAGCTGTCAACACATTATCAGGAGGCGATAGTGAATGATTTACAGCAACTGGCCAAAGGTATAGAAGACGAATTTGGTATAAATCTTATTCATACAAATCGTTTTTTTATTTTTAGATATTTTAAAATTAAAAATTTCACACAGTTTTCAGCAATTATCCAATATTTGATGAAATTTTAGTTAGTTTAACTTTGTAGGCTTACGTTTGAAGATGTTTTATGAAAAATAAAAATTAAAATAATATAAAACTTTCTTTTTAAAAAATTTACAATTTAATAACAGAATGAAAATAGCGGCAGAGTTAACTCAATAATTTATGAAATGTTATGGCATTTATTAATTTTTATTTTTGATATCTATTTTTAATATTATTTTTATGTATCTCTACAAATTGTGAATTTCACTATTATTATTTTTTTTAACAAAATTAGAAAATTAGTAATTAAAATGTAAAAGTTGCTTTAAATTAAACATTTAAATGACTTACAAAATAGGCAGTTGAATTTTATAAACGTCTTGAAAAGACTTGAATCAGAATCAAAGTGCGGTTTCTGTCGTTTTCCATGTAAGGGGAATAATCCAAAACACTTGTAAACTTCTAAAATAAATACGACCCCTATGGAAACTTGATATGACCCCTATGGAACATCGTACTTAAATGAACATATTTATTTACACACAAAAAATATTTCTTTTATTATTTTAAAAATATACGGCGAGAAAAATTTTTATTAAATTTTTTATTTTTTGATAGGCAGTATAATCATCAATTTTTAAATAATAAAAAAATCATGCAGTTCTTTAAAATATTTTTAAAATATTTTAAAACCTTTATGAATTATAATAATAAAAAATGAAAGCAATTCTTTTAAAATTTTATTAGTAACCGAAGAAATTTTTTTTTCTTCAGACTATAATGTTCTTAATTTTTATTATTTATTCCAGCAATTAAAAGCTTATCAAATTAAATTATATCAACGTTTTATTGCATTTTTTATATTTCTCTTCGGAGCAGATTTTCGTATAGTGAATGATAATTTTAAATTAAAAAAAATAGATGATTTATATTCCCGATGAGTTCTGCGTTTAACTAATAAAAAGTAAATCGCAGAAAATTAAAATTTATTAAAATTTCATGAAGTTACGTGAAGAGAGGGGTAACAGAGTTAAAAAAAAATTCATCAATATTTTAAAAAAATAATAATTTCAAAAATAATCTTATTCATTTGTAAATGAGTACTGAAAGTTTCATTAAAATTCGACAATTATTTCATTTTTGCGAGAATTTCCAAATTAATGTGTTTGTCACCGAAAAAGTGAGTTACGTAAAACGTTACATAATCGATTGTAAACAGTTGTAAGATTTTCTGTAACGCTAACTCAAATCAAAACAAAATTTTCAGCCAAACTTTCGAACATGCTAAAAGGGATTAAAAAATTTTATAAAATAAATTTACTTTGATCTTTCCTCTTAATAATATTATAAGCATTTTGATAGAAAAAGTTCGTTTTATTAAGTTTTGAACCTTTTTAAATCATACTATGCTGGATTTTTGTGATGTAATGGAGGTACCTATATATAATGGACAGTATTTATTAAACAAATATATCAAAACCTTTCATTCACTTCAATGATTGCATATATAACGGATGGGATTTATTAAACAAACCTATCAATATTTTCATTCACTCGAATAATTACATATATAAAGGATAGCATTTATTAGACAAACCATCAATATTTTTGTTCATTCAAATGATTACATATATAACGGATAAGATTTATTAAAAGAACCCATAAAACTTTTATTCACCCGAATGATTAATAACGGATAGGATTTATTAAACAAATCCATAAAAACTTTAATTTACTGTAATGATTGCATGTATAATGGATAGAACGCCTTAAAATTTCATTCATTCAATTGATTACATATATAACGAATAGGATTTATTAAAAGAATCCATCAAAACATTCATCCACACTCTAATGATGGAATATATTACAGATAGGATTTATTAAACAACTCCATGAAAACATGAAAACTTTCATTGACTCTAATGATTACATATATAACAGATAAGATTTATTGAAAAAATCCACCAAACCTTTCATTCATTCTAATGATTACATCTATAATGAATAAGATTTATTAAACAAATCTATGAAACCGTTTATTCACTCTAATGATTACATATATAACAGATCGGTTTTAAAAAACTAATCTATTAAAAATTAAATTCACACTAATGATTGCATGTATAATGGATCGAATGCTTTAAACAAATAGCTCACAAATTTCAATCATTCAAATGATTACATATATAACGAATAGGATTTACTAAAAAAATCCATCAAACCTTTCATTCACTGTATTGATAAAGGATAGGATTTATTATACAAATCCATCAAAACTTTTATTCACTCTATTGATAAAGGATAGGATTTATTATACAAATCCATTAAACCTTTCATTCACTGTATTGATAAAGGATATGATTTATTATACAAATCCATCAAACCTTTCATTCACTGTATTGATAAAGGATAGGATTTATTATACAAATCCATCAAAACTTTTATTCACTCTATTGATAAAGGATAGGATTTATTATACAAATCCATCAAACCTTTCATTCACTGTATTGATAAAGGATAGGATTTATTATACAAATCCATCAAACCTTTCATTCACTGTATTGATAAAGGATAGGATTTATTATACAAATCGATCAAACCTTTCATTCACTGTATTGATAAAGGATAGGATTTATTATACAAATCGATCAAACCTTTCATTCATTGTATTGATAAAGGATAGGATTTATTATACAAATCCATCAAAACTTTTATTCACTCTATTGATAAAGGATAGGATTTATTATACAAATCCATCAAAACTTTTATTCACTCTATTGATAAAGGATAGGATTTATTATACAAATCCATCAAACCTTTCATTCACTGTATTGATAAAGGATAGGATTTATTATACAAATCCATCAAACCTTTCATTCACTGTATTGATAAAGGATAGGATTTATTATACAAATCCATCAAACCTTTCATTCACTGTATTGATAAAGGATAGGATTTATTATACAAATCCATCAAACCTTTCATTCACTCTATTGATAAAGGATAGGATTTATTATACAAATCCATCAAAACTTTTATTCACTCTATTGATAAAGGATAGGATTTATTATACAAATCCATCAAAACTTTTATTCACTCTATTGATAAAGGATAGGATTTATTATACAAATCCATCAAAACTTTTATTCACTCTATTGATAAAGGATAGGATTTATTATACAAATCCATCAAAACTTTTATTCACTGTATTGATAAAGGATAGGATTTATTATACAAATCCATCAAAACTTTTATTCACTGTATTGATAAAGGATAGGATTTATTATACAAATCCAGCAAAACTTTTATTCACTCTATTGATAAAGGATAAGATTTATTATACAAATCCATCAAAACTTTTATTCACTCTATTGATAAAGGATAGGATTTATTATACAAATCCATCAAAACTTTTATTCACTCTATTGATAAAGGATAGGATTTATTATACAAATCCATCAAAACTTTTATTCACTCTATTGATAAAGGATAGGATTTATTATACAAATCCATCAAAACTTTCATTCACTGTATTGATAAAGGATAGGATTTATTATACAAATCCATCAAAACTTTTATTCACTCTATTGATAAAGGATAGGATTTATTATACAAATCCATCAAAACTTTCATTCACTGTATTGATAAAGGATAGGATTTATTATACAAATCCATCAAAACTTTCATTCACTGTATTGATAAAGGATAGGATTTATTATACAAATCCATCAAAACTTTTATTCACTCTATTGATAAAGGATAAGATTTATTATACAAATCCATCAAAACTTTTATTCACTCTATTGATAAAGGATAGGATTTATTATACAAATCCATCAAAACTTTTATTCACTCTATTGATAAAGGATAAGATTTATTATACAAATCCATCAAAACTTTTATTCACTCTATTGATAAAGGATAGGATTTATTATACAAATCCATCAAAACTTTTATTCACTCTATTGATAAAGGATAAGATTTATTATACAAATCCATCAAAACTTTTATTCACTGTATTGATAAAGGATAGGATTTATTATACAAATCCATCAAAACTTTTATTCACTCTATTGATAAAGGATAAGATTTATTATACAAATCCATCAATACTGACATTCACTCTAGTGATTACATATATAACGGATAGGATCTATTGAACAAATCCATTAATACTTTCATTTATTCAACAGATTACATATATAAAGGATAAGATTTATTAAACAAATCCATGAAAACTTTTATTCACTCTAATGATTACATATATATAGCGAATAGGATTTATTAACCAAATCTATCAAACCTTTTATTCACTCGAATGATTACATTTATAACGGACAGGATTTATAAAACAAATCCAGCAAAACTTTCATTCAATCTAATGATTGCATAGGTTTTATTAAACTAATCTAACAAAACTTTTATTGATTTTGACGATCAGACGTTGCGAAGTTCAAGGCACGCATATAGTTGTTTTTTTTAATTTTTATTTTAGGCAATAATTCTGTCAGTATTCACATTGGACTCGCGAAAAAAAAAAAGATTCCATAAGCTAAGTAATATGTTGAGAAAAGGAGAAATGTCCTCATGCCTTTCAGAAATTTTTAAGAGATAAGAAAATGTCGTTAGAAATAAGGAATTTCTGAACTGCTATGTAATATCTAATCTCCGATATGTTTGTGGATGTTGGACAATTCTTTTATGCCTTTCAGAAAGAAAACAAATATTAAGAAATAGGAAGATTTCCTTAGAAGCAATGAAAATAGTGCTGAACTTCTATGTGATAGTAATTTTTTGTTTAATATGGCATTGAATGCTGAACAATTTCCCCAAGGATGAGGAAAAAAACTAAAAGCGGCAGTAATATAATTTGACGGAAGGGTAGTGAGAATTCTATAGACGGAGCGAGTGGGCAACAAGGAATTCTTAATGAAAATGTTCCCCAAAAGAACACTTCTGCTCAGAATTAGAAAATTTCAGCGGAAATTCCTTTGACACTTACCGAGGAAGGAGGGCTTGGAAAACTTAACACTCACAGGGTATATTGAGGGCAAGTGAAATAGTGGGAGGCAATGCGTCACTTATGTAATGAGCTTGTGTGAATGGATGACGGAACGTGGGGTGGGGGACTTTCTTTTTCAATGTGCCATGTCCCTTCAAGACGTAGGCGATCTTGGCCTTCCACATGGAAGTTCTGCCATCCATTTGTTCAAGCACATCAAATATGTTACTCGTTGATTTTCCTTGTCTTTCTTTCCCTCTATCTGACCTGTGAGTATCAGTTTCTCTAAGCCTCCCATCCTCATTACATTCCCAAGATCAGCTGTCTTTTACTGATATTAAGTATTAGTTTTCATTTCGTTTCTATCCTCTCTAGAACATCATTGTTGCTTACATATTCGGCACATGGTATCCTCGGTATTCATCTGTAGAACCACATTTTGGTTTCTTCAAGTTTTAACTTCATCTTTGAGGAGATTGTATTCAGTGCCATATGAAAAATAATAGATATCACATACCAATCCAATACTCTCTTCTTTGTTTTGAACGAAATTTTCCAGCTTTGAATACTCTACTTAGCTTCTGAAATGCAACCTTGGCCATGCTAATTCGCCTTTGAATCTCATTGTCACACTTTCTGTTCTATTAGAACACTTCCCAGGTATTTAAATTTCTGTACCTTCTTGATTTTAATATCTGTAGTTGGCATTTTGGGCTCCTCTTTTTACTGATGACCATGTATTCAGTTTTCTTGTAGTTTATATGTAGTCCTTTCTTTCAGCTTTCTTCAACTACCTTCTGTAGGAGATCTTGTAGTTTCTTTTCCGTGTTTGCTATAGCAAAGGGAAAATACAACCACACAAGATAGAAAGATGTGGAGAGCCATGATTACTTGTGAAAGGAAATGACTCGACAGATAGATTAAAAACCCTTCCTCCACAAACACAATTTTGGAAAAAAAATACGCGATACAGGTATATTGACTGTCTAATGACGCACCTATTATCCAGGCTATAAATCAGCGTCTCAGGTCACTTAGGAAGAGACAAAGAGCCTGTAATAAGTGACGGGGGGATTGGTTGTGTGCGCACCATACACTTGTTAACGTTGTATGCGTGTGTATATACATATAATGCCTATGTTTATGTGTACGTGTGTACGCGTTAAGAGACAGACGAATTCCAAATAATTTAATGTCCATTTGTCAAATAATTCAAGTATCATTAAAAATGTTTACTAACAACTCAAAAAAGCCTTCTCCCATCCTTTCTATTTTGAAAGGTCTTACGACGTTTTCTTTAAGGATTGATCGACTACATTTTTCTTCTTCTTGTTTTCGTTTCTTTTAATTTATGAATTCTACATGTAAGTTAATAATAACTTGATGGGATTTTCTAAGTTTCTCGGCTTTTATATAATAATAAAAATAATAATCGTAAATAGACTTAACAAATTGAAGCACAGTTTCGAATTCCAGTCGAATTTGTTTCGTTCACTTATGGCTACCTCCACTAACTTTTAAATTGAATTTTTAAAACCAAAAAAAAAAAAAAAAAAAAATTCTTGAAACTTTTATTTTAGTTTTAATTGAAAGCTAAATGACTAAATTTAGTATTTCCTGTAAGCAAAATACTCTGGTGTCTTTCAAACAGAAATTATATTGATTGGAATATAAAATGTTTTTTTTTTTAATCTTTCAATTTTTCGGCCATTTTTAAGTGGTCGACACATTTGTAAACAAAAGTAAATTCTCGTTCTTAAAAACTTTGCAAAATAAAATATAGAACTGTGACATGTTATTTTTGGAAAATTAGCAACTTTAGTGCTAAATTAATCGGATTTACACAAGTGTTATTTATTATAGAAACTCTGAAATCCATGACATTTTAATTTAAACATATAAATTACCAATAAATAAATAAATAAATAAATAAAATAACGTCAAGTAGACAAAAAATTGGAATTATTTTTAAAATACGAAGGCACAGTGATTTGTATTAAACTTTTTATTCTCGATTAGTAGACATAATCTTCGCTTTATAAGTTTATAAACGAACACCAATAAATGTTTGAAGTATTTAAAAAACATTTTTGAAACTGAATTATTATAATTTTTAAAAACACGAAACATTTCTCTTATGGGGCCAAGCTTAGATATTATTTTAGAGACCAGGGAAGGGGTTATATCATACGTCACTCAGTTGAGCCTTAGTTCTAGGAGGAAAATCGGTTATGGGTACTCCTGACGAGTGAAATGTGGAGTTAGAGAAGAATTTGCGAGTAAAGCACTCAATCTTGTCCGCTGTGGTTGTGAGGACCTCATGTTTATTGAATAAAGGAGTCGAAAATTTGCTGTTGTTTAACACACCTTTGATGCTATACGCTGCTTCATTCTGTCAGTAAACAACAGCTTAGCATCATTTAGTATCCTCTTGTACTCATTACGAACAGAGACAAATAGGCCCATATTATAGTCAAACATGTAATTCCCATAAAGCCAGAAGAGATGATTCCTGTGGACAATGGTGGCCAAGCAAGCAGGTAGCCAAGCAAGCAACGAGATGAATGAGGTTTAAGTCGGAACTTCCGGGCTGATATGAAAGCATCAATGCCAGTTTTCACCCAGAAATAGACCTCAGAGGCGAAGTCTTCAACGGTGAGACTAAACAAAAGAAATAGCGGAACGATTCCCAGTTTATTAGGAAGATATTAACGGAAACCACAGCATGATCAGAGTTGCCAAGCGGGCAGAGCTGTAAGGCATGGCAGGAGTCAGGGATAGTAGCGAAGCAAAGACCCAGTAGGGAAGCGTGTCTTTCAGGGATACTGGGGAAGCGAGTGGGGGAAATGCAAAGTTTAAGGTATGGATGCCAGCAAGATCAGTGACAGTTTTTCAGCCACTTGGCATAGTGGGCATTGAATATCTTTGGGAAAGGTATTAATCCATATCGTCTTCTATGGTTTGAATAGCAGAACATATTGAGTTCTATAGCATTGGTTGGTAACCATTTTACCTCAGAAAGAAATAGCAACCTACTCATGGAAAATCTTTTGCCTAGTCAGCCATGTTCGAAAGAGACTTGATCCCCCAATTGTGTATCACGAATGGTAATCAACTGAGTCTTCTCTAAAGATTTAGCGAAGGTCATAGTGAAGATTTTAATACAGCTTCTTAGAGCAGAACATGTAAAATATCTTTATGTTAAACCTAATGAAAGCAATACAAGGCTCAAATAAGACCTCTGATTGGGAGGTTGTGAGGACCATAGAACCACCTTTTCATTGCTGTTGTCACCAAGTCCATCTTGACTTGCGGTGTTAGCACCTGTTAAGGTCCCAGCTATGGTTGAATAGTTTCTCCTTAAACTAGGGTCAAAACACTATAAATGTATAAAATAAACTTTTATAGTAAAAATTCCAAAAATACATTTTTGAAGGAAAAAAATATTTCCAACAATACATTTTTTAAGAAAAAAAATATTACCAGGAATACATTTTTGGAAAAAAAATACATACCAGTAATACATCTGACCCTCAACAAAAGCCACTTTATAAAAATGCGACAAATAAAGCTGATCTACAAACGTATTTCTTACAAAAAAATATATATATATTCTATTCATACAAATCTGTTGTAAAAATCTTGTCGGCATTAAATAACCCATTGACGTTGATATGCCGTAAAATAAACCAAACCAAATCAAACAAGGCTCAAGTGCCACTCAAATTACTGAAGGTGTATAAGAGGAGGTTTTACAAATTGAGGATAAGAAAGATAAATAACCATTGATCATTGATTTGAAGAAGGTAAGATTTCGGTCTTAAGGATTGATTTGTTTGCTATTTCTAGACATGATCGCCCAAGCGTGTATCACGTATGGCATTTAACTCACTGACTAGGCAGCTGACTGTAAGTTCTATTCTATAGTTTCTTTCTTGAACTTCCGGTCAGTGTTACTCTCTTCCAGCTTCTTGTTTGACTATCAACTGCAAAGATTTAAATGTAATGTCAATCGTCGTCATCTCTCCCCTTGAATGTTTTATTATTGACCTTTCTTCGCAGCAATTAACTGAGTAGATTGTCAGCTAGGTCTCGGTATTTACCCGAACCTTCCCACAAAGGTGGGATGTGTCACAAGATTATTTTTAAGTGGGGCATTCCGAGCGCGTATACTCGAGCGAAAACTTCCGTATAGACATTATATACATGGGATCGGGCTTTTGTCTGCTTTTCCCGAGACGAGACTCTGCCTTTCGGCATGTCCTCTGGATTCCTCTCCGCCCGAAGGCACGGAGCCGTCAAGTATAGAGATTTGATGAACTCTAGTTCAGCTAGGTGTCAGCCAGGTCACCTCATTTTATCGTTACAACACTTTCAGCTTAGGGAAATCTTTTCGAACCTTCCAGTCAACTTTGATTTTCAAAATTATAAATGCAATATAATCCTTATCTTTTGTTTTCTTGATTTATGTTCTTTTATTGATCACTCTTCTAAATAATGTTTTATTTTTTCTTATTCTTTCTCCGCAGCAACATATTCCATCTTAGTGGCTTTCTTGCCTTACTTGGGCCGACGTGATAGAACATACTTAATAGCGCTAAGAAACACTTGAGGCTACAAAAGAAAAAATAATACACGAAAAAATACTTGTTATACTCAGAACGTTTCGACCCGTACTTATTTAATAATCTTTATTAATATTTATGAAATAATGAATTATCATTATTATATGCTATGCTATTCGTCCCACCATGTTCATCTTGGTTGTTATACTCACACTGTTTCTGCCCGTACCGATTTAATAATCTTTATCGATATTTTTGAAATGATGAATTATCATTATTATATATTTTGCTATTCGGACCATCATGTTCTTTTCTGTAGTTATACTGACAACGTTTCCGCTCGTAACAATTTAATAATCATTATCAGTATTTTTCAGATGAAGAATCATCTCATATAGTTTGTCGCTTGTCTCCTCCCTTAAGATAATGTCACTTTTCAGAGAGAACATAAGATAGTTTTGCACTTTTCGTGTTTTCCTTACCGCCACATCGCATTGAAACACCAATTCCCATACGATCACCAAAGTTAAGCAATGTCGAGTTTGGTCAGTATATGTCTATATGTGTGACGGCGTGGGAATATCTGGTGCTGTAAGATTGAATGCGAGAATAGTGCAGGGGATAATGGTTCGTAATTGTAATTCGGAGATAAGAGTTCCAATTCTCGTGGAGTTCGTTATATTTACCCTTGGAAAAGTTATGAATCCAGCTTCTCTCTCCCAGCATTGTGTTAATTAGTAAGACTTATATCATTAAATAATTATTATCTCAAAAATATTCTTACAAGCTAAAAATATTTTCTGGCTTTAAATAACCTGATAAACCATAAAAACAAATGAATCAATCAATTTCCTGATTAAACATAAGAAATCAAAAGAAGAAATTAGTAAAACTTGTAAACCATTATTATCGTCAAAATATATTCTTTCAATCTGAAAAATATTTTCTAACTTTAAATAAGCCTCAAAAGGTTGATAAGCCGTAAGAAAACGAATCACTCAATTAAACATTTAATGTCGATTTCTTACTCTGCAAATGCAAAAACAGAGGCACAACTGAGCCGCAACTGATAAAAGTATAATGCTGAGAGGTCCCTGGTCCCAGGGAACAGGTGCCTGAGGCTGCATCATCCCATTGCATTAGAGGGGTGGATCGGTGGTTAGGAGAGATGGGCAGTTTTTATGTCTAGCCTGAGTGTACGCGCTCAAGTTCTCCTCCATAAACTTAACTTTGTGTCACATCGCGTCTCAGTGGGGGCACCTCGAGGTGTAATTGTGAGCATGCTTGTCTCGCAAGCATCATTACAATTGAGTAGTGCGTTCGATCCTCACTGGGCATCCCATACTTTCAGCCTTGTGCCACATCTGAGCAGCGCTTAGAAAATCAGCACAACGCGTCTCAGTGCTGATATGAGGTAAATATCCATTCAAGTATGCTAGTGCACGATTTTAAAAAAATAAAAAATAAAAAAAATTGTTCTATTCTTATGTGAATTTAGTAAGACTAACTTAAATGCAGCACAAGGCCGAAAGTATTGGGTACCCAGTGAGGATCGAATTCACTATTCAGTCGTAATTGGTTTAGCGATTCTTCTTCTTCTTCTTCTTCTTCTTCTTCTTCTTCTTCTTCTTCTTCTTCTGTGTGTCGTGTTACTTTAGGACGTAGGCGATCTTGGACTTCCACATCTCCCAATCCCTTGTGGGACGTAATGTTTCTCTTGTTACCCCTCCCAAACCGGCTCTGCCATCTATCTGCTCAAGCCCATAGAGTATGTCATGTGTTGCTTTCCCCTGTCACCCTTTCCCTGTATCTGTTGTGTGAGTATCAGATTCTCCAAGACCTCTTTCCTCATTGCATGTCACAGAAGCTTCAGCTGTCTTTTCCTTTGCAAAGTTTATTTTATTTTTCGTTTCCATTCTCTCCAAAACTTCATTGTTGCTTACATGTTCGGTTCATAGTATCCTCAGCATCCTTCTCCAGAATCACATTTCTGTTGCTTCGAGTTTCTTCTTCATCTCTGGTGAGATTGTCCAGCTTTTGATGCCATATTGAAGAAGATACATCACATAACGATTCAATAATCTCTTCTTTGTTTCCAACGAAATTTTCTTGTCTCTCAATAGACCATTCAGGTTTTTGCAATGCATCTTGGTCATGCCAACAAACCATCGGATCTCAGTGTCGCAGTTTCTGTCCTCTGTTAGAACATTTCCCAGATATTTAAATTTTTTGTACCTGCTTGATTTCAATATTACCGACTTGTAGTTGGCATTCTGAGCTCTTCTTTTACTGATGCATTGACTATGCATTTATTTTTATTTTTTTTTAGAGTTCATGTTTATTCTTTTCTCTTCGCTTTCTTTGGCTATCTTCTGTAGATGGTTTTGTAGTTTCTGTGTCTGCTATCAGCCCTGTATCATCTGCGTGTCTTATATTGTTCAGATCTGACCGTCAGTGATGAATCCTGGCAGGACTTCTACTGCGCTCAGGATTGCCTCGCTGTGTAGGTTGAACTGATCTGGTGAGAAGACACATTCTTGTCGTACACCCCTTTCTATCTTTGTATATCTGCTGAACTCGTTTCCTGTCCGTATACAGGCGGTTTGCTGTCAGTATAGGTTCTTGATTATTCTAATGACTTTCTCGAATATGTCTAGGTGGCCGAGCATTTCTACCAAGTGAGACGTCGTTTGCCGAACTCATTTGCGTAGACTGAAACACAGGGTCTAACGATACAAACTTGATAACCATTACCCCACGTGAAGGTGCCTTTTGGTTCTACTCCTTTATTGAATTTTCCATTCCAGGGCACTGCAGTGGGGTGTGTGCGTGCGAGAGCGCGCGTCCTCGTTCGTGCTACATTTTAAAATTGTCATCTTGATTTGTGGCGTCAAGAATGTTTCACCAGCAGTAAGAGTTCAACGTTCTATTTAGTTGACGTTAATACCAAGATAGCAAAAAAACAAAACAAAACAAAACAAAAAAAACATTACTTGCGTCATCAGTAAAAAGGTGGTTACTCTTATTATCTCCAGAAACCCGTCAATCTCAACAGGATTGACAACTTCTGTCACGTTAATATCATTACAGCCTCTGTAACGTCGGGCGACCTTGTTCAAGATCAGGTGGCAACAAGTACACTGCAAGCTTCATAAACTTTCCGAGTACTTTAGCCGTAATGTTCTTTTGATTCTTGCATTATACATTTGTTGCTGACATCATCCTAAGTATCGTCACCATCATTCATCTATCTGATCGTCCACAAATTAACACTTCTAACCACATCTCTCCAACCATTTCTGCCTTCTTTTCTGATTCACGTGTCGTCTATGAGTCAATCCACGAATATTCTTGCTTGTCTACTTCATAATATTTTTCTATAATTTAGTTATCCAGGTCGATCTGCAGTAAAACGAATCTACCTCATCGTCCTCAAACGAACACGTCCAATAGCTTCTCTCCTGCCATTTATGTCATCCATAGCTCATTTTTATACAATTCCAGTCCCGTCTATAAGTTGATCGACGAAAGGTTCTTGCTAGTCAGGCGCTTGATTGTTGTACCAAGATTTGGTACATAAAGTTCCAGTAGATTATAAGGAAAAAAGAATATGAAACAAAATAAAATTATGATCATTGCTAAGATATTTCAAAATGGAAACTTTATAGTTAAAAAAAAGAAATTCTAGTTATAATGACCAGCTTTTGGGAAGTGAGTCAACCAGAACATTTCAACTGCTTCTTATCTATCTATCTATCTATCTATCTATCTATCTATCTATCTATCTATCTATCTATGTTAATTCTTTCTTTTTTTCTATGTGTATTCTTTCTTTCTTTCTTTCTTTCTTTCTTTCTTTCTGATAATTGTCACTTCTGATAGCTGCCAAGTAGCATTATCGCCTTGCTTCGGGTGAACTGACTTTTTAAAAGTTTTTTTTATTTTTCGGAAATTTGGCATTGATCCCAAATATAAAACACATCAATTTGGTTTAACTTGTCATTTTTGAGGGTTATAAGATATTTTTCATGTCCAACTTGTTTAGCATTATATTCTAATCTGAAAAAACGACGTTTTGCTTTTCAAGCCTGTTGGATGGAAGAATTCGATCAATCTGGAAAAATTAATCCTGATTATTTAGCGTTTTTATTATTCTCTTTGTTCGTTTTACTGACATTGCACATCGCAATAATAAATTGATAAATGAAGTCTCAATGAGTTGAGTCAGTCAGTCAGTTAAGTGTCATGAGCGATACATGCTTTTGTTCGATTCATGGCTGTCAAGGCTGATTTTTCTGTCGTTTCTTTGCCTAGTAGACTGGCTGCCAAAAAATAAAGTTATAGGATCTAGTCAGTCCTGTTATTCAGTTCATACCTTTCCCAAGAGTATTTGAGCGTAACTTAATATAGTGAACTCGATGGGAATTCGAACAGCTCTTCGACTTCTCAGTCTGAGCCGACATCGATTAGACCACAACGCATATCCTAAGTAGGACTGTCTTCTTCTTCTTCTTCTTCTTCTTCTTCTTCTTCTTCTTCTTCTTCTTCTTCTTCTATCGTGTCACTTCAGGGCGTGGGTGATCATAGCTCTCCACCACTTCCTGTCTCTTGTAGCTCTTAATAAACTTTTCTTTCTGCTACTTCTCATGAGCCCTGTTCCGCCACTTATTTACTCAAGCTCACTATGTTATTCGTTGTCTTCTGGCCTTCTTTTCTTCTATCCACCCTGCGAGTATCAGATTTTCTAAGCCCTCCTTTCTCATTATATGCCCAAGAAATCTCAACTGTCTCTTCTTGATGTTAAGTATTAATTTCTATTTTGTTATCATTTGTTGTCAGTCCCATATTTAGTCCACAGTATCCTCAGTATCCTTCTGTAGAACAACATTTCTGATGTTTCGCTTCTCTTCATTGTTGAGGAGATCGTCGTGCACTTACTGCCATACTGGAGAACAGATATCACATAGCAGTTTAGTATTAGTATTACTTTAGTTTAGTATTTAGACCTGGAAGTTTTTTTCTCGTTAGTATCCATTTTGCACATTTATAAATTCGTCCGTGCATTAAATACTGTTGCCATATCTGGTACCTAGTCCTGCTCTTCCTCTTGGGGTTCTCGACAAAAACCAAAGGAGGGTCCGATTTGGCTGCTCGCCTTCAGTTACTTTCTCATCTGCGTAGTGTGGCTTCCCTCGGTCTTTTCTACAAGTATTTTCATGAAAACTGCTCTGAGGAGTTTTTTTTCCCTAATTCCCCAAGCACGTGTATTTACTCGTGCTACTAGATCGAAATTTTATTGTCGAAATACTTAAATGTAACTTTCTCTTCTACTACTCAGTTTCTTTTCTTGCATATCCCGTTTGTGTAACTTTCTACCGTTTGCTTACTTCCTTGATAGCTACAATCTCCAAAAGTTTAAATGCAATGTCAATTGCCATCTTCTATCTCCTTGATTCTCATCTATCTCTTACCTTTTCTTTGACATCTCCTTTACTCTCTCTCTCTCTCTCTCTCTCTCTCTCTCTCTCTCTCTCTCTTACTGTAACCCCATACGCACCGAGATGCTTGGGATGAAATGATTAAATATAAAAAAGTACTCTTCTAGAGAAATTTTCCTATTTCTTATTACTCTGCCAAGCTTTTGAAATGCTTCCCTGCCTATCCCAATACACCTTTGAATTTCAGTGTTGCTCTTTCTTTCCTCTGTTAAAACACTTAATGGAAATATAATCATTTAGACACTAATTCGGTCATATATAATGTCTTATTTGAATGTGATTGGTACATGTTTGCTATGTGTTGACACTGACTAAAAATATTCCCTACACATAATAATTACGCCTGAGTTATTTATAAAGCAGCAGTTAGACATAGAATTTGGGCCGCGATAAGGTTTCGCGCCAACAAAATCTACAGATATGTATAATTCGTTGATCAGTCAGTTAATTAAGTGCCATATGTGATACACGCTTGGGCTATTATGTCTCTTTTGATACATGACTGACTAGGCAGAAGATTTTCCCGCAGTAGTTTGCCATTTTTTTCTGCGGTATACTGGTTGTCAACCAAGTCTCTAGAACCCAATCTGTCCTGCTATTCAGCACATAGCGGAAATGAGAAGGGATGAATTAATATATTTTCCAATGGTATTTCCACGTAAGTGAATGCAATGAATTCAACTGTAATTTGAACTCGGCCCTCCGATTTCTCATTCTGAGCCGATATCTACTGCACCACAACACACATTCAACGTTGTGATGCAATGGAAATCTGTTATGGTGAAACACACCTATTCTATAGTGAATAGCCTCTCATATCTAATTGAAGAAGGAGTAGTGAGGGTCAGTCGATGTTGGATGATAATAGTCGACAGTTAGTCGAATACGAAAGTAGTCAGCGACCTGACAAGATTACACTGAGTAATACATATTATATCAAGTTCCTAACGTTTTATACGTCGAACCTATTAGGACCGACTTTAGCACAAATAGTAGTCTCCACTGCGAAAATAACTCCACAACAAAACAAAAAAAAGCTAAAAAACTTCACCTCCAGAATAAGGAAAATCTTTCTTTGTATGGCTAAATACGTTTTAATACCTTGCCCAACAAAAGACGTAAACAACGAGAACTCTCAAGCCTGGAGTTCACTGTTATGTTTATCTGGATTTCTGGGGTTAGGAGTGATGATTATTAACAGTCGCTGTGCACCACCCGTGCCGCCCGAATTTGGCATCATCGGAATTCTAGTTGTTCCCAAAGTTGAAAGAGGCATTCAAAGATCAACATTTTTCATTTGATGACGAAGCGAAATTAGATTAAAAGTAAAGCAGATATTGTCTTTATATAAAAGTTGAAATGAATTTAGGAAAATACGTGCTAAATGTTTGGAAAATATAAAATAGTTGAACAGAAATAAATTCATTCATTTTGATATCAGTTTTCTTCTTTTTCTTGTGCCGTATCTCTTCAGGACGTAGGCGATCATGAACTTTCACTTACCCCTGTCTCCTGTCGCTCTTAATATTTTCCCTCTTGGTGTCTCTCCCAAAGCTTGCTCAAGCCGATCAAATATGTCTCACGCTGCTTTCCTCTGTCTCTCTTTCCCTCTATTCGTCCTATGCGTATTAAATTTTCCAAATATTCCTTCTTCATTACGTGTCTCAGGAAACTCAGCTGTCTTTTCCTTCTTGTTTGCATCTTCTTTAATACCTCATCGTTGTTCATGTGCTCGGTCCATGGTATCCTCAACATCCTTCTGTAGAACCACATTTCTGCTGCCTCGTGCCTCCACTTCATCTTTGAAAAGATCGTCCAACTTTCGCTGCTATACAAACGGACAGATGACATAGCAATCCAACATTTTTTTATTTTTTTTTTTAGTTTCCAATAAGATTTTCTTGTCTCTCTGGTTAGCGTTTGAAATAGGTCCTTAGCCTTGCGAATGCGTCTTCGGGTCTCAGTGTCGCACTTTCCATCCTCTGTCAGAACGCTTCCTAGGTATGTAAATTTCTTAACCAGTTTTATTTCAATTTCCCCGTCCTTTAGTTGGCCTTTTGGGGTCTTCTTTTGCTGATGACTATGCATTCAGTTTTCTTTAAGTTTATATTCAGTTCTTTCTTCTCTCTTACATTGGCTGTCTTCTGTAGGAGGTCCTGAATTTCCCTTTCCGTGTCTGATATCAGCACTGTGTCATCCACGTATTTTATATTGTTGAGACTATAGCCGCCTATGACGAGCCTGTAGGATTCTATCTCTCTCAGATTTGTTTCGTTGTACAGGTTGAAAAGATCCGGCGAGAAAACATATCTTAAGTGATTTACGTCCCTTTTTATTTTTGTAAACCTGCTGAATTCATGTCCTGTACGTGTGCGAGCGATTTACTGTAAATATAGGTTATTGATTATCCTAATGTCTTTCCCGAAAATGTCTAGGTTGCTGAGAATCTCAAACAGGTCTTTGTGGCATACTTTGTCAAATGCCATTGCGTAGTCTATAAAGCACAGACGCAAGTCCTTCTGCATATTGCTCTTTCGGATAGCATTCTGAGCATGAATATAGTATCCCTTGTTCCAGTTTCTTTAACGAACCCGTACCTGTCCTATCTCTAGCCCGATTGTACTGCGCGCATTGGCTACCAAAATCCGGGGTTTTGTTATGTGGCACATTAAGCTGATTGTTCGGTGGAGTTCACGTTCCTTTGCACCTGGTTTCTTATGTACTGGACTAAAATATGGAGACCTTACTTATCAGTCACCCCTCGTAATTTTGAAGAGAGAAATAAATTGACTTCATTTTCATACCAGTTTCATTGTTCTGTCCTGTCTAAAACTTTTTTTAATTGCATATCTTACATAACAAGCAACTTATGTAATTTTGAAGACAAATAAACTGACGTCATTTAATATAAGTTCCATATTAATTTAATTTAATTTGATACTAGTTTCATTAACCTATCTGGACTAAATTTAATTTTTAGTATTGGACACTTCTCATTAATCGGCTGTGGCGCAATAGTAAAGTGCTCGCCTGTCTTGCGGGTTCGATCCCCAACCGGCTCATACTCCCTCTGCTTTACATTCAGCTATAAAGAGAAGGATCTGTGGGGAAATCCTGGGGCAGGAGTCGCACCCACCGCAACGTAGCAGCGAAAAAAAAGGGGGCTTTCGGGTTGCAGTTGACCAGTTACTTATTAATTAAATTTTGAAATGAAATAAATTTACTTAATTTGATAAGAATAATTTTTTAAGAGATAGTTTTGGTACAATTTTTAAAATTTCAATGAATTGCTTCAATATAGCAATAGCTCTAAGTCGAAGCTTATGAAACTTTATTTGATCCGATCAGTTTTAGCGCTGAAAAACGATTATTCAATAAAATAAACTTTATTGTGAAGCGAGAGGGGATATGGGATGTTATTATTTATCACGAACGCTTTTTTTTATGTTGTCAAAGAAACTGCAATATATAAAAATGCACAACAGGTTCTGTTCATTCTGTAAGAGTGTTTTTTTTTCTTGTTTTTTAGAAATCTTTCTATTTAGGTTGCAACAGATTCCTTCACGAAACTAATTCTCAAATTACATTGTACGACAGTAGGCAGTGAAGTTACTTCTCTCAGACTTCGATGTGTATGAATGTGTTCCATCAGCGAATAAAATCTACCAGATATTCACAGGCTGATAAGAGATGGGAAACTGACTTGAATGACATCACATGGGAGTGGAAAATTATTTTTTGCCCTTTTTTTTTTTTTTTGCTGGTTAGGTGATTACGAACTATAAAATGACGTCACTTCCTCTGCAGCGGTAATTCCCGCCGTTTATCAAATAAACTGATGACAGACTCAAGAAAATTACGTCACGACAATGACCGACTTTTTCTTTTTTTATTTTCTTTCTTCTTCTAACAGTTATTCTAATTTTGTCTTGTTTTAACATGTGGCATTGATGGAACAGGGTACGTCGACGTCATAATATATCCTGTTCTTTAGTGAAAACACAAACAACTTCAGTTGCAGTTATACATAAGCTATAACTTATTGAAAAGGCAGTGGTCTGAAGGTTTTGTTACGAACACTGAACAGATCTGAAACTAAGAGTTTAACTTTTGCTCATTTCAGTCCATTTTAGTAGAATGCAGTTGCAACGACAGCGATCGTCAATTTTGTTTTACAGCCATGTCTCTTCAGGATGTAAACGATTTTTAATACCCGTTCGGGGCGTAGGTTATTTCTAATGACTCATCCATTCAGGACGAAGGCGATTTTAATGCCTTTTCGTTCAAGCCGTGGGGAAGTTTTAATGCCATGTCCCTTTATGACGTAGTTGATATTTTTAATGACATCTGTACAGAACGTTGGCGATTTTTTACATGCCTTGTCCCTTCAAGATGGAAGTAAATTTTAATGCCATGTCCCTTCAGGACGTAGGTGATTTTTTAAATACGTGTCTATTCAGGACGTAGGTAATTTTTAAATGATTTATCAACCCAGTTTGTGAAATCAAGAGTGGTCTAAAACGCACCAGATCAATTGGTGGCTTCACCTATGATTAAAAATAATGTTCAAACAAATAAATTAAATAGGTTAATTGTTAATTCCATTTCGTTAATCTCCGGAGTTTCCGCAACATTGTTTGATTACATTTGTTTATATTACGACACATTTCAGAGCAGAGGTTATTATTTATGAGAAATTAAAAATTGTGTATATAAGGCTTGATTTAACTTCGTTTAAACCGTGAATCATTCGTGAGTAGTCTAAAACGCACCAGATCAATTGGTGGCTTTCCCTATGTTGTTAGGGGTCGCAGGTTTGAATCCAGCTGAATGACACACATTTTCCTAATAAAATTTCTCATAAATAATCTGGCCGGTAGAAATATATATATAAATACATTGTTTAAGTAAAAAAATGAAAAAGAAAAAACAGAATATCTATTCAAATACGATTATCGAATAAAAAATAATGTTCAAACAAATAAATATGCGGATTATTAATTCCATTTTGTTAGTCTCCAGAACTTATATAGTCATCCGCAGTTTCAGTACTGGACATCCGATTTCTTATAGACGGGATTGAAACCCGACCGATTTGACATCAGTCGAAGATTCTACCTACTGGCACACGGAGAAAAAGGGCAGATATTAGCGTGTTATATACACAAACGCCAGTAACAAAAGGTGTTCAATTCATTGCTGAAGAACGATGTGTAAATAGCGGTGAGTAGCTACTGTTATTAAAATCCGCTATTTCCGTAGAGTGCTCACTCGATGGTCTGTCATCCTTAGACAGTCCTGTTTCGCTGTATCGCAATACGGTTAGACATTCGATTGCTTCTAGCGGGGATTGAAACCCGAGCAATTTGACATCAGTCGGAGATTCTGCCTCTCAACTATTGGCGAAGGACGGCAGATTTTAGCGTGTTATATACACAATGTAAACTACTGCCAGTAGCCAAGAGTATTCAATTAATACTTGAAGAAGAACGATGCGTAAATAGCTACTGTTTATATATATATATATATATATATATATATATATATATATATATATATATATATATTACGCTCAAATATTTTGGCGCCATTTTTTACAGCAGATCACGCATAATAAATATAGCAACTAACAATATCCAACTGCCAAGACCAACAAATGATTTCGTCATTTTGAAGCAACTGCGTGCGCTTAAATTATAGGAAAACGGATAACCTAAGTTAAGTTCACTTTCGAATAAATGTCCTACCTATAGTAGGAGCACGCTGTGTTACATCCACCGAGTTGAATAACTCTAAACTACAGCCAGCAACAAGGCTTCTGATCGAGCGACTGGAGGTTTTGAAGGGCGTAGAACTAGCTCTTAACTGCTGTTGTTTCCAGGTCCACCATGATTTGGGATGGTAGCATTTGTTGGGGTCCCAGATATGACCAAATACTGAAACCTCCAAATAAAAATCAACAACCCATTTTTATAATAAAATGAAGAACAATATATATTTATATTTATAGCAAAATGACAGTCAATGCAACACTAAAAAATATAAAAAGATATTTTTATAGTACAAGTACCAACAATACATTTTATGATTTACAATATATATATATATATATATATATATATATATCCGGTGTAGATATAGAATAATCCAAAGGAGTATCCTGTACATAAAGTGGTAGGATAACTCTCTAGGAGGGCTCTAAATATATATGTATATAAATACATATAGAGAAAATATATGTGACAATTAAGACAGGCATGTTATTCCATGGTTAAGCGGAAATATAGGCCTATTTCAGGCGAACCATCGTCATCTTCCGTCTTTATTGTACAGAAAATTATTTTACACGAATATTATATATATATATATATATATATATACTCTGATGGTATAAGATTATGTACAATATATCTTTAGTATTTGTTTATATTTCTGAGATTAGGTTTTATTTAAAGTATTTACATTATTCGGACTATTATCCTGATCTTTGTTGAAAATGAGAAAAATCATTAGTTTCAAAAATTGCAATATGAGCTCTGGTAAAAAAATACTAGATAAAACCATTAACATAAGAAATACTAGAGAAAACCATTAACATCAAAAATCAATATGAACTCTAGTAAAAAAAAAAAGGTCACTGGTCATTAGGTTTGTAAGTCCCAAAAATTCGCTTGTTGTTAAGGACACATGGCCCAGTGGATATAGATGTAGGTTAGTTCCTGTGACTTGACCCAAAGAGTTTTGAGTTCAATACCAGGTTACAGAAAAAAGTAATTTCCAGGGTTAGAGGCAGATAACTTCCAAGGGAGAATGATAGATCCCAGTGATTGCAATAAAAGGTTGGCATCGAAATTCGGAGCGTACAACGGCCGAAACGTCGTACAAATTGCAACAAAGATGAGGACAACAGTTCGAATAATGTAAATACTGAAAATATCTTTAGCTGAAAGCATAACATTATGTTCAGTATATTCAGATTATCAAAAATATAACCTCAACAAATCTATAACATAAAACACATATCCCCGCCTCTAGTAATTAATTAAATAACCCATGAGGGGGTTGATATGCCATTAAACAAAAAAACCAATCAATCGATAATTTCCTGAATTTAATATGATTGACGGCCATATCACGTACAATCATCGAAGTTAAGCAACGTTGACACTGGTCAATACCTAGTTAGGTGACCGCTTGGGAATACTGAAAATTGGATGTGCGTGTGGTGTAATAGATAATAGTCAATGATAAGTCAGGGATCTGCGTTCGAATTCCAGTCGGACTCGTTACATTTGAATACGCGCATCTACAGTTTAAATAGTAAAACTTGTATCAGAAAATCATTATTACCTCTAAATAATTGTTAATACAATATTCACTCAAAAAAAAATATTTTTACAATTTAAAAATATGTTTCGGTTTTAAAAAACACGCTAAAAGTTGTTAAACCGTAAAAAACAAACAAATCACGGATCAATTGTTATCTATCCTTCTTATCCTCACTTTGTAACACCGCTTCTTATACATGTTCAGTAAGTATTAATTTGAGTGTAAAAATTTTCACTATGACCTTTGCTAAATCTATCCAAAAGACAGACAGTTAATTGCCATACGCAATACACGAATAGGAATTAAGGACACATGGCTTAGTGGATATAGACGTTGTTTAATTTCAGTGACTTCACTCAAAGAGTTGTGAGTTCAATACCAGTCTACAGCAGTGGTGAACAAGTAACTTAGAGAGCCGGGATAGCGGGGGATAACTCATGACTACCAAAAGAAGCTTCGAACAAAGAATGAGAATGATATACTTCAGTGATCGTAATAAAGGGTTCGGTTCGAAATTCCTAGCACCTGAAGAAGGCCGGAGTGTACAACAGCCGAAACGTTGTACAGACTGCAACAAAGATGAGGACAATAGTCCGAATAATGTAAATAGAGAAGTATAGTTCTGAAGAAGGCTGCTGGGGATACCAGAGACCGAACATGTGAGCAGCGACAAAGTTTTAGAAAAGGTGTGAACGAAACGAAAAGTATGCTTACCATCAGGAAAAAAAAAGGTGAAATTTCTGGGGCACATTATAAGGAAAGAAGCCTTTGAAAATATGATACTCACAGGACAGACGGAAAGCAAGAGAGAGACAGAAAAACAACACACTTGATGCGTTTGAGTAAATGGATGGCAGAACAGGGTTTAGGAGATATGGTAAAGAAAATTATTAGAAGATACAAGGAATAGGAAGTTGTGGAGGCTCATGGTTACCTACGTTCAGAGGGACGCGACAAATTTCGACACAATGTTTTGATTGTCATTAATTTACTAGCAAATCTTGTAAGCAATCTCTCGTATTCTGTACTATTAAAAAGGAAATAATCTTATTCTAAAGTGTTACACGTTGTATATTTTGGTTAGCCTATAAGAACATTCTAATGTAGATGGCATCGGGACTGTTTAGTTTAAAATAACTTCATTAAAAATTAGATTATGTATAGTTACTACTGTCATTTGGGCTTAATGAGGTTGTGCTGAAATTTCTCGCCGAAAAAGCCCTTCCCCAACAAACACTTGGTCATTAGACGTTTTTGGGGAGTGAGTCGGCCCGAGTGAATTTTAATACCTTCTTCTTCTTCTTCTTCTATGTGCCCTGTCCCTTCAGGACGTAGGCGATCATGGATCTCCACGTCTCCCTATCCCTTGTGGCTCTTAGTATGTTTGCTCCTGTTGCTCCTGGCAACCCCCGTTCCGTCATCCACCTGATCAGGCCCTGCAAATATGTTATCCGCTGCCTTCCTCTGTCTCTCCTTCCTTCTATCTGACCAGTCAGTATCAGGTTCTCCAGGCTTTCCTTCCTCATTGCATGTCCCAGGAACTTCAGTTGTCTCTTCCTGATGCTCAGCATCAGTTTCCTTTTGTTGCCATTCTTTCTAACACTTCGTCGTTGCTTGTATGCTCAGTCCACGATATCCGTAGCATCCTTCTGTAGAACCACATTTCGGCCGCTTCCAGTTTTGTCCTCATTTTCGATGATATTGTCCAGCATTCACAGCCGTACTGAAGAACTGACATCACGTAGCAGTCTAGCACTCTTTTCTTCGTTTCTATTGAGATCTTCCTGTGTGTTAGTATTTTGCTCATCTTCTGGAACGCGTCCTTTGCCATGCCAATTCGCCATCGGATCTCCGTGTCGCACTTTCCATCTCCTGTTAGAACACTTCCTAGGTACTTAAATTCTTGGACTTGTTTGATTCTGTTATCCCCCACCTGTATTTGGCATTTTGGGTTGTATCTTTTGACTCGTTAAAAATAATAAAAATTGGTGTGTTTTTGTTTGATTATTCTAAAATTGGCGGAGAAAAAACTTTTCACCATAGCATGCATCGCTTTCTCATTTTGTTTTTGTTTTATATTTTTTTCTTAATTAAAAAATTCAACTCAGACGTGAAATTTATGAAGCCTATATATATATATATATATATATATATTTTCTAGACATATTCTATTAAATATAAGAGACAATGAATGTCTATTATGTTTAATCATGAGCCGTTCTAAACGTCGTATTTTTGCTTTAATTTCAGTTGAAAATAAAGACAAAAATTCTCCAACATTTGGATAATTATTTATTGGTTTTCTTCTAAGCTTTCGGCTCACATGAGCCATCTTCAGAGAGGTTGTTTAAACTGAAATATTATAAAATCCACCATCACCGACGATTTTATTTTGTGTTGACATAAAACTCCGCTTGGCAACGGCAATAGTTACCAAAAATAATAAACGCAGTTCTTAAGTTTGCGATGCGGTTTTATGACGTCACACCGCGGGATAGCGCGAAATGACAACAAAACCATCTAGTCAAATGCAATGTAATATGTTATTTCCTGTTTTAAAGTTGATTTTATTGAGTGTTGGTTGTTTTGATTTGATGTACATGGCCTCCAATATCTGCAGGTTCCTCTTACTGTGTGTATGAGTAAGGATCACCGTATTGTTGACCAAAATCTGTCTGATATTACCTACATGTTTATGTTTTTCAGAGAAATGTTGTTTAATAGTACTCTGATCAGAAAGATGACATGTAAGTCTACGGGAGAGCGTGGTTGTGGTAAAACCAATATATGTACTAGGTTTTTGAGTAGTATCAGAGATGCAATCTCTGAATGGGCATGTAAATTGGTACACTACATTGGTTTTTTGTAAAGAATTTAGTTTAGTGCCTGTTGGGTTATTATAAACTATGAGGTCAATTGTTTTAAACTTTTTATAATATATAATGAGTTTAATTTGATTATTACTATCCACTGGTTTAACATTTCTACGTATTATGTTTTTGAGAGTTTTTTCATCTTGTTTATAATTATTATGTATTTGGTTGCAATAGTATAAGTTAATAGTGTTATGTTTATTTTGATGTAAACCATTATTATTAATATTATCATTATTATTAGAGCTATTGTTAAGTTTGTTGAGATACATTTTAATTTGTTGATCAATAACGGAGTTAGGAAATCCATTATTGACTAGTGTTTGCTTAATGTTGTATAATTCTTTATATATATATATACATATATTCCAAAACGGTGACGCGTTTTAAAACCATCACAATATTTATATTTAGCATAACACTTTCTATCGAGATATACAAATTTCACGTGTCGTTCAATTTCGAAACTAAGTAAATCAAATTTGAATAAGCTGATTTGTTTGAAAACATACTTTGACATAATTTCTTTAATGTAATTTAATTTTATGGGACTTCCTTGCAAACAATTTTTTTTTAGAAAATTTATTTTTTTCCCTTTTCCGTTTAAAGCGCGAATGATACACTCTTAAGATTCTTAAGATTCTTAGGATTCTTGAGCAAGCCACATACAACTGACCATTTGTGACTATTTCTTTCTGGAACCAAATTCCAACTTAAGCGAAACGTTTTAACTTGAGATTTGTTTATAGCTTTCGCATATACAAAAACTTAAAGAAAAGTTATGTACAAAAATATTCTTCTTCTTCTTCTTCTTCTTCTTCTTCTTCTTCTTCTTCTTTTTCTATCTGCCCTGTCCCTTCAGGACGTAGACGATCATGGTTCTCCACGTCTCCCTATCCCTTGCGGCTCTTAGTATGTTTGCTCCTGTTACACCTCGCAACCCCCGTTCCGTCATCCACCTGATCAGGCCTCGCAAATATGTTATCCGCTGCCTTCTTCTGTCTCTTTTTCCTTTTATCTAGCCAGTCATTATCAGGTTCTCCAAGCTCTCCTTCCTCATTGCATGTCCCAGGAACTTCAGTTGTCTCTTCCTGTATTAATTTCCTTTTCGTTGCCATTCTTTCCAACACCTCATCGTTGCTTGCATGCTCAGTCAACAATATCCACAATATCCTTCTGTAGAACCACATTTCCGCTGCTTCAAGTTTTGTTCTCATTTTCGATGATATTGTCCAGCATTCACTGCCGTATTGAAGAACTGACATCACATAACAATCCGGCACTCTTTTCTTTGTTTCTAGTGAAATTTTCCTGTGTTAGTACTTTACTCAGCTTCTGGAACGCGTCCTTTGCCATGCCAATTTGCCTTCGGATCTCTGTGTCGCACTTTCCAACTTCTGTTAGAACACTTCCTAGGTATTTAAATTTTTCTACTTTCTTGATACTGGTATCCCCCACTTGTATTTGGCATTTTAGGTTGCACCTTTTACTGATGACTAGTTTATTTGTAGTCCTTTTTGTCACTCTCCACGATACCTCTGTAGGAGGTCTTGTAGTTTCCTTTCCGTTTCTGCAATCAGCACTGTATCATCTGCATACCTTATGTTGTTCAAGTTGTGGCCTCCAATAACAAATCCTGGCGTGTCATCTAGGGTCCTCAAAATATTCTCGCTGTACAATTTGAACAGATCCGGTGAAAAGACACATCCTTGTCTTACGCCTCTTTCTATCTTTGTAAATCTGCTGAAATCGTTACCTGTTCGTATGCAGGCGGTTTGGTGACATTAGAGATTCTTGATTACTCTGATGTCTTTCCCAAAAATGTCGAGGCTGCTGAGCATCTCCATCAATTCTTTGTGTCGTATTTTGTCGAATTTTGTCGAATGCTTTCGCATAATCAGTAAAACATATGTACAAGTCTTTCTTCATTTGCATTGCCCTTTCGGAGAGCATTCTAATCATAAATATGGCGTTCCTTGTTCCAGTGTCCTTGACGAACCCATACTGTTGTGGTCATATCTCTGGTCTGATTCTGCTTCTCGCTCAAAATTCTGACAGTCAGTTTTGTAATGTGACTCATTAAACTGATAATTCTGTGTAGTTCGCACTCGTTTGCACCTGGTTTCTTCGGCAGTGATATAAATATCGACTTGCATAGGTCGTCTGGTATTATTTCACTATTATAAATTTCGTTTATTATGCCGGTAATTTTTTCTATGCCATATTCTTCCAGGGCTATCAGCAGCTCTGTTATGACGCCGTCTGGATCAGCTGCTTTGTTTCTGTTCATTTTGGCCATTGCAGCTTCCACTTCGGATTTTAATATTTGCGGTCCATCCTCCTCCTTGTGTTTTCTCGGTTGTTCTCTCCTGTCGCAAAAAAGATCCTTTATATATTCTTCCCATCGCTGGAGTATTTCTTCTTTCTCCAATATGATTGTCCCATCTTTGGATTTTATGCATCCTGTTGAGAAGCAGGTTTTTTGTCCTGTCAGTTCTCTTATCTCTTTATGCATCTCTGCTTTATTGGTCCTGCTCAGTCTCTCTACTTCTGCGCATTTGTTGTTGAGCCATTCCTCTTTAGCCTGTCTGCATTTGTTCCTTATCTCCCTGTGTAGTTTCCTGTACTCTCCTCCATATCTTGGCGTTTTTTTTTTGTTTTGTTTTTTTTTTGTCTCTTTTGCATCACGTGGAAAATCTCTTCAGTCATCCACTCGTTTTTTCTTCTGCGTCTGATTTCCTTTGGGGCAATGTTGTTCATGGAGGTCACCATCGCTTCCTTTAGTGAGTCCTTTTCCAATTTGTTCTTCATATTTCTTTCTCACGCTGTTAGTGTATTCTTTCTGCAGGGTGAGTTCATTCACGAGCGTGTTGTATTATAGCCTTGATGATGTGCTGGGCTTCTTCATTCTCTGGAGTTTTATCCTTAGTTTGCAGATGACTGGGACATGGTCACTTCCGCAGTCAGCACCTGGATATGTTTTGCATTGAACCACTGCGTTCCTGAATCTCTTGTTTATAGTTATGTCGTCTATTTGGTTCTTCGTGTCGCCTCCTGGGCTTCTCCATGTTCATAGACGTCGCGGGTGTTCTTGAAACCAGGTGAAAAACAATATTGCATTTTTATTAAATAAGTACATCCTTGTGCAAATTAATTGAAACATCTGCTTTAGTTTCATTTATTTTAGCGTGTTGTCAGTTTTAGACTCGAGGGGGGGTGAATAATCGATTTCTATTTTTCCCTCAGATTGGGTTATTCGCAGCGGTTTGCAGTAAAATGAATCTATTTTCAGGGTGTTTCATGGAATTTGTTTGGCTTTGAAAATTATTTCGTCATCCGTGATTGCATCAAATCTTTATCACGCCCAGACACCATTGTCTCGACTGTCGATTAGTTGTCCTACGGCCATTGCGTGCGAGGGACGTTATTCCAAGGTAGCGTACGAAATTGTAAGGCAGCACGAGCATACTGCCAAGCCTTACAGTGAGATGGTGGATATTGTTGGTGTCAGCCTTTCGACTGTCAGTCGTGTCATCAAGGCGAAGAACCAAACTGAATCCAAAACGTAAAAGAAAATGCGGTCGTAAGAGAAAAACAACGCCAAAAGACGATGTATAATTGGTCATGGAAAGTGTAAATGACACAAGAAAGACATTATTGGTTTTGTTTCAATTAATTTGCACAAAGGTCTATTTGTTATTTTGATCAGTTTTAAATTAGTGGGAGTATTTTGTATGTTAGATAATACAACTTTTAAATAAAAAAAGTAATTATAATGAAAATTCATTGTACCCGAGTAAAATCCGAGTAAAACCAACTTTGTAACTTTGTACCCCTTATCAGTTTGCACTTCTCCCAAAAATATGGATTCAATAGGTCAATGTATGGCTATTTTAGATGGTGTGAGCGACGGACTAACGTAAGTTACAGAATTATATATATATATATATATATATATATATATATATATATATATATATATATATGTGTGTGTGTGTGTGTGTGTGTGTGTGTGTGTGTGTGTGTGTATACACCACATATAACACGCTAAAATTCTTCCACTCTCAGTCATGCATCGATACCTTTGGGGTAGACAATCCACTGAAGCAAATCGGTTGAGTTCGATGTCTAGCCATACTGATGAGCTGTAATACAGCGAAACAGGCTTATATCTGGATGACTAATTATGTTCTCGTTTCGATTGAACTATCTAGAGGGGAATATTAAAAAAACAGTAACCACTTCTGCATTCACGCATTACTTTTCAATTATGAACTGAGTCCTTTCGGCTGCGGTCGTTTGTTTACACCGTGTATAACACGGGAGCCGAGTTCGAATTCCAGCTGAATTCATTGCATTCACTTACGCACAAATACCCTTGGGAAAGGTATTAATCCGTCTATTCCTTCCAGTTATGGGTTAAATAACAGGACAGATTGGGTTCTATAGCCTTGATCGGCAACCAGTCTACCGCAGAAAGCAATAGCAACCTACTGCGGGATAATCTTCTGCCCAGTCAGTCATGTCTCTTTTGAGACATGATCGTCCAAGCGTGTATCCCGTATGGCATTTAACTGACTGATATATAATCCATGAGGGTTTGCGTCTCATAATTTTAGTTGCTCTATGCGGGATTTGTTACTGAGAATGAAAGTGAAAGAAAAAAAGACTATTAAAAGAACAAGAAACACAATCTTAAGGAAAAAGCAAGGGATAAACCTCTACTCAAGTTTAAAACATGGTGAAGAAGTGTGAACCGGGAGATAGGCGATCCTATACTAAATTATTAGAGGGTCAGATAGAAGCTATTGTTGCTGGAGGTGCATATTGAAATCCTGTTTTAATTCTTTAACGTTGCATCACTGATTCTATGTGGAGGTGGAGGAAATATAACCATGTCCGGGAATAAGATCCCGTTGGTGTCGTTACTAAAGCCCGCAGGATTTTAAAAAATGTCATAAGAAAAAAGGGAGAGAAAAGTGTTTCATTTTGATTGACGCTTAACTGTGCTCTTTAACGCCTTTGTCAAAACTAGCGAAGCTGCGTGGAAATAATTCACACGATAGAATCATCAAATTTAATATCATATCAAGCCCTCTCCCGGCTTTTAGCGTATTATTTATCCTCTTCTTGTTTAGCATCTGATTTAGCACTGAGTCTTGTAGCGACGTGCTTGCAGTTAAAAAATCCCTAAAGATTACCCGAATCAACAGACATCGGAAGAAGACGAAAGGGTACAGTTATCGAAACCTTATGATAGTAACAACAAAGATAGTGACATTGGGCCAAATAGAAATAATGTGACCTTTTAATTCCAGAAATTCAGACAAAATGTATCTAATTGACATCATCTGTCAAAAGTATGTGGCACCCAGTGAGGTTTTCACTCACTTTCCCAGTCGTAACTGTGCTAGCGAGACAAGACTGTTAGCCATTACACCGCGTTGAAGAGCCCCAAAAATGATTTTCTAAGCGTAGCTTCGATGTAGTACAAGGTCGAAAGTATGGAGCACCTAGTGAGGTTCAAATTTAACTCGTCTTGGGTATGACGATAAACTACATCTGACCTCTGCTCAGATGAGCGTGAAACCAGCTCTTAATTGCGGTTGTTTCCACATCTACCCTGACCTAGGGTGCTAGCACCTGTCAGAATCCCAGCTATGATCAAATAGTGAACCCCCAAACTGGGGTCAGGGCATAAAAATGTAAAAATACACTAGAAAAATTACCAGCAATACATTTTTAGAAAATAAATTACCGAAGCTCACAAGTAAATTACATTTCGGCATTAAATGACACAGAAGAAATTAATATGCCGTTAAACAAATAAGCCAAATTAGAATTAAACTGTGCAATTTAATTACATTTTTAAAACATTTTTTTCATATATATTTACATTTCTCCGTGCATATGTGGAGTAGATATACTAAAATTGGAGTAGATAGACTAAAATTGGAGTAGATAGACTAAACTATCGCCCGGTTCACACTCCACCCATATCTATTGAACAGGTGAAGAGGCTCATCCCTTGTTTCCTGTTTAGGATGCGGTTTTCCGGTTTTCTCTTTTCTAATCTTCTCACTCTTATGTATCCCCCTGCACATCAGTGGCGTTACCGCCTTGCTTGGGGTGATATGATTAAAAAAAATATCGAGTTAGTTTCTCCTAATATTCATCTCGAGGTTCTCGACAAAATCCCAAAAAGGATTTGCAATGTAATCGGTTCTGACATGGCATCTCGACTTCAGTCACTTTCTCACGGACGTGATGTGGTTTTCTTCTGTCTTTTCTACAAATATTTTCACAGCAACTGCCCTGGTGTCGTGACCACATGAATTTAAGCGAGCTACCCTTTTGCCGTTAAAAAAGTGAAAAGGAACCGTCACCTCTACTCCAACAAATTCTTTTCTCGCACTTCCTGCCTGTGGAACTCCCTTTCGTATACTTATTTCCTTGATAGCTACAATCTCCAAAAATATAAATGCAACGTCAATTGCCATTTCTATCTTCTTCAATCCCGTTCATCTTTCCTCCTTTTTCCAACAACCCATGTCTCCTATATCTTCACTCGCTGTAACACCCCGTACTAGTGGCGGCCCCGCCTTGCTTGGGGTGAAATGATTAAAAAAGGGCTACATTCGAACTAATTTTTTTTTTTTTACAAAGACTCAAACACTAGCCCGCAGCAGAGTTATATAGTGGGTGTTGCACGGTTGCGCAAGGATCCTAAATCCACGTCTCGTCATGGAACAGATGATAATTTTATCAAAGCGTTTCGCCTGTTTTACTCTCCGACCTCCTTCGCAGGCCCTAGTTTATTGGAACGTTGTTTCATGAATTTGATGGCATAGTAATTGTGAGTTCAGTCCCTTGGCCAAACGGTGTGTGCCTGAACTCAGTCCTCCTCCTTGATTCTGCTTCGCGCTCTTTCATCAGGATTCTGATGGCGAGTTTTGTTATGTGGCTAATTAAACTGATCGTTTGGGGAAGTTCGCATTCGTTTGCTCCTGGATTCTTAGGCAGAGCTATAAAAATTGATCTGCTTAGGTCGTCTGATATTGCACCACAGTTGCAGATTTCATTAATTATTTCTGTAATTTTCTCTATGCCGAAATAATCTAAGGCTGTCAGCATCTCTATTACAATACCGTCTGGTCCAGCTGCTTTGTTTCTATTCTGTTTAGTCATTGCATTGCAGCTTCCACTTCAGATTTTAATATTTCTGGTCAGTCAGCATGTTTGTTTATTGCTGGTTACTCTCTCTTGTCGTGGAAGAGATCTTTTATATATTATTTGAATTGCTGCAGTATTTCTTCTTTCTCTAATATGACCGTTCCATTCTTGGATGTTATACATCCTGTTGAGGAGCATGTTCTTTGTGCTATTAGTCCCTTAATTTTTTTATGCATGTCTCCTTTATTAGTCTTGCTTAATCTCTCTACTTCTGCATATTCGTTGTTGTGCCATTCCTCTTTAATCTGTCTGCATTTGTTCCTTATTTCTTTGTACAGTTTCCTGTATTCCGTTCCATGTCTCGGCATAGTTTTCTGTCTCTTTTGCATCATGTCAAGTATCTCATCAGTTATCCACTCAAGTTTTTCTTCTATGTCTGTTTTGCAAAAGAGACAAAGAGAGTGTAGGAGAGGTAGTGTTGCAGAAAGAGAAAGAGAGTGTGAAAGGCGAAAAGCTTGCCACAGACATTACGGAGGCTAGAATCATCCTTGTCTTAGTGAAAATAAGACTTCGTTGGAAAATAAGACTTCGTCGGAAAAGTTGTTTGAAAAAGGAGGTTATTTTGCCGGCTCCGGTAAGATAGACAAAAATGTTTTTAGCTTATTTTACCAGTCTCGGTCAAATACACCCCTACCAGGATATTTTTGCCGGTATTTTTTAATTATTATTATGAAGACAGGTAATGTTAAAAATAACAACACACGGATCTAATACAGGAATTTATTTATTCTCACCATCAGTTGTTATGAGAATATAAAATCTTTCCCATCCTCAATTGTTAAAATACAACTTAAAATCATTTATTCATACTCAATTATTAAAATACAGCAGTCTGTGAATATTTTAAACTCTTCAGACATAAGTATCTGAAAATCCAAAAACTTACCCTTGGGTATAGTTCTCTTGCCAATACACTTCAGGTGCACCCACTGAAGACAAGAATCACAGACCACAGAATCCATGTTGTTCAAGTCTTGCCTATACATTTCACATGACCACTGCACGGACGATCTCAGACGTAATACATCAGTTAAGCGCCTTTGGGTGATCATGTCTTGAAAGAGACATGACTGACTGGGCAGAAGTTTATGCCCCGGAAGGTTGCCATTGCTTTCTGTGGTAGAGTGGTTGCCAGCCAAGGCTATAGAACACAATCTGACCTATTATTTCACCCATAACTGGAGTGAATAATCTTCTGCCTAGTCAGTCATGATCGTCCAAGCGTGTATCACGTATGGCACTTAACTGACTGACAGTCCATTTTATTGGAACCAGTAAAACAGTGTACATATTAACCGTGACCGTTAGTCGCAGCTTCAATTTCAAGTTTTGCCGATATTGCCGATGTTAATGGGTCATTTGACGTGTAAGCAACCGGCTCGCCCCAACGGGGTAAAGGAAGTCGTCATGCTCCTTAAGCCTTTATAGCATTTTAGTTTACTTGACTAGTCACATTTACAAAGCCGGGACGATCGTAGGATGGGCCTCATTGGGGGCACCAGACAATTTTTTATGACCGTAGCTAGCTTATCAACATTTGATTTTTCTATCTACATTATAAATTTAACTAAGTTCAACTGACTATTATACACTACCGGCCATAATTATTAGGCCACCCTAGCGTTTTAAAAAATATGATGCATTTCATACTATTTCTTAGTATTTATTGCCAAGTGAATAATTGTAAATGAAAATAGAATGGTTCTTTTGTTAATAATAACGTGTGCATTAAATGAATTCATAAATATTTAAAAAGAGCACTTCCTAGTCTGACTGAATCCAGAAAAATTAAGAAAATTTAGAGTAATTCGGACGAGTTCATCTTTGCTTCTTTGCCTTGTAAAATTTTGCAAAGTAGTAAAAACAAAATTATCTTAATTCTTCCATTTAGTCACAATAAAGTTTTTTTTTTTAATTTGGGCAAGCAGTTACCGACCTACCACTAACCCAATGATCAAGCCACATACCTCCCACTACCATAAAAGAAATTATTGTTAAGATTCCGCTAGCTTAACCCTATAAATGCCAATATCCCCCAACCTTGTTTTACTAGACCAAGCCCCCTCCGGCATTAGAATTTTTTGTCATTCTTTGTTTAAACGGGGTCGACAATGTATGTCTTAAAATGACATGTTGAAAATGCCTATTTTCCTTCTAAACTTTATCTGAATTTACAGATATATATATATATATATGTGTGTGTGTGTGTGTGTGTGAATAGCAACAAGCTTTTAAACCAGAGGCATGAAACCACAGTAAACTGCAAGCACATTAAAGAACTAACCTTACATGCTGAAAAATACTACAAAAGCCAGAGCTAGTACCCCCTAGAAACGATACACCTTCACTGTACTAACAACACTCCTACATACACCACAAAGTGTGACCTAAATTTAAAAAAAATTTTTTTTTAAATTAAAAATTCTATAGAAAAAATCGATTTACTAAATTCTAAAGTAAGGCTTAATATACATAATTAGCTTAATTATAAAAACTGTCCTTAATACACACACTAACCTTCACCTATTACCTTAAATACAAACATTTAATCTTTCCTCCGACATAAAATTCGACTTATTACGCACCTATTACCTACTTACCTATTACCTTAAATTTTTAACATTAAATTTTACCTCTTACATGAAATCTTACCACAAACGGTGATCTAATTAGAATTTGAAATTTAATTGAAAAATCGGTTTCCAAACTGTGATCAAATTAAAATTTAACATTTAATAGAAAAAATCGATTTCCTAAAGCCAAAATTAAGATTAAATATACAAAATTAGATTAATTATTAAAACTCTGCTTAAATACAAAAATATTCTGTACAAAATAAGCATCCCACCCCTTACCTGCTCCTCTAAGAAATCCAAAGGATATAACAAAACCCACAGACACCCATTAATCAACCATATTCACTACCCACACCACTTTCTTCAAAACTCTGTCAATCCATAATACTTATTCTCTTATCACTAACCCCCACCAACATCCCACACACAACTGACCAATTATAAGAAAAGAGGTTTTCCATTCCTGTCCACACCGCCTGATGAGACATTGTAGTTTCAATGTCGAAACAAATGTACAATTGTAGTGGATATATAAAAAAAATTCTGTACATGTTCTAAAACATAATTTATAATATATATATATATATATATATATATATATATATATATATATATATAAACTTATTTATAAATGTAACTTTGTCTGTGTGTGTGTGTGTCCGTTACCTATAGACTCCGAAACCGCTGAACCGATTTTCTTGAAAATTTACACAGTTGTACTATAAGAGTCTGCGAGTATTCTTAGCTAGGTTTTGTGTCGAGGTACCTCCGATAAATATCGAAAATCGATAATGGAAAAAAATCGTGTTATAGAAGGAGTGGTCCGATTTTAATCAAATTTGATACACTCATAGACAAAGACATAAGAAACGATATTCAGAAGTTTCAAGGTTGCAGTTTTTACAATAGTGCAGAAAATCGACAATATATATATATATGTCAAGATGTTTGTGTGTGTGCCTGTTTATCTATCTGTATGTCTGTATTTTTTCAGCTCTTTTATTTTAGATTTTGCTTCGGGTTTGGCTCTAAGTAGGTATAATTGTAGTTCTTAGTCTCAGCCATGATATCGTTTACTCAGAGGACTTATTTAGTCTTCAAAATTCAGTTTACGACGAAAAAAGTTTATTTGATATCGATACCAGGAAATCAAAATTTGACTTACATCCATTCATTTTTCTCTCAGTCTACATTTTCGCTTTAACTGGAAACAACTATTGCCTTTTAGTCTTTCGTGCCAATGACCAAAGAATCTCAGCTCCAGGACCATGGATTAATTTTAAAGCTTTCATTACACCCAAGCAACGCCGGGCTATACTGCTAGTATATATACGCTCTCACACCCTGATTGAACACTCTGGAAGAGTGGAAGGCTTTGTAAACAGTAGCTACTGCGGCATTTACGCACCGCTTATTCGATAATGAATTGGAGCACTCTAGCTATTGGGCGTGTTTATACGCGCTAAAAAGCCTGCCTTCTTCTACCGGACGCTCGTGGCCTAGGGGTAGAATCGCCGACTGATGCCGATTCGGTCGGGATTCAATCCTGGGTTAGAAAGCAAAGGGAGTCTAAGCCGTACTGATGAGCTGTAATACAGCGAAACAGATCTGTCTGCAGATGACGATAGTATATGTGTGTGTGTGTGTGTGTGTGTGTGTGTGTGTGTGTGTGTGTGTATCAATAAAAAAACTAAAAAATTCCACAGAGGCAGTATTTTTTGACTAAGGTATGATTTCATTGGTCAGATACGTGTCACGTGTAATAAAGCAATGGATGAATATTTTAAATGCGAAGGAATAACTTATGTCTATTTAAGTGTGTGTGCCACGTGTAATAAAAACACTAGATTATGAATGTAATTATATGTAAGCGAAAATAATGCTTGTCAAATGTATTTAAACTATAGACCAATTCAGCGTCTGTGTCTGTCGGTAACGTTAGTATGTGTGTGAAGGACAACAACGAAATACATTTCCATTCAAAATGGTAGCGAATTTTGCATACATGTGTCAAGCGATGGAATGATTTTCTTTTAAAAAAAAAACAAGAAAGAAGAAAATCATATATGAGTGTATGTGTATGAGAAAATCATATTCGAATCTGTGCGTTTATAAGTTGTTCGCTAGAAACAAAGAAAAGAGTACTGGATTGTTATATAATATCAGTTCTTCAATATGGTAGTGAATGCTAGGCAATTTTATCAAAGATGAAGGAAAAACTTAAAGCAACTGAAATGTGGTTCTACAGAAGGATGCTGCGGATATTATGGGTCGAGCATGTGAGCAATGATGAGGTTTTGGAAAAAATTTAAACAAACAGAAAATTAATACTGAGCATCAAGAAGAAACAGATAAAATTCCTGGGACATGTAATGAGGAAAGAGGGCTTGGAGAATCTGATATTCACAGGTCAGAAAGGAACAGGGGAAAGCAGCGTGTAACATGCTTGACGGGCGTGAGCAGGCTGGTGACAGGTTGGGGGGGGGTCTGGTGGAGTAACAGGAGAAAGTGTGCTAAGAGCCACTAGAGATAAGGAGACGTAGAAGGCTACGTCCTGAAAGGACATGGTACATAAAAGAAGAAGAAGAAGAAACAAAGATTAGCCAAGACTAGCTTTTGACCAGCTTTCAAAAGCAATGACAAGCATTCAAAAGCAAACACCAGCTAAGACTAGCTATAACCAACTAAGACTAAATTTGTACCCTATTACCGCGTAGGCGGGGGTTGGGTAATCTTTGACCAATTAACCGAGCGTTCTCGCCCGGGATCCTCAGTTTAAAAACCCAACCTTGTGTCATATCTCACTTCAGGGGTGGGGGGATGGTTAAATAATCTCTCCGCAGCCTGTCGTTCAGGATCTAAGTGTAGTATCTGTCCTCAGATACTTACTGCCTGTTTGCCGGCCAGGAAACAATGACTAGCTTTTGTCCAGCTTTGACAAACTATGACCAGCTATAACTAGCTTTGTACCCAGGCACCGCTTAAACGGTGCCTGGGTAATCTTTGACCAATGGCCTGAGCGTACGCGCTCAGGTTTCCCACGTTAAAAACTGACCTTGTGTCACAACTTGCTCCAGCAGGGGAGTAGGGTAAATATCAAGTGTAGTATCTGTTCTTGGATACACACTTCCTGCTCGCTGCCTGCCTGCAACATTCGCTGCTTAGTGTCAGGTTTGGATGTAATGAGCAGCTATGATGAGTATTTGACTAGCTTTGACAAGTAATGATCAGCTTTGACCAGCTAAGACTAGCTATGACCAACTAAAACTAGCTTTGTGCCCAGTTACCGTGTAGACGAGGGCTAGGTAATCTTTGACCAGTTAGCTGAGCGTTCACGAACGGGGTCCTCACTTTAAAAACCCGACCTTATGTCACATCTGGCCTCAGCGGGAGAGGACGGGTAAATATTCCATCTGCGGCCATTTGGGCAGGATTAAAGTGTAGTAAATGTTCTCAGATACACACTTCCTGCTCGCCGGCCGCCTGCAATACTCGCCACTTAGCGGCAGGTGGACAGGTTTTGAGGCAGTGACCAGCTAAGACTTGCTTTTTACTAGCTTTGATACGCAATTACCAGCTTTGATCAGATAAGACTAGTTTTGTACCTTGTTACCGCGTAGGCGTAGGCTGGGTAATCATTGACCAGTTACTCGAACGTTCGCGCCCGGCATTTCCACATTTTTAACCCTCGAGGTGGTGTAATGGATAAACAAGCCTGTCTCGATAGAATCATTACAACTGAGTAGTGAGTTCGGTCCTTACTGGGTGTCCCTTACTTTCGGCCTTGTGCCACATCTAAGCTACGCTTAGAAAATCAGCTCCCCCCCCCTGAAAAACCAGACCTTGTGTCACATCTCACCTCAATGGGAAGGATGGGTAAATAATTCCTCCGCGGCCTCTCGGACAGGATCAAAGTATAGTATCTGTTCTTGGATACTCACTTCCTGCTCGCCAGCCGTCTGCAGCACTCGCCACTTGGTGGCGGGTGGGCAGGTTTGATAGCAAAGACTATCTCAGACTAGCTTTTGACCAGCTTAGACAAACAATGACCAGCTAACCCGTGAGAGATGTATATATTTTTTTCAAGATTTTTAAAACCGAGAAATTAAATTTTGTTTACAAATGTGTCAATCGCTTAAAAATGACCAAAAAGTGGTGGTCCTGCCTTGCTTGGGGTGAAATGATTTTTTTTTAAAGTTTTCTTTCCATTAGTATTTTAATTAAGACTTCTTTGTTGCTTACTAACCCCGTCCATGGAATTCACTGTATCCTTCTGTAGAACCGCATTTCTGTCGCCTTATTTCCTCTCATCCGTCGGGAGATTGTCCATCATTCACTAGCATATAGAGGAATAGATATCACACAGTACTTCAACACTCTTCTCTTAGTTTCTCATGAAGTTTATTTTGTTACTCAGTACCTTACTTAACTCTTAGAAAACCTCCTCCGCTAGCCCAATACGTGTTCGAACCCCAGTCTCGTATTTTCTATCCTCTGTTAAAACGCTTCACAGATATTTGAATTGATGTACCGGCTTGATGTTTATATCTCCAATTTGTAACTCAAATCTTGGTCTTTTTCTCTTGCTAATGTCTTCTTAGTTATCATCTTTTTCTTGCTGTCTTCTACCGTCATGTAGTTTTATTCCCTAGTCGGACATCAACGCCTTGCTTTGGTTGAAATGAATAAAAAAATATTTTTAAATTCAGGATTTCATTTTGACTTAAAGCACCAAACCCTTGCACAAATAGAAAACATCTAGCCAACTCAGTTAAAGTGTAGGTCGATATGACTGCTTTCTTATATTAATATGACTGAATGTATTAGACAAATGAGACACTAACTTTTTTATGCTGGATTTGGTTACTGGGGGAAAAAGTCATACGGAGTGACGTCAGTATGTACCCGGAATTGTTTGATGACATTGTTAGATGAAAAGAAAAATCTATTTATCAGAAACTAGAACGTGAAACTTTTCATTTGTTCTATCAATCAATTCGACCAGGTCTATCGTTTTTCTTTTTTTTATGGCGCCCGCTTGTTTATTCAACAGTAATTGAATCTTGGACTAGAAAAGCCTATTGCTATTCTGGACAGAGTTAAGAAAAATAAATAACTTGTTCGAACGCCATGGTTATGCGGGTTGAGTAAGAGAAATCAGTGAGTTCACTTTCGCATAAATATCATAGGAAAGGTATTAATCCGCCTCTTGTCCCTCCAGTTATGGGTTGAATAGCCGGACAGATTGGGTTCTGTAGCCTTGGTTGGCAATCAGTCTACCGTAGAAAGAATTGGCAACAAACAGGGAAAATTAGCCATGAATCGAAAGTGACATGGTTACGCAAGTGTATATCACGTACAGCACTTAAGTGACTGACTATTGGAAAAGTTTGAATCCATCTCTTCTTTCCCAAATATAGGTTAAATAGAAAAACTGTCTGGGTTCTCTTGCCTTGAGGTAGAAACCAGTCTAGACGGAAAACTCTAAATGTGAAATCAGCTTGAAGCTTAATGGGCAACGTATGGCTACTCTCTTATGAATACACCCTTACCATCAATTGTGTAAACACAGTTAAATAAAAACAAACTACAGATTAATTCTGTGTGTTTTCTTTTCTTTTTTACCACTTATCAATTCTTCAACATGTTATTTAAAGCCATAAAGTATTTTTAGATTGTAAGAATTTTTTGATGATAATAATGATTTACTGACACTAATCCTACTAATTAACCCATAGCTTAAGAGGAGAAAAGTGAATATGACGAAGCCTAATAGAATTGGAACTCGGTTTCCTGATTTCCACTTCTGAGCCGTTGTACATTAAACGCACATCAAAGCTTACAGCACTTGAGATTCCCAAGCGGTAATTATCTAGGTATTGACCAGGTTAGACATTGCTTAATTTCGGTGATCATACGAGAGTTGGTGCTTTAAAGTGATATAGTTTACGGGATTTCTACTAAAAAGTTCAGAATGAATATAAAATGAATAATACAGATTAAGAATCCTTTATCAGAAAACTTGAGACCGGAAAATGCTTCGATATTCAGATGTTCTTCAGATTTTGGAATACAGGCTAGTTAATTTGCTTGTGATGACGGTGAATAACGGCTCGGATTGAGGAAAGGGAGAGCCGAGTTCGAATCTCAGTCGAAATCCTAATCCATCTCTTCTTCCCCTCAGATTTGAGAAAACAGGACAGGCTAGGCTCTCTAGTGTTAAGTGGTCTTAAGTTGGAACCTAGGAGAAGGAAACACTGAATTCAAAACCAGCTTAGTGAGAGTTAATAGCAGGACAGGCTGTATTATACTAAATTATTGACTGGCAACCAGTCTACCGCTGAAAGAACTGGTGATCCACTGCGGGAGAATTTCAGCATGCTTGAACGTTTCTTGATTATGTGTCCAAGGAATTTCAGCTGTCTCTTTTTGTTGCCAGTTTTTCTTTTATATAAGACTTCTTTTATTTGTTTTTAACGAAACTTTTCTGATTCTCAGCATCTTGATTAATTTTTGGAATGCGTTTTATCTTAATAAATAGAAGTTTGTTTGATATTAGATAATTCTTTTTAGGTATTGCTGTGTGTTGTGGTGCAATGGATAAAGACTGGGAACGAGAAATTGAAAAGCGGAGTTCAAATTCCTGTCGAATTCACCGCATTCACTTACGAGCAAATATCATTGAAAAAGGCGCCACTTTTCCCTCCAGCTTTCTGTAGCCTTGGTTGACAACTAGTCTACTGCAGAAAGCAATGGTAACCTACTGCTGGAAAATTTTCTTCCCAGTTAGCCATGTCTCTTTCTAGATTTGATCAATCAAGCGTGTATCACGTATGTCACTTGACTGACTGACTGTATGGTGTTGTAATCCAGTGTTTTTAAGCAACGGTACTCCTAAAAGCAAAATAAAACATCACGGCTTATTTAGCAAAAGGTTATACATTTAAATGTTATGAAATAAAACCATAGATTTAAAACAAATATTCGCACAAATATGAATATATTTTAATGTTTCTATTTAACTATTTGTGCGACTTCTTCATGTGCCATGTGCCTTCAGGACGTAGGCGACCATGGACTTCCACTTGGCTCTGATTCTTGTTGCTCTCAATATTTTTTTCTCTTGGTATCTTTTCCAAGCCCTGCTTTGTCAGCCATTCGCACAAACCTAATAAGTACGTCTTGCGCTGTTTTCCCCTGTCTCTCCCTTCATTTATCTGACCTGCGAGTATTAAGGTCTCCAGGCCTACCTTCCTCATTACGTGTCCTAGGAACCTCATTTGTCTCTTCCTGAAATTTAGTACCAGTTTTTTCTCATTTGCATTTTTTTCAATACCTCATCGTTGCACACATTCTCCATCCATAGTATCCTCAGCATCCTTCTGTAAAACCAAATTTCTGCTGCCTCAAGCCTCTCCTTCATCTTTGACGAGATCGTCTAGCATTCACTTCCATACAGAAGGACAGATATCACATAGCAATCCAGCACTCTTTTTTTTTGTTTATAATGAGATTTTCCTGTTTTTCAGTACTCTGGTTAGCTTTTGAAAGGTGTCTTTGACCATGCCAATGCGTCCTTGAATCTCCATGTCGCACTTTCCATCCTCTGTCAAAACACTTCCCAGTTATTTGAATTTTTTTATTTGCTTTATTTTAATTTTTCCGACTTGTATTTGGCATATTGGGCTTCTCTTTTTCCTGATGACCATATATTCAGTTTTCTTGAGGTTTATGCTCAATCTTTTCTTTTCACTTTCTTTTACTAACTTCTGTAGAAGGTCCTGCATTTCCTTTTCCGTGTCTGCTATCAGCACCGTGTCATCCGCGTATCTGATATTGTTGAGATTGTGTCCGTCAATATTGAATTCTGGCAAGGTTTTTATTTCTCTGCATAATTGCAGGTTGAAAAGATCCGGTGAGAAGACACATCCTTGTCTTACGCTCCTTTCTATTTTTTCATACCTGCTGAGTTCACTTCCTATCTTTACGCAAGCGGTTTGCTGCCAATATAGATTCTTGATTATCCTAACGTCTTTTCCGAAAATTTCGAGATTGTTGAGCATCTCTATCAAGTCCTTGTGTCGTACTTTGTCGAACGCCTTTGCGTAGTCTATAAAACACAGATAAAGATCCTTCTGCATTTGTATTGCTCGTTCAGATAACATTCTGAGCATGAATATTGCATTCCTTGTTCCGGTACCTTTAACGAATACACGTTGTTTTTGGTCTATCTCTGGGCCGATTCTGCTGCGCAATCTGTTCATCAGAATCCGGATGATAAGTTTTGTTATTTGGCACATTAAATTGATTGTTCGATGGAACTGACATTCCTTTGCCCCTGGCTTCTTTCTTTGCTATGAAAATTGATCTGCTCAGGTCCTCCGGTATATTGCCGCTGCAGTAGATTTGGTTTATTATTTCTATAGTCTGTCTACGCCAAAGCCTTCTAGGGACATCAACATCTCTATTACAATCCCGTCTAGTTCGGCTGCTTTGTTTCTCTTCAATTTGGCCATTGCCGGTTCCACTTCGGTTTTTAATATTTCTGGTCCATCCGTAATTTTGTGCAATGTTGGCTGCTCTCTCTCTTGTCGTAGAAGAGATCTCCAATGTACTCGTTCCATCTCTGAAGTATTTTTTTTCTAATATTAGTGTGCCATCCTTTGCTTTTATACATCCTGTTGCTGAGCATGTTCTTTGCCCTGTTAGTTTCTTTATTTTTTCATGTCTCCACTATTTGGTGTGCTCGGTTTCTCTACTTCAGCCCATTTGTCGTTGAGCCATCTTTCTTTAGCCTGTCTTCATTTGCTCCGTATTTCCTTGTGTAATCTCTTGTAGTCCGTTCCATATCTTGGCGTCGTTTTCTGTCAGAGTAGGGTTTGAGGAGATGCTAAGAGAAAAAGTGTCAAGAGTACAAGGGATAGGGGGATGTGGAGGGCCATGATCTCCTACGTTCTGAAGAGACATGACACAATTCTTATGATCAAAGACGCATTCCAAAAGCTAAGCAGAGTATTGAGAGATGGAAAAATTTATTTGGATACAAAGGAAAAAGTACTGGACTGGAATGTGATATCTGTCCTTCAATATGGCATCGAATGCGGGACGATCTCCTCAACGATGAAGGAAAGGCTCGAAGCAACCAAAATGTGGTCCTACAGAAGGATACCATAGACCAAACGTGTGAGCAACGACATGGTTTTGGAGAAGATGCAAACGAAAGAAAACTTATACTTAGCATTAGGAAGAGACAGCTGATGTTTCTGGCACGCGTAATGATGAAAGAGGGCTTGAAGAATCTAATACTCAAAAGACGGATAAAGGGAACGAGACAAAGAGGTAAATAACGCGAGATATACTTGATGGGCTTGGGCAAGTGGGTGACAGAGTAGGAGTTAGGAGAGATGTGAAAAGAAAAAGTGTTCATTTTTTTTTTGTTTTTTTTTTAATCATTTCACCCCAAGCAAGGCATTCCACTGCCACTATTGCGCTTGGGGCTACATAGGGGGAGATAAATAGGAAGAGTGGTTAGAGATAGGAAATGTCAGAAGTGGGGGTGATAAATAGTTGGGTGGGTGGGAAGAGTGTTTGAAAGAATGGAAGTTAGTTTGTTAGGAAGTGTCTATTAACCTCACATTTAAACTCCTGGAGATTGTAGCCGTCGGGGAAGCAGTCATGTGGAAGAGAATTCCACAGTCGCGAAGTGCGAGAAAAGAAACTGTTGGAGTAGAAGTTGCGATTGCATTTTATCGGTTTCACTGTAAAAGGGTGGGATCTAATTGCTAATCTAGTATCTCGTGCAAATTCGAACCTAGAGGGCACCAGTGATCTAAGTTCATCGGAGCAGAAGCCGTGAAAGTATTTATAGAAGAGACGCAGGGAAGCCACGTCGCGCTGGTGAGAGAGAGTCTGCAGGCGGTCTGCTAAGTCGGTATCGATCACATTACAGACCCTGCGCTGTACCTTGTCTAGAAGCCCAAGGAGAATAGCAGGGGCACCCGACCAGATATGGCAACAGTATTCAATGCACGGGCGGATGGTAGATTTATAAATGTGCAGGATAGATTCAGACGGAAAAAACCTCAGGGCTCTGCACAGAGAACCGACTTTCATAGCAGCGGATTTAGCAATGGATTAGATATAGTCATTCCAGTTGAGGTCCGCTGAAAGTGTGAGACCAAGGAGGCGCAGTGTTTTACTCTGGGGAGGCAAGCCTGGTCTATGCTAATAGGAGGTAGGTGCGATTGTCTATGATGATTAATTGATAGTAGCTTTGTTTTAGAAGCATTCAAATTTACGAGCCATTTCTTACTCCAATCCAGTACGGATTGGAGGTCCTTTCCAAGCTCGGCTGCAAGGTTAGCTTTGTCGCCCACACCAGATTTTTGGTCGAGGCGAGAGTAAACTGTGGTGTAATCGGCGTACATACCTACTTGGGATACAAGAGATTGGGGGATGTGAAGTGTCACGATTTCCTACGTCCTGAAGGGTCACGGTACATAGAAGGAGAGTGACGCAGTTCTGATTATTAATACCAAAGGGAAAAGGGATTTTTCTTTTTATTGGCGTTGAGTATGGAATGACCTTCAAACATTTTGTTATATGTTTAATTTTTTTACAGTGATGTTCCACCCTCGTTTATTCGAGATTAAATTACGTCACTCAATATCCCCCACAAATTATCTAAACTTTTTCAGTTATCTTGAAGAATATTTATGAGTGCTTCTTAAATCTTAAAAATAAAAAAATGACAACATTTTTACTTTTGTTCTTAAAATATGGATCATAATTTAATGATTAAAAAGACAGCTAAGGATTGTCATCATTCAGTCGCGTCTCTGTCTTCGGACAGAGTGCGGCTTGGTTGTGTCTCTGTCCGAGGACAGATACGCAACTGAGAAACAGTAAAAAGGTGCCTAGTCCCGAGAAACAGTTGCTTGAGGCTGCACCATCCCATTGCACTAGAAGGATGGGGTTGGGCGATTTTTGTCCCTGTCCCGACTGTACACGCTCGGATCCCCACGTTAAATAACTGACCTTGTGTCGTATTCTGACACAGCAAGAAGGCGCCATGGTTAAATATCTATAATTCAATGATTAAAATCGAATACAAAATCATAATTTCAATTAAAATCAAATGACATAAAATTTAAGGTGCCTTCCGGCCGACGCCTCGTCAGAAGTAAATAAATCGTCGGAATTAAATTACTAAAGGGATTGTTTCTTTAAATAAGATCTTAAAAGAGGACATGAAGGGAAGGAAAAAATGTCTTCAGAATGAGTCAATGTTTCTTTAAATAACGCCAATTTGTGTTTAAGTTCTTTCCGTCTACACGCCTATTTAATTTTGACGATTTATTTACTTCAGACAAAGCGGAGGGCGAAAGGCGCCTTAAGTTTTATGTCATTTGATTTCGATCGAAATTATCTTTTTTTTATTTATTTCTCGTGTCCCTTCAGGACGTAGGTGATCATGAACTTCCACTTGTCCCAGTCTCTTGTCACTCTTAATATTTTTCCTCTTTGTATCTCTCACAAACCTCACTCCGCCATGCATTTACTCAAACCCATCAAATATATCTCACGCTACTTTCCCCTGTCAACTATGCCCTCTATCCGTCCTATGGGTATCAGATTCTTCAAACCTTCCTTCCTCATTATGCGTCCCAGAAACCTTAGCTATCTTTTCAGCATCCTTCTGTAGAACTACATTTTTGCTGCCTCAAGCCTCTCCTTCATCCCTGATGAGATCATCCAATATTAGATGCTATATAGAAGGACAGATATCACATAGAAATCCAACACTCGTTTCTTTTTTTCAATAATATTTTCCGGTGTCTCAGTACTAGCTTTTTTAATGTGTTCTTGGCCATACTAATGCATCTTCGGATGTCAGTGTCGCACTTTTCATCCTCTCTCAGAACGTTTTCAAGGATATTTTAATTTCTTTACTTGTTTTTTAGTTCCCCCGACCTGTAGTTAGCATTTTGAGGTCTTCTTTTCGCTGATGACCATACAGTCAGTTTTCTTGAAGTTTATGCTCATTCCTTTCTCTTGCTGTCTTCTGTAGGAGGTTCTGCAGTTTCCTTTCCGTGTTTGCTATCAGCACTATGTTATCCGCGTGAATTGTACAGGGTGTCCATAAAGTTCGTGTGCACTTTAAAAAATGTGTAACTTTATTGGTATTTGCGATAAAAGTAATTTGTAAAAAGGATTAGAAAGAAGTAAATATATATTTTTTAAGGTTTTATTGAAATTTTATTTAAGTTTTCACATGTCCTCCATCATTAGCAATACAAAGAGTAATACGATTTTGCAGTTCACGGAAAACATTTGTCAACTGAATTACAGTAATGTCTGAAATAACATTAGTTATTTTAGATTTCAAATCTTCTAATGAACTAGATTTAGTTGCATACACAATTGTTTTCACATTAAAAAAAATCTAATGGAGTCAAATCTGGCGAACATGGAGGCCAAAAAATGGTTCACCCCTTCTGATCCATCTATTAGGAAATTCCTGATTTAGAAACTGCCTAACACGCAGAGAAAAGTGACAAGGAGTTCCATCTTGTTGAAACACTGTATTATCTTTTAAGTTTACAGATTATTTCTATAAAAAATACCAATAAAGTTAAAAAAATTTTAAAATGCACACGGACTTTATGGACACCCTGTACTATATTTTAATTTCCACACTTGTTTGATTTCGGTATCTCCGATTTCATTTCGCACTTTGGGCTCATCTTTTTGCTAACAACCAGGCATTCTGTCTTCTTGCACTTGACGCTTAGTCCTTTCTTCTTGCTTTTCTTCACTACCTTCTTTCGGAGCTTTTGTAGTTTTGTTTTGGTGTCTGTTATCAACACTATGTCATCTGCATATTTTATGTTGTTAAGATTCTGGCTACCAGTAATTAATCCTGGTAGGATTTCTAGATCTCTCTGAATCGCCTCGCTGTATATCAGCTGAATAAGTCCAGTGAGAAGACACATCCTTGTCTTACACTTCTTTCTATTTTTCTATACCTGCTGAAGTCATCTTCCATCAGTATGCAGGCGAATTGCTGCTAGTATAAGTTCGTTATTATTCTATATTCCCAAATATAACAAACATACTTGCAGTAGAAACCAGAGGATCACTCCGTAGATGTTGCAGAAACACAAATATGTGTTTGAGTAGTCGCCTGCGAGAAGGATTAGCTAGCTACCTTAACAGATGGGTGTATTCCGATAACGAGCAGCTCGTCCCTATGTATGCATGCATATATGTATGTATGTGGGCACCGGTATGAGTGTATGTTCGTATGACGACTAATTGCGTTGTCAAGGGTCTCGCTTTCAATTATTCAGTAATATTAGAATATTCATTTCTGTAAGTTAGGCAGCACGTAATATTTATTAGAATTGTTTGTTAAACTCGGAATGTCAGCTTCTTGGCTGAATGAAAATGTTCATTGTTCGAAGACTTAAAGATTGACTGAAAAATAGTTGGCCTAAATTTTAAAAGAAATTTGATATAGTCATTACAAAAATATCTTGCGCCTTTATCATTCAATCTTTTTAAAAAACTAATTTTAATTGTCAGATCACCAAGGTGACCCGGTCGGTTTGCCTTCTTTAACAAAAGTCAACCGTTGGCTGCTATCGCTTTATATATCGCTTTATATATCGCTTTATATTATATATATATATATATATATATATATATATATATATATATATATATATTGTTAAATTGAAATTGTGTTTGGTGCAAAAACTGTTGTCTTTTTTTTTTTTTTTTTTGGTAGGGGAAAGGCATTTTAGGTAAGCAGGTTTCTTTGTCATAAAGTGCTTGATATCAAAGCTAAGGATAGAGCGTTAATAGAATTAATGTGGAGAAACTTGTCACTTAGTTACAAGTTTCTCAGTGTTATTTCAGTCATGCTGACTATATATATATATATATATATATATATAGCATAGTGATGATCCACGTATACTGTCTTAATATGTATCTGTTCAATATGTCCCAATAGTGGATATATTGGCGAATCCGGTAATAGCTTTAGATTTCGCTTCAATAATCACAAACTTAATATACGTCAAAATAATCAATATTCCCCAGTAGGAGCACTTTTCAATCAACCTTAGAAAATTGCAAATGTTTACTAATAGACTTCAATTTTAGTTCTACATACGCACGCAGAAAGAAAGAAAAATACTGGATTTTAAAATTAAATACACACAAGCTAGGGTTAAATAGGGACTTAGGTGCTTTGAATCTTTACAAATACTTCAATAACTAAACTTTTTTAGATACATTTAAAAATATTTTTTAAACTTTTTTAGATACATTTAAAAAATTTTTTTATCTAAAACAAATTTACAAGCATTATTAAAGATAGGTTTACGTTTACAAACATAATTTTAAAAAACATATGTCGCTTTCAACGTCACTTGATGTAAAAACAAAAACTCTCTCCACAAACGCGTCACGTGGTGTAAACAAACGCGTCACGTGATGTAAACAGACTCTTCACTGACGCTCACGCGAAATACGTTGCTAATTCAAATTTTAAAATCATTTGTTTTTGATGAAGGACCGAGGGCGGTCTGAAATATAATTTTTTTTTTAATGGTATCACCCCAAGCAAGGCGGTAACGCCACTGATGTGCAGGGGGCTACGTAATATTGAAAAAGATTAGGAAAGAGAAAGCCGGAAACCACATCCTAAACAGGGAGCAAGGGATGAGCCTCTTAACCTGTTCAATAGACGTAGGTGGAGTGTGAACCGGGCGATAGATAGATCTATCTACTCCAATTGTTATAATAATACTTTGTCAGAGATCATGTAAATTTCCTCATATTTTTTTTTTTTTTTTTTTTTTTGCTAGGTTTCTTAAAGATTTTAAGTAAGAGCTTCTGTGGTAGAATTATTTTGTTATTAATCCTTGGATAGAGCCTTTTCTAAATTCTGTCTCATCGTTTCTATCGTTTTTATTTATTGTGTCTACTTACGTCTCCTTTAGGAATCTCAGGGGTGAGTTTTAATTGAAAGCTAAGGGCTTCCAATTCAATATTAGATAGTTTTATATAAGATTTTTTTTTTTATCTAGTATGGTCAGCCAATGAATTCCGATCTGCTCCCCAGCTTTGTGAACAGGAGTTTTTTTTTGTTTTTTGTTTTTTTGTTTAGAACTAGGTTTCCTGGTTACTTCTAAAGTCTCCTTCAATTCTATACTCTTGGAGGTTGGCATCAGGGAAGGGTTTCTCAGATGATCAATAGAGAGCAGTTTTGTTTTAGCAGCGTTACGATTAACAAGTCATCCATTCCAAGAAAACATTGATAGAAAAAGTTACATTACAACAGTGGAAGAGTGATTAAAGCTGAGATGCAAGCTTAGGACTGTCAATATTACAGATCCGTCATTAGATTTTATCCATACATAGAAAGAGCACCAGACCTGATTTGGCAATAATATTCAATGCATGGTCAAATGGTAGATAGTACCAGTCTTTTACATTTGCTGAATATTGTTAAGAGGAGAAAAAAAAATAAAAACATAAGTAGAAATAAACAAATACTGTAAAAAAAAAACACATTTTTAAACTCAAAACGTTTTAATATTCTTTCCTATACATATTAAGACAGTATACGTGGATGATCATCACTATGCTATTTGGACCTTACTTAAACGGCAAAAAACTCCACGATAGAAGAAAACTGGAAAACATTCTCTACAAATTGGCACGAATACACTCGGACATTATATTTCTCGGACTTTGCAAAAAAAATGGAATTAATACCAAAAGGATTCAGATTTAAATACAACTTCCAACACAGTTTCATTACATCGCATAAACAAAAAGCTCAACATATATACAACAGAACCTCCACGCAGTTAAGAAACCCTGCGCACAACTCTGCTTACATTAAGAAATCCTTCTACATGAACTTATCTAAAAAAAATCAGTTATTCTCTCTATCGAACACTTTCTCCTTTCCAATACTTTCAAGTAAAAAACCACTCAATTTCCTGGACGAAAGAAAGCTGACACAGTATATATTTTTTTTAAACCAAAAACTCAATAAACTAATTGCTGAGGACCACATTTTACAACACATACCTCAACTGAATAACTACTTAATAGAACACATTCCACGAAGACCTCACTATGTACGCTACACCCATAAGACCTCTGCTGATAATCACATCGCAAACCTATCTAAATATACTCTCACCCAAGGAGAAACCTCTTTATTAAATAAAGGATTATCATTCTGCCCCTCACAGCCACTAAACCCTCTAAACCTGTGCTACGATATGGAAAAATACCTTCGTAGACTGAGACTAAAAGAATATTTCTCAGACAACAGATCCACTTCTACTGACAACAACGCTAAACAATCACACTCTAAACTTCCTCTAACGAAAAATAATACCCTATGGACCCCCCACCCCAAGTTGACGCAACCAACACTTGGATCAATATGCCAACAAAGCCAGACAACGCATGGATAACTTCTTAAAAAACAATGGACACCTAACAAAAAAACACAACCTATCCAAAGTAGAACACCAAGCCATCTATACACTTAAAAACAACCGAAACATAATTATCGTACCAGTCGATAAGGGAGGAGCTACAGCCATCTTAGACACCAACAACTATATTAAAGAAGCAGAATCACAACTTCAAAATAACAGGTTCTATGTACCCTTACCTCTAGATCCGACTAGCACTTACAAAACAGAATTATCACTTCTCATTCAGAACCTGAATCACAGCATAAAAAATAAAATAAAAGCTCTTATTCCTGAGAACCCCAAAACAGCAACATTCTACACTATCCCAAAACTACATAAACTCCCCAAAATAATCTCAGAAAAACACCCTAACACCTCTTCATCCAACCCACATCATACTAAACAATCAAACAATGAAGTGATCTATAAAATTTCAAAAGCTCTTAAAATCACACCACCTGGCAGACCCATAATATCAGGCATTGGTACCCTCACAGAACTTATATCTGGATACATAGACAATATCCTAAAACCTTTATTGCCTGACATACCTAGTTATATTAGAGACACTACTGACTTTCTCAACAAATTACAAAACATTAACTTAGTCCGCGATGATAATATCCTAGTAACGATGGATGTTACGTCTCTGTACACGAACATCCCACATGTTGAAGGAGTATCAGCTTGCCATGAGTTCCTTAAAAGCAAACTACCTAACAACCAAATCACAGATATATGCCAATTAGTAAATTTCATCTTAACAAACAATAATTTTAAATTCAACAACAAACACTATTTACAGATTAGTGGCACAGCAATGGGCACGAAAATGGCACCTAGTTATGCCAATATCTTTATGCACATTCTAGAAAGAAAGATACTAGACAATTCACAATACAAACCATCACATTATTTTAGATACATTGATGACATTTTCTTAGTATGGACTCATGGAGTAGAAAAATTAAAACACTTTTTTACTTTCTGCAACAACTTCCATAACACAATTAAATTTACCATGGAATACTCAAACACATCCGTCCCTTTCTTAGACGTCATGATAAAATTAAACAAACATACACTTTCTACCAGTCTATACAACAAACCCACAAACCAACATAAATTCCTACACTTTAACAGTTGTCATCCCCTTAAATTAAACAAATCTATCGTATACAGCTCATTTCTAAGAATCAAACACATATGCTCAGACCATCCAGATTTTCTAAACAACATTAACAACCTAACAAAGCAATTTCTAAAATGTAAATACCCAATAAAAATAATAAAAGAAGTACTAAATAAAACCATCCACATAAATCGTAACACACTTCTCACATACAAGAAAAGAAAAAAAACAACAACCGAATTCCCATGGTTTTTAACCACAATCAACATTCACACACACTTATCAAAAATTTAAAAAATGATTACAAGAACCTCCACTCAAACAAAAAATCAAAGACATTTTCGATAAACCACCCATAAATGCAATGAAACAAACACCCAACCTATCAACTATCCTCACTTCTAACAAATATCTAAAAAACACAAACCTATCAGGGAATTTAAAATGTCAGAAACCCAGGTGCCTAATTTGTAAACATTTGGTAAACGACACAATATTCTCTGTACCCAACACCAAAATCAAATTGCACCCACCACGCCTCACTTGTGATAGCGAAAACATTATATACCTCCTCTTCTGTTCAATATGTCCCAATAGTGGATATATTGGCGAATCCAGTAATAGCTTTAGATTTCGCTTCAATAATCACAAACTTAATATACGCCAAAATAATCAATATTCCCCAGTAGGAGCACATTTCAATCAACCGGGTCACACCTTAGAAAATTGCAAATGTTTACTAATAGACTCCAATTTTAGTTCTACATGCGCACGCAGAAAGAAAGAAAAATACTGGATTTTAAAATTAAATACACACAAGCTAGGGTTAAATAGGGACTTAGGTGCTTTGAATCTTTACAAATACTTCAAAAACTAAACTTTTTTAGATACATTTAAAAATATTTTTTTAACTTTTTTTAGATACATTTAAAAATATTTTAAAACTTTGTTAGATACATTTAAAAAATTTTTATCTAAAACAAATTTACAAGCATTATTAAAGATAGGTTTACGTTTACAAACATAATTTTTAAAAAATCTGTCGCTTTCAACGTCACTTGATGTAAAAACAAAAAGTCTCTCCACAAACGCGTCACGTGATGTAAACAAGCTCTTCACTGACGCTCTCGCGAAATTTCGCGAAATACGTCACTAATTCAAATTTTAAAATCATTTGTTTCTGATGAAGGACCGAGGGCGGTCTGAAATATAAAATATAATAGTAGAAATAAACAAATACTGTCAAAAAACACATTTTTAAACTCAAAACGTTTTAATATTCTTTCCTATATATATATATATATATATATATATATATATATATATATATACCACCAAAATAGTTTTTAACAACACGATTCATAATGAAGACGAATACAATACACAGCAGGTATTGTATGAAATATTTCTCACCGGATTTATTCAACCTGTAGAGCGAAACAATTCTGAGAGTGATAGAGTCCTTGACTGGATTCGTCATTAGCGCCCACAATATAAACAACACGCAAAGAACCTCCTACAGAAGGTAGCAAGAAAAAGCGAGAAGAATGGACTGAGCCTAAAATTCAAGAAAACTATCTGTAGTTCTGGTCTTCAACAAAAAAGAAAACCTCAAAATGCAACTACAGGTCAGAAAAACTAAAATAAAGCAAGTAAAGAAATTTAAATTTCTGGGAAGCGTTCTGACAGAGGGTGGAAACTACGACACTGAGATCCGAAGACGCATTGTCATGGCCAAGGACGCATTTCAAAAGCTAATACTGAGACACAGGAAAATCTCATTGGAAAGAAAGAAAAGAACGCTGGACTTCTATGTGATATCTGTCCTTCTGTATGGCATCAAATGTTGGACGATCTCTTTAAAAATGAAGGAGTGGCTCGAGGCAGCAGAAATGAGGTTCTAGTTCTACAGAAAAATGCTGAGAATATCATGGACCGTGCACGTGAGCAATGACGAGGTGTTGAAGAAGATGCAAACGAGAAAAAAAGTTATACTTAACAACACGAAGAGACAGGTGAGGTTCTTGAAGGAGAGTTTGGAGAATCTGATGCTCAAAGGGCGAATAGAGCGAAAAACAAACAGGGGAAAACAGAACGAGACATATTTGATGGGCTTGAGCAAATGGATGGCGGAGCGAGGTTTGGGAAAGATAACAAGAGGAAAACTGGACAGAGGCAAATGAAAGTCCATGATCACCTACGTCCTGAAGAGACACGGCACATGAAGAAGAATTCCATGGAATTAGAATGAAAGAAAAAAGAATCTGTATGTGGAAAACTATGCGCGTTTTGAGCGCGAGTTCAAACATTTCCCTTTAGTTAGAATTAATGAAACGTCAGTTACTGCTGCTACATATATCCTCCACAGCCAATTCTGATAATCGTGGAGTAAATTAATTACAACGCTTTCAGTAAGTGATGTTAATAAGTAGAGAGTTAAATCAGTTGTGAGTTGTTAATATATGAGGGTCTAAATCAGATGTTAAATGATGGGGGATTGAATTCGATGTTAAAAGGGGAGGCTAAAACACGTGGTAAAAGGTGGAGGTTAAATCGGGTGTAAATAGGTAGGGGACAAATCAGATGTTAAAAGGTGAGAAGCTAAATCAGATAGTAAAAGGTGGCGGCTAAATTAGATGTTAAATGGTGGTGAATAAATCAGATATTAAAAGATGAGAAATCAGATGTTAAAATGTGGACGATTAAGTCATATTTTTTCAAATTTTTTTGAGACATGTCCTATTTCAACGTCATTCTGGGATTGTCTATACTAAACATGAGAACGTGGTATCTTGACATAGTGTCTTATTCATTCTTATTCAGGTCATCATTGATGTAAAAAGTCTTCTCGGTGTGCCAGTAACCGGTACCATATTTGTGTCATATAATTAAAGGGGCGTAAGACAAGAATATGTATTTTCAACGGATCTATTCAACTTGTACAATGAGACTATTTTGAGGACCCGAGATGTTATGCCAGGATTTGTGATCGGAGGCCACAATTTGAACGACATAAGGTACGCAGACGACACAGTGCTGATTGCAGACACGAAAAGAAAACTGCAGGACCTCCTACAGAAGATATCTGAAGAGATTGACAAGAAGGCACTACAAATAAATTGCAAGAAAACCGAATGCATGGTTATCAGCAAAAAGAGCAGCCCAAAATGCCAAATACAGGTGGAGGATACTAAAATCAAGCAGGTACAAAAATTTAAATATCTGGGAAGTGTTCTAACAGAAGACGGAATGTGCAACACAGATCCGAAGGCGAATTGGCATGGCGAAGGACGCGTTCCAGAAGCTGGGTAGAGTATTAAGAAACCGAAAACTTTCACTAGAAACAAAGAAGAGACTACTGAATTGCTATGTGATGTCAGTTCTACAATATGGCAGTGAATGCTGGACAATATCATTAAAGATAAGGAAAAACTTGAAGCAACTGAAATGTGGTTCTACAGAAGGATGCCGCGGATATCATGAACCAAGCATGTGAGCAATGAAGTTTTGGAAAGGATGGAAACGAAAAGGAAATTAATATTGAGCACCAGAAAGAGATAACTAAAGCTTCCAGGACATGCAATGAGGAAAGAGGGCTTGGAGAACTTGATACTAACAGGAGAAAGCGTGGTAAGAGCCACCAGTGATAGAGAGACGTGGAAAGCCATGATCGCCTACGTCCTGAAAGGACAAGACACATAGAAGAAAAAAAGAATCATATAATAACGATTCGAGAAAATATTTGACTATTAGTAGTATTAGTCACTTATGCTAGAAAAATACAGGGTGTCCCAGAAGTCGCACACCATATACTAATTTTTATTTTTTTCTGTGTTTCAAATTTGATCTGATATGAGTGAAAAACTAACAGCACAAGAATGAGTTAAATTGTTTTTTATGTTTGGAAGAGATGGGGCAACATACTTCTCTGTAGCTCAAAAATTCTACCGCAATCCTCCTGAGCGAGAAAATCCATTGAGCCATACCAGTGTCTGTCGTTTGATCAAACGCTTCAAAGAAACTGGATCAGTTGCTGACCGTGAGAGATGTGGCCGCCGAAAGAGTGCAACTGATGAAGAAACATCCACCATGGTTCTGGCGAATATTACTAGATGCCCCGTTAAATCAATAAGGAAAATAAGCCAGGATCTAACGATTAGCAAATCATCGGTACATTGTATTCTTAAAACACAGAAAGAGAATTGATGCATGTGTTAATGCAGAGGGTGAATAATTTGAGCATCTGTTATGATTATGAATAAAATTGATATTTATATGTATTTTTATAAAAATCTGGATGGTGCGCAACTTTTGGGACACCCTGTATAAGAAAATTTGAATAACTTTTTTTATTTTACTGGGTATGATGGGTAAATTGTTTACATTTTATACTTTTAATTTCACTCATGGTCATTATTTAGTTTTTGATTTTTGTCGATTGCACCTTATAATAGGGTCAGATGGACATCGTCTGTGAAAAAAAAAACACCATGACGCACTTTTCACCACCAAAAATTTGGAAGCAGCTGTACTGCTGGGAATTCGCACCGGAAGCTCTAAGGATTCGAAAAGAGTTGGATGAGTCTAATGGTGATTATGAAGGTGTTTGGAGTGATCACTAGTAAAAGCCACGTTATGCCCCATTAATCTTCCTACAAGGCCTCATATTCAACACAGAAGACCACAACAAGTGCTTTGAGAAGATAGTGCTGCCATGGGTCAATAGAGTGGTTGCTGAAAGACCCTATGTCTAGAACCAGTTCTCTACCCCATACCACACAATCCAGTCACTATATCGAATTCGTTAGTTGTATAGCGATGACTTTTAACATGAGTCAGCAATTTAAAAATGTAACCATAATAAATATTAAACAAAAATGAAAATGTTAAAAAAAAACTTTGTCAGATATCCCAGCAGTTTCTGTGACGTGGAATGTAACTATTGTTTCTTTGTCTCCTGGTACCTGCAGACGATGGCTCGTGTACGCGTAGCCCATTTTGAGTAGCACTGGCTTAAAGGACACTGAAATTGCACTAAATTAAAGCAAGAATGATAAAACAAAAACTCCTGATTTGCAAGTAAATGTGCAAATTAAAACAAAACGAATAATGCCCTTGTTAGATCTTTCACACTTTCCCTGATCAAGTATACGTCGTCTCTTGGCGCCGCTTTTCTCTTCCAACCGCATTTTCCTTTACGTTTTGGATTGATGGATCTAATTTGTTTCTTCGCCTTGCTGACACGACTGACAGTTGAAAGGCTGACACAAACAATATCCGCGATCTGTCTATAAGGCTTGCCAGTGTGTTCGTACAGCATTACAATTTTTGTACGCTTCCTTTGAGTAAAGTCAATCGCAGACAATGACCGCAGGACAACTAATCCACACTCGAGACAATAGTGTCAGGGCGTGATAAAATTCTGATACAATCATGGGTGACGCAATATTTTTCAAGGCCAAACAAATTTTATCATGCACCCCGAAAATAGATTCATATTATTGCCCACCACTACAAATGACCTAATCTGAGAACAAAATAAATTTCGATTACATCCTGTAACACCAGTGAGTCTAAAACTCACTGTATGGTAAAAGAAAGGAAACTAAAGCTGTTGTTTCAATTAATTTGCACAAGGGTGTAGACTGCGAACTCAGCGTTATCACTGAAGTGAAAACAAATAAATTAATTATCAAGAGGGATGGCAATTAAATACCAATCCTTTTGTACTGATATTTATTTACTAATATATAAATATAAAAATAAATGCCAAAAATAGATAATGCACCGAATCCGAGAGGGAATCTTCTTTTTTTTTTTCCTTTTCTCTCTTAAAATTTATCTAACGGCTTTGATAAGTTTATAAATGCCTGTTTTGGTACATATTTTTCAGTATAACATCCACTTCCCACTCCTTCCCCGTTTTTGACCATGAGCAGAAATCTAAAACCTTGTTTTCTGTTTAGGATTAGGTTTCCGATTTCTTCTTCTTCTAAGGTCTTTTTATTTTCTTTCATTTACAGTAACCCCTTGTGTCTTAGTGGCAATATCGCCTTGATTAGGCTGAAGTGACAAAACGAAAGATGAATGCACATTGTAATATCTTCTGAAATTTATCATCAATTCTCTTTTAATATAACGTTACAAGACAACGCATTTGCAACTTTAAAAATCACAAATTTAGATGAAGTTAGGAGTAGATAAGTTCACTTATTACCCAGTTCACACTCCTCCTCGGTTTTTGAGCTGGAATAGAGCTTTATTTCATGTATCCAGTTTAGGAATGGGTTTCCAGTTCTTTCTAAAGTTTAGTTCAACAATATACTTCTAACATCTCCGTTTAAACTCTGAATTTTATTTACTATTTATTTATGTATTTACTTATTTATTTTTCATCAATAGAAGTAGATAGGTTCTCCTGTTACCCGGTTCGTACTTCTCCCCTATATTTTAAAAAGGAGTAGCGGTTTATCCCTTGTTTCCTGTTTAGGATCTGATTTAGACCCGCATCTATTAACAAGTGATTTAGAAAGCTTCTTCGGTCGGGGTGGGGGATTCCCCGATGATGGAATCAACGACCACGTCTCCGTGACCATCGTGAAGGACATCGGCGGACATTTGTGGTGAGGGATGTGCGTTGTAGTGCAGTGGATATCGGCTCGGAACGAGAAATCGGAGAACCGAGTTCGAATTCCAATTGCATTCGTTGCATTCACTTAAGGTCAAATACTTTTAGGAAAGGTATTAATCCGTCTCTCCCCACTCCCCCGTTATGGATTGAATAGCAGGACAGATTGGGCTCTGTAGACTTGTTTGGCAACCAGTCTACCGCAGAAAGTAATGGCAACCTACTGTGGAAAAATCTTCCGCCCAGTCAGCCATGTCTCTTTCGAGACATGATTGCTCGTGTATCACGTATGGCTCTTACCTGATTGATTTTCCTAAGACACGTTGCGTATAAATGAATATCTTCGACTTTAAACACAGATATGTGGTGCGAACTGGTCATATGAGCAACCACAGTATGACCCCACCCCGTCATAGAACAGTTGATGACGATGATGATGATATCTCTAATCAAATGGAGAGGATCCGTATAAATATCCGGTTAATGGGACTTATTAGAAAACTCAGCTAATTTTTATATATATATATATATAGGTAACTCCACTAAATCAATAAAAAACACAGCATAGTATGAATAAACAAAGACTCCAAATTTAATAAAAACTAACCTTTTCCACCAAAATGTTTATATTATTATTAAAAGGAAAGATCAAATTAATTTTTAATTATTTTTAAAAAAAATTAAATCTCTTCTAACACGTTCAAAATTTTGGTAAAGATCTTGTTTTGATTTTAGTTTTCTGACAACCAAAATGTTACGAGAGTTTACAATGGAAACTTAATATTACATAACTCAGTATTTTTCTGGTAACAAACACATTAATTTGGAAATTCTTGTAAAAATCAAATAATTGTCGGATTTTAATGACACTTTCAGAACTTATTCACAAATAAATGAAATTATTTTTGAAATTATTATTTTTTAAAAATCTTGGTAAAAATGTTTTTTTATCCATGTAAATTCAAGAAATTTAAAAAAATTAAATTTTGTTGCGATAAACAGACTTATTGGGGAATGTAAATAATCTATTACTTTTTTGAAAAATTTTGCCTCCATTTCCGAAAATCTGCTCCCAATAGTAAAATAAACAATGCAGTATAACTATGACATCATTTAATTTGATAAGAATTTAATTTCTTGAATAAATAATCAAAATTAAAAGATAATAGTCTGAAGAAAAACAAATTTTTCGGTTAATAATGAAATTTTAAAAGAATTGTTTTCCTTTTTTTCTTAATTATAATAATTTATAAATTTTCAAAAAATAAATTTTTTTATACTTCAAAGATTTGTTGGGGTTAGTTTAAAAAATCATTAAGCGATGATTATATTTAGTAATCGAAAATTAAAAAGTTTAATGCAAATCGTTCTGCCTCTCTATTTTTAAAATAATTTAAAATTTTTCTTTTTTGTTTATTTTATCTGAAGTTTTTTTGTATGGTAATTTATATGTGTAAATTAAAAGGTCATGTTATTCAGAGTTTACACTCCTTGCCTCCACCCCAAAAAATTGTACAATAATGCCACTTTTGATCGCCAAACTTATCTCTAATCAGATAACCTGTCAACACATTTGATATACAGCAGGTAGGTCAAAAAGTTCAACTCTGTGATTAAGAAATAGTTTTATTCCAAATTTCATGCTATAAATAAATAATACTTGTGTAAATCAGATGAACAACATAAAATTTGCTAATTTTCCAAAAATAATGTGTCACAGATCTATATTTTATTTTTGCAAGATTTTTAAAACCAAGAATTAACTTTTATTTACAAATGTGTCAATCGCTTAAAAAAGGCCGAAAAAGTGAAAGATTAAAAAAAATTGAAAAAATTTAGTTTCCAATCAATATAATTTCTGTTTGAAATACACCAGAGTATTTTGCTTACTGGAAATAGTAAATTTAATCATTTAGCTTTCAGTTAAAACTAAAATAAAAGTTTCAAAAACATTTTTTATTTTAAAAAATTCAGTTTAAAATTTTGATATCGAAAATGAGTGGAGGTACCCAAAAGCACTACATAAAATTTTCATGTTTATCTATCACTTTCGAACAGAAAACAGCAGTCATTATTTTTATTGTAGTGGCGACAGCAGCCATTTTCTAAAAATAGACCTGATGGTATATTTCTATGGGTGTGTTAAGGATTAATTTAACTCACTTTTTTAACCGAGGAAAGTGATGTATAGCTGATTAAAGTGCCATTGTTTGAAGTTATTTCTTATAAAAAGATTCACCTACTTTTCAATCTCCTAAATACGAACAATGATGGGCAGAATTGACGGAGAAAGGAGATGGGTTACAAGTGGGATAGGCACTAATTTGAAAACGGTATGTTAATCAAATGAGGATTGAATTAGGATACGTGTTCAAATTAACCATCTCCTTCATTTAAAATTTTGTTTTTCAACCTAAAGCTAAACCATAAACATCAATGAGAAAACAAAAAAAACAGTTTTGAATAACAAACAATATTTTGATTTATGTAAAAGACACAATGCATTATGCTGAAATGAGTAACGATTTGAAAGTGAAACCTTTGTAATGTTTATCAATTTAATTATGCGTGTAAACTCTTATTTTGATGTTTGGAGATGTGGAGTATGCGTTTACTTGATGAGATATTTATTGTAGTTGTGGTGATATTGTAGTGGATGATAGGCGTCCACTTACTAATTTATATTTTAACGGTCGACTCGACGTAACATTCGTTAAGGTTTGAAGCAAGATTTATGAATGAACAAGAAGGCGAAAGTAAACGGAAAAACAATGTATTAAAAAAGGTTACATAGGGTTGAGAAAACATGCATAAGAAGTTGTAGAGTCCTGTTTCAATGAAAGTTAATGTCAGGGAAGAAAATTAAGAGAATAAAAAATATTTGCGCCACTAACTGCTACCCGCAAATAGTGCGCGTGTGTTTGTATGAGTTAGGGAGGCATGTCTGTTCTTGTCTGCCCCCGCCTCGGGACGAAATCCTAACTGCTGTCTCACGTGCTGTTTTCGGTTTTTAAAGGCTTCGTTTTTGGCGAGAACTACGACTGTCACGTAGACGCCGCGTGACCATGCGTATGTATGTGTGTGTGTGGGTGTCAATGTATGAGACCTACAATATAAGTTTCACAGAGTTAGTGAAAGAATAGTTATGCTTATGAGGTAATTAAACAGTGTTTGTGAAATATCATTTTTCAGTGTAATTTAGGAAAAGTTCGTTGTACTACAGTGTCTTTCTTTGATCGACATATTGTCAAAGAGTGATAATAAGTGCTTAGACAAATTCTGGATGAAATAATGTTCTCTAATTGAGAACTTTTGCTATGTAATAATAATTTCTCTGTGCAGTAAATTAAATCTAGTGTGATTTGAAGGAGTGAATTCTGAAAGTTTATTTCTGTTAACACAATAACTTAAAACTTCAGATAATTGAGCGCTTTAGATTCGTTTGGCAACGTGAATCTCATTGGTGAAAATGTGCTAGTGCAGCCTCTTTCTTTACTTTTTGATCACGTGATAGGCCCAAGAACACGTTTCCTTAATTTTGGCGATTCTCTAGTTTGAACACTTGGGCATAGACATAAATATGACCTTGGTATTTATTAACCAATCAGAAATGGTCTATTGTCGTATTTTTAGCTTGGTGCCTAAAAGTGTTTAGTTTGTTAAAATTTCAAACTTAGACGTGAAAAATATATAAAATACTGTTTTAATATTTGTTGTTCAATCAGGATGTTGTTAAATAACATCCTTATGGAAATAAGGTGTGATCCGTAAAATGTAGAAGTCAGGTTCTACAGGTTTAAGTAAGTGTCAAGAACTTCATTTTCATGAACGGCGGTTTAGTTGGGAATTTTACTTATTAAACATGTAATCAAAATTAAAAAAAAAATAAAAAAGTGTGTCATGAAAATGAGAAAGATGGGGAAAAAATGAAAATGCTAGAGGCTAATTATATCGAGTCCCAACAACTCACGCTGTTTGCACAAGGCACGCTTTCGGGACCCGATATACAAAGCTTCCAGAACCTTAAGATGGAATGAAGAGTGTGATCGGGACACAACAGTGAACCGATCTAAACTAAAATTAGCAGCACACTTTCCATTCTTTATAAGGTGCTCGCAAATAGCGGAACCGTAGGTATTCGGGACGGATCCATTTCGAGGTAAGATGTGATTTCTTATTTTAGTTGGAACATGTTGTTTAATTCTCATGCCGAGACGCTGAGTTGTTCTTCCTATGTAGTCAACTCCGCAACTACATTTATATTGATAAATTATGGAATTAATTTAGTGGGGAGGAAGAACATCCTTGAGTGCAGAACATAACATGGGCCGGGTTTGAAATACAGTACGTACCTCAGCCGAGGAAAAAACAACAATGAACATTTGATGAAATTTGTCTAGCCAAACTTTCACATTTTGATCCAATCCAGGGAAGTCTAAGATAAACAGGGCATTTTTGACAGCAATGAGTTTTGAATTCAAAAATTTTGTTACAGATGATCGAATGCACAGTGTCGGGTGGATACCCTAAACTACATAAGGTTTCCTTTACAAAGTTGATTTCTTCAAGGAAAGACCCAGAACAAATCATTAACGCCCTGTAGACTAGGGTTCTAATAATGTTTAACTTACTTTTTTAACTTACTTACAAAAGGAATCACAACGCGTATATAACCTCGCAAATGTTGGTTTCCTATAGACAGAGGTGAGAAAAGTTGTAGGTGTCCGATGTACTAGGACATCTAAAAAAGCTAGTTGAGAATTTGATTCTTTCTCAACAGTAAACCTCAGTGCTGGATGGATGTTATTTAGAAAAGAGAGAAACTGCTCTGACTCAAGTTCATTTTCAAATAAACAGAAAGTGTCATCCACATATCGACAATATAATTGAGGATGAAGTGAACAACTGCTTATTCTCTCCTCATGAAAGCCCACAAAAATATTAGCAAGTGCTGGGCCCAAAGAAGAGCCCATAGCAACCCCATCTATCTGTCGATACATAGTATTATTGAAACTAAATTCAACAGATGACGTAGCAAATTTAATCAAATCCACAAAAATTGATTCGGGTATACTAGGTGGAAACATAGAGCTACGATAAAGTAAATCACAGCAGATATCTATTGTCTCCAAAAGAGGTACACAAGTATCTAATGAAGAAACATCAAAGGAACACATTTTATTTATCAAAGGAACATATTTTATTTCTTTAATTAAATTCTGTACTTACAGAAATATTTTCAAATACTGAAAAATTAGGTACAACCTTAATTTAATTAACAAATTAAACAAAATATTGCTATTCGAGGCTAAAATAAGATCTGCGGATACTAAAATAAATTTTTCCATCCGTGTATCCGTTACCAGGTTTGCCCCTCCTCAATTCAATTTAGAATTAAGAAGGCCAAATTACATCCTAGTTGGAAAATTGAACATGTCTTTATTAAAAACTCAATTCAACATCTTTCGACTAGAAGCCTGAGTTTAAAGCTTGAATACAGGAACAAAAACAGCAACAACTACCATCCAAAGATAGAGATGGAGGTGGAGGAAATGCCTCCACCACGGTCATCGTCTATGAAAAGGGGAAGGGAAGACGAAGACGAAACTGCCCCCAAAAAGGGGAAAGTAGAAGAACGTGGCAGGACTGAACGGTTGGTCAGCAAGGCCCAGTCCGCTCTTGCATCACTAGATCTTTTAGATTGTCCCACGTTCGACTGATTAGGCTACTCGGACCACAAACTTGTTTGTGCCCAAGTAGATTTAGAAATTAGGCCTAGAATGGGTGATAATGGAAGTTCAACGTGTCCTTACTGGACAGGCGGGACTTCCGGTGTCAGCTAATTAACTTAGTGCAACGGGCGTTAACTGGGGAAGTCATTGGGAATAAGTGGTGGGAGAATCCTAAGAATAGTATTAGGTCTTTCACCACCAAGTTCAGCAAACGGCTCAAACTAGATAAGGCTGACAAGGTGAAGACACTTAGAGCTAATTACTCCCGGGAGGTGGCCGGTGGGGATCTCCTAGAGATAGCCATAGCTAAGGAAGCCTTGGAGCGGTCAAATAGCGATCGTTACATGGGCCAGGGATGTGCGTTATGGTGCAGTGGATATCGGCTCGGAACGAGAAATCGGGGAGCCGAGTTCGAATTCCAATTGAATTCATTGCATTCACTTACGCGCAAATACCCTTGGGAAAGGTATTAATCCGTCTCTTCCTTCCAGTTATGGGTTAAATAACAGGACAGATTGGGTTCTATAGCCTTGGCTGACAACCAGTCTACCGCAGAAAACAATGGCAACATAGTGCGGGATAATCTTCTGCCCAGTCAGTCATGTTTCTTTCGAGATATGATCGCCCAAGCGTGTTTCACGTATGGCACTTAACTGACTGACATGGGCCAGGTAATTAGACATAGATAAAGCAAGATGTCTTCCGAAGTTGTGAACATCACCAATTAGTTGCTGAGTCTCTGTTGGGACCTGAGCAGACTTGTGCTGTGAAGGGCCGAACAATTCAGAGCAACCTGCATTTGATACGCATGATCATAGAGGAGATAAAAGACGACGAAGAAGCTGCGCTGATCAATTTGGATCAGTCCAAGGCATTTGATAGGGTTGACAATCGTTACCTGGCGGCTGTCCTGCAGACCGCTTGATTCGAAACCAACTTCCGCCGCTGAATTAGCCTCCTGTTCAATTCCCCACGGATGAGGTACAGGTTAACGGAAAGTTGTTGGGCGTTTATGCGCAGTCTAGGTCGGTCCGACAGGGTTGTCCACTGTCGCCCCTACTTTATGCTTTGGCGTTGGAGCCCTTCCTTCGCCGGCTAAGGGACAGGGCGTGCAGTCCAGCCCTACGTGGAATCGCTGTCCCTTGTGATGCTCGAGCTAGGGTTTCCGCGTACGCCGATGAAGTCACTACTTTCGTGTCCTCCCGGAGTGACATCGAGGCGGTACAGAAGGCCCTTGAACGGTACGAACAGGTGACAAGGGCCAAGATTAGCCGCAACAAGTCGTCCGGCTTGCAGTTAGGTGTCTGGAAGTGTGTTACCCTCCCAGGGCCCTTCGACTCGACGACGGCCCGGTCTGCATTCTTGGAGTGTGCTTTGGGCCCGACCTCCAGTTGGAGAAAAATTGATCTGAAGTACTGGCAAAGGTCAGCGCGTCGGTCGAGATTTGGCGTCGAAGGAATTTGTCCTTAAAGGGTTTGGTTGAGACGTGTGCTACACACGTTTTTCCCATTATTCTTTACCGGTTGTCAGTACTTCCACTTTCTAAATGGCGTAGGGAGGCGATCGAGCGTTTGCTATTCTCTCTTCTGTGGACAAGATGCAAACACTACGTCGACAAACGTGTCTGTTACAAACGTCCGTGTCATGGGGGTCTGGGAATGCTGTACCTAATGGGCCACAAGGTTGCGTCAAGGTTGGTTTTTCTCAGGCGAGCGATTTTGGAAGACTCATTGCTGAGGGGTATAGTGAGGGACATGTTCCCTAGCATTACTATCACTCCCCCATCTCGAGGCGGTGCCGTAAGCCTCAAGGAGGATCCAGTTTTCTCCTCGAATGTCTGGCGGCCTTGCGGGCTATTCCACGGTCCAGTGACCTTTCACAGTCTAGGAGAGTCTTCTATCGTCCGCTTGTCGGAGGATGAGTTTTGCTCGTTCTGGTCTTGGGCGTTAGGTACCGATTATCTCAGCAACTCTGAGTTTTCGCTAACCTGGCGATTGGCTCGGAATCGGTTGCCTCTTAATGACAAAGCCTTCATATGGGGCCTTGCGGATTTGCCAGATTGTGAACGCTGTGATCATGGCTTGGAAGAAACGGCTTCGCACGCCTTCTACCATTGTTCGCTGGTTCGCCCTCTATGGGACACTGTCGGCGAGTTGACTGCTCGTATCGCGTCGCGAGAGCTTGTGCTCATTGATCGTGTATTTGTCTGTGACAATGTGTCGCCCCCGTTTTCTGGGATGAAGCGTATGGTGTTTCTGTCGCTGCTAGCCACGGCTCGAATGGTGATTTGGACGGCGCGAAAGGAGGAAGTCTTGCGAGGTCAACGTCTTTCACATCAGGATCTGATCCGATATTTTGAACATCAGCTCAAAATAAGGATTAGAACTGATTAGAAACGTTTGACTTTGACAGACTTCAGCAAAAGGTGGGTAAATGTGGCGAGCCTGGTTCGCGTAAACGGGGCTAGCCTTGATTTTCTCTTTTAGATCTGCTGGTTACATCGGGGTGGATTCCTTTGAAACTCTACCCTGGTTAAGGTAACTCTCTTTTGTGTACCTAGTTAATGTGAATGAATGTGTTCCTAGCCTATACCCGGCTTTCTCTTTTGTTATGATCTAAGTCGAGATTCCCAACCTCCCCAGTTTGTTTTGGCCTCCTTTTATCTCGGCTGGTTCAGCCTTTGATTGTCCCATTCCATTAATTCTTTTACCCCCCCCCCCCACTCCCTAAGCGAGTGTGCTTCTTGATTTCGCCGTTTGGCGGAAAACAGCGGCCACTCTTTTTTCTGGGATGGACGGGTCTTACTAACATTGTTTATTATTTTAGTTCAAAAAGATTTGTTGTATTTTTACTTTATTTTTTGGGTTCATCCCCCTCCCATCATTTCATCTTCCATTAAATGTTTTAAATTATATTTTATATTGTATATAAATACAATTTTATTGTCATGGGTTTTTACCCTTTTTTAGGTGGCCCTTGTAAATAGGTGGCATTGTGGTGTCTGAAGGATTGGGAGATGATGGATGGGTTCTTGTCGTGAATGTGTAAATTGTAATGAGTGATTGGGTTGTGATAGTGTTTAGCTAGGTAGAGGATAGTTAAGCGAGTAGCACCCTCTATACCACCCCTTTTCGGCTTTGTGCCACAATTTTTATTTTTATACAAATAAATATTGTGTGCTGCTAATTTTAGTGTTGATCGGTTCACTGTTGTGTCCCGATCTCACTCTTCATTCCATCTTAAGGTTCTGGAAGCTTTGTATATCGGGTCCCGAAAGCGTGCCTTGTGCAAACAGCGTGAGTTGTTGGGACTCGATATAATTAGCCTCTAGCATTTTCATTTTTTTTTCCATCTTTCTCATTTTCATGACACACTTTTTTTTTTTTTAATTATGATTACAATCTCCCGTATAGGCCTGAAGAGTGGGAGCGGAACCCGTTGCTTCGCTTTTTAATATATTTACAATGTGTAACACCAAGCTGCACACTTTTACTTCTTTAATATATATATATATGTATATATATATACGCTCTGACACCGTGATTAAGCACTTTGGAAGAATGGTAGACTTTGAAAAACAGTAGCTATTCTGGCATGTACGCAACGCTCATTCTGGCTATTGGGCGTCTGTAATGATAATGTATGCGCTAAAAAGTCTGCTTTCTTCTACCAAGCGCCCATAGCCCAGAGGTAGAATTGCCGACTGACAACAATTCGGTCGAGTTTCAATCCTGGGTTAAAAACAAGCGGAATCTAACCATACTGATGAGCTGTGATACAGCGAAACAGATCTGTCTGCGGATGACACTATATATATATATATTGTTACGAGGATGCATTTATATACAAAAATATTAATCATAATGTTTAAAAAGTTGTGGTAAAGGACTCTGTTGAGTCCTACTTGTTGTTACAAAAAAGTTTTAATTCAGAAAAAAGTCGTAAAAATAAGGAAATTAGAAATAGAACGTTTAGAAGATTGTAGAATGTTCCAGAGAGTTCGAAAAGTTTTAGAAGTATACAAATTAGGTGTTAGCCCCTATAAAAATAGGTTTCGGGCACGCAGCCGTCAGTTGATAGCAGGATATGGCCGTGAAGAACCACAATAAATAGCCTTTGTGTCACATTTAGCCTTGCGTGGGAAGGACTGTTCATAGCAGGATATGGGTTGACCTCTCAGCTCCGGTCAGTCAGTTAAGTGCCATACGTGATACACGCTTGGGCGATCATATCTCGAAAGAGACATGACTGACTGGGCAGAAGATTATCCCGCAGTAGGTTGCCATTGCTTTCTGCGGTAGACTGGTTGCCGACCAAGGCTATAGAACCCTATCTGTCCTGTTATTTAACCCATAACTGGAAGGAATAGACGGACGGCCGTAAGAATCCCTAAGTCGACGACTAAAAACTAAAACTTAAAACAGTTGAGAAAAGGATATGCTGACCTCATTAGCACCGGTTTTGATCAGGAATTATATTCTAGCCGAAAGAGAATCTATCTAAACTAAAACTTGAAACAGTTGAGAAAAGGATGTGCTGACCTCATTAGCACCGGTTTTGATCAGGAATTATATTCTAGCCGAAAGAGAATCTATCTAGTCGACGACAAACAAAAAGAGTTGTTAATGATTTTGTTGTCATATCATCCCCGGAAAAAATTCTAGGATCGAGATCCAGCCGACAGTCAGAACAACTAAAACCTTGAAAAAGAACCTCATGGAACTATCTGAGTAAATATATATTTTTGCTTTTTTCATTGACCAAGCCAATAATTAGTCTTTATATACGCGTGTAGGTACCTCCACAAAATCGCTGAAAAAACAGCATAGTATGAAGGAAAAAAGGTCCCAAACTAAATAAAAACAAAGTTTTATCGGCAAAATGTTGATATATTATCATTAAGAGGATAGATCAAAGAATTTTTTAATTATTTTTAAATTTTTTAATTATTTCTAACATGTTCGAAATTTTTGTAGAAAGTCTTTTTTTTTCTTACGTCAGTGCGAGACCTAAATTGCCGCAACGTTTATTAAGTAAAAAAAAAACGTAATATTGAATACAATGCACTTTTTTGACCGTGAAAGACACATTAATTTGGAAATTCTTGCAAAAATCAAATAATGGTCGGATTTTTTTTTTTAATCATTTCACCCCGAGCAAAGCGGAAACGCCACTGATGTGCAGGGGGCTACATAAATGTAAAAAGATTAATTAGAAAAGAGTGAGGAGTACAAACTAGTTAGAAAGGAACAATAGAAAGCTGAGAAAGCAGGTGCGATGACAGATACATAGGTGGAGAGAAAGGGAAGGTTATCTGGGGGTGAGGAGAGAGCTAGAGTCCAGTGGTTAGTAGATGAGTATTGACTTTGCATTTAAATTTCTGGAGGTTGTAGCCGTCAGGAAAGCAAGAATACGGGAGCGAGTTCCACAGGTGGGAAGTGCGAGAGAAGAAGCTGCAGGAGTAGAATTGTCGTCTGCATTTGGCTAACCTGACTGTGAATGGTTGGGACCCAGTTTCCAGTTTGGTTGCACGAGTAAACACCTGTTGAGGAGAAGCCATGTAAGTATTTATAGAACAGACAAAGGGAGGCCACATTTCGACGATGGGGAAGTGGCTGCAGTCGAGCCGCCAGATCAGTACCTATCACATTACAGACTCTCCTTTGGAGCCTGTCAAGAACACTGAGGAGAACGGCAGGGGCACCTGAACATAAATGGAAGCAGTACTCCATGCACGGATGGATGGTTGACTTGTATATATGCAGGATGGATTCAGGTGGAAAAAACATCCTGGATCGACATAGTGACCCAACCTTCTTAGCAGTAGATTTTGCTATGGATTCAATATAGTGGTTCCATTTGAGGTCTGAGGACAGGGTAAGTCCGAGGAGGCGTAGTGTATTACTCTCCGGGAGAATCGCTTGGTCCATGCTTATGGGAGCCAGGAGATTTGATTTAAATTTCAGGACTTATTTCTAATTGACCGAAATCAATTTTAAAATAATTATTTTGTATACAATATTGGTAAATTTTTATTTTTTTTACAAATGTTAACCCCCCCCCCCCCACCACCACCAACCAATTAATTTCCAGAAATGCTTAAAAATTCGATTTTGGGCAACAATAATTAAATTCAGGAGTCATTGGGGAATGCTAATCAAGTTTTTTTTTTTCTCCAATAGAGCCCCTTTCTAAAAAATAGGTCCGAATTGCGAAAAATACAATAACTATGCCAATTTTTATGTGGATAAACTTCTGATTGCTTTTATGAACAATATAAATTAAGCGTATCATAGTCTGAAAAGAAAACAAATTCAATGAATAATTAATTTTTACAAGAATTATTTTCATTTATTTTTTTAATTATATATAAAAATTATATATAAAAAGTTTCAAAATTATTGTTAAATTTCTTCCTCTATTGGGCCGGTTAGGATATGTAATTAATGCATGAAGACTACAATTACTAATCGAAAATTTAAAAGCTTAATACAAATGATTTAGCCAATGGATTTTTAAAATAATTATAACATTTTAATTGTGTGCATTTTGATTGCCCGTAGCTTTATTTGTACGGGTGGCCGTACGTGATATTTATCATTAAAATGTCACGTGATTCAAGGGTTGTCTTCCCATACATAAAAAATTAAATTCGTATATTTTTGTCGCCTTCTTGACAGTTTACGGTTGTCATTATCGCTGTCAAGACCTGATAACAACGGCTACCGTAACTGATAAAGAGTTTTCCCGAATATTTCAGAGAGTAACCAAGTACATGTATTTGAAATCAGATAAAGGTAAGTTTTAATTTAAAAAATTGACTTCAATAACGTGTCAGAGACGTATATTTTATTTTTGCCAGATTTTTAAAACAAATGTGGCTACTCAACTGTTTTACGTAAATGTGTCGATCAATAAAAAAAATGGCGGTACGTTTAATTTTTTTTTTTAATTTTAGATTCCAATCAGTATAATTTCGGTTTTAAAATACGCCAGTGTATTTTGTTTACTGGAATTACTAAATTTAATCCCTTGACTTTCAATTAAAGCTAATTTTAAAGCTAAAATATAACTTATTTATTTATTTTAAAAAAATTCATTTTAAAAACAGGTATCGAAAAATTTATACTGAAAAGTGGAGGTACCTACAAGGATTTCCAAAAAGTATAGCCCTTAACTTTCCCGCCAACTTAACTGGGCAAGAGAATTGACAACTTCCCTTCCCTTCTCTCCTCGTAACAACTTCGCCTGACAGCAGTTAACTCTGTCTCTTGATTTGAATGCCGAAGTGTAGTGTATTTGTAAATATTTTTATCTAATGTTTTGCAAACTAAAAATTTGTATGTGATTTATCTCTAAAAATGTTCTCATAAAAATTTTGGTAATTTTTTTTATTTGTTTCCCGAAGGCCTTTACCCCTTCAAATCTTTCCAAAACATCCTTATTTCCGTGCTGAACTCAAATCGATAATTGTTTATTGAAGAAACCTACCTTTATTGATATTAAGGGCCAGAAAAAAAATAGAACTTCTAGCTGTTTATCTCACCCCTAACCGCCATTGAAATCTCTCATTTACCGCTGAATGACTTTATGCGGATTAAGCTAATTTTTGCCTATTTACTTCATTTGTGAAATTACTACGCGATTTGTTTTGTTTCGGAACTCAATTTCCGCTCAAATATGCGTGTATTTTTTTAAGAAAGTTAACTTTTAAATACAAATATAGGGTTAGGGTTATTGCGTTTTTTTTTGTTTTTTTTTGTTTTTTTCTTGGTAATGAATTTAAGAAAGTTGCGTGTACTTAATTTGAGAAGAAAGTTAACTTTCAAATATATGAAAATAAGTTTAGGGTTAGGGTTATTGCGTGTATTTTTTTTTATTTTTTCGTTTTTTCGTGTTGTATATTTGAAGGTTAATTAAACTACACTCGTCACTTATTTTCATATATTTGAAAGTTTACTTTCTTAAAAAAATTTTATATTTTCATATAATTGAAAGTTAACTTTCGTCGTAAAAAATTAAGTAAAACTACAATTATCACTTATTTTCATAAAAAAGGGAAAAAAAAACACGCAAATATATTTTCATATAATTGAAGGTTAAGTGACTTCAAATCACTTATTTTCATATATTTGAAAGTTAACTTTCTTAAGGAAAAAAAAAAAACACGTAAATACACGCAATGCATTTTTGAAGGTTAATTTTTACACTTATTTTCATAAATTTGAAAGTTAACTTTCTTAAAGAAATATCTATTTGAAACTTAGTGGTCGTCGATGGCAAATGGTCATCGATAGCGAGGAGACGTCGATGGCGTGGGGTCGTTGATGGTCTATGTTCCACTGGAAGCGATGGGGTTTAGGATTAGGTTCCATAAATCCCGTAATTAATTTCTCTGTATATCACGCTCGAAGTGTATTTGTCCATAACATTTTGCTGTAATACACTTATCAAACTTGCATTGGTCGGGCTAGTTGACAGTGTCTTTGACAAGAAGTGAAAATACCGACTCTGTGAAAGCGCAGAGTGCCACACATTCTCAACCATCGCCAAGTAGATCTTTCAAACTGTCACTCCAGAGTCTAGAAGTTTCTCCACATATTAAGGTTTTCTGTTAATAACGAGTTTGTATCCATCGCCGGATTGCTAGCTTACAGTACCTGACATTTCCCTGTGGTTACCCATACTGGCCACCAGGATCAATGTTACTTAAATTTGGTGACAGGAGGCGAATCGATGTTTCGACGAGCTATGAATGTTGAAAGTGCAACATTGTTGTTCTTCTTTTTCTATGTGCCGAATTCCCTTAGGACCTTGATAGTTATAGCTCTCCATTATTTCCTGTCGTTTGAAGGTCTTTATAAATTTTTTGATATATCTCCTAAATCTTGTTCTGACATCCATTTATACAAGCCCAATCTTTTTCATTTATCTACCGTGTTCCTTCAGGACGTTGGTGATCATGGATCTCCAAAACTTTCTTTCCTTTGTAGTTCTTATCTCACTTAAAAATTGCTTTGCCATCCATTTACTCAAGCTAGCTAACCAGGATATGTGCTGTTTTCTTCCATTTCTGTTTCCTTCAATCTGTCTAAGTATCAGATTTTCCAAGCTCTCTTTCCTCATCATGTGCCATAGAAATTTCAACACTCTGTCTGCTGTTAAGTACAAGTGTTCTTTTATGTTTCCATTTTCTCTAAAACTTTGTCTTTGCTCACATGTTCGGTCTATATTGTATTCTCAGCATCCTTCTGGAAAACCACACATCTATTGCTTCAAGTTTCTTCTTCATCTGTCATGAGATTGTCCAGCATTCACAAACTACGAGGACAGATACTGCGTAACAATTCTTCTTTGTTTCCGTTGCTTCATGCTTTCCCAAGACTAGTATTTGCGCATATGGAAAGTGAGTTCACTTTTGCATAAATACTTGTGGTATAATGGATATCGGCTCAAAATGAGAACATTGAGAGCTGAGTTCGAATTCCATTTGAATTCTTTGCATTAACTTACGTAGAAATATCCTTGTGAAAGGTATTCCTCTCTTCTCCCTCAGCTATGAATTGAATAGCATGACAGAATCGGTTCTATAGCCTTCGTTGGCAACTAGTCTACCGCATAAAGTAATGGCAATCTACTGCGGGAAAATCTTCTGCCTAGTTAGTCGTGTCTCTTTCAAGATATGATCTCCCAAGCCAAGTATGTATCACATGTGGCACTTAAATTAACTGACTGTAAACATGTCGTTAAATCAATCAGAAGCGTTCCGGTGTTAAAAATAAGCATAAAAATTTTAAAAAATTCCAATTTTAAGTGTTTTATCCGAGTATTTTTTTTTTTTATCTGAAACAACCTATCCAAAATAAAACAATCACAATAAGCGGTTTTCTCATTTTGTGATCACAAGAAAACACAAAACATGCGTATTTCAAGTACCTCCTCAACAAAGTTTTTTAATTCCTTCTTGCTTTCTATCCGTCTGATCGACTTGGGCACCTCGGCGTGGTGCAATGGTTAGCAAGCTTGTCTTGCTAGAGCCTAATATAACTGAGTAGTAAGTTCGATTCTCACCAGGTACCCCATACTTTCGGCCTTGTGCCATATCTAAGCGGCGTTCAGAAAATCAACTGTTAATTCGCTAAGCCGCAACGCGTATAGATTATTGTTGAATAAAACTGAATAGAACTGACCTTGTGTAAAACTTGGTTTTAAAAGAATCATTAAAAAAAAAAAAGAAAACAAATTACTGGTTGATAATCAGTTACGTAACGCTGTTGGATAATTTGGGCCTTGGACAAGAAGATCGACTTATAATCGGAATGAGGACTTCGCGGTAAAATATCTTCATTTCGGAGAAGAGGTAGTTAAATTGAATATTTCGTACAAGTGGTTGGTGTGTGTGTGTGTGTCTGTCTTTTTAAATTTTTCATTCAATCTATTTCACATGCCTCCACTACCTGCTTATCTTGAAGTGATAACGGCTATTCTTTATTATCTCTTCTTTTTTTCGATTTTTTTTTTAGTTGTTTTTTGTTTGGATTTATTTTTATATTTGTTCGTGTTTATTCTTTTCTTTGCTATTCTCTTCCCGCACCATTTCACTGAAGCAGTAGTGCTGTGACGTTTAGACATTTCTAGCCAATCAGAGACGTTGAAATCAAACCGCTCAGTCGAATGGGTATTTCCAGCATGATGTTTGCCGTGAGTCATGTTTTTAAACATACTATCGCTGTTGCTACTTCTACTACTATCATTTACAACTACTCACATTTGGTACTTGTATCAAACACATACACATATACACGTGTTCTCAAATACAACTAGGAAAGAAGAAACAGAAAGGGAAAAGAGATAGAGAAGGTCATTTAAATAAGAACCAAAAAATAATAAATAAAACTGTAATTAAAAATAACTTAGGGTTCAAAGAGAAAAGTATATGAAAAAATTAATTAGAAATCTGATGTTCAGTGTTTTCAACAACTGTACAATTAAGTAAGTACAATACAATTTTAAATTTTAATTAATTCATGCGCACGTAACAATATCATGGGTTCATATTTTAAATTTTAATTTTAATCTTAATTTTTATTACATGCTTATACGAAGAAAGTCAATAAAAACACCACAAATGATATCTACTAAAAAAAAAAAAAAAAAAATAATAGTGCCTTTTTGTCGTAAGTGAATTGAAAATACTTTCTAATTAACAATCTATAATTTAATTTTAATTATCACTGATAATAATCGCTAAAATAAATCATCAATGGTTTTTTTAATAAAAAAAAATGTAGGTGTTTTTTAGTGGCCCCCACCCCCCTTTTTAGACTGCACTTTTTATCCCGATCATTCAAACAAAATCTATTTATTTTTATATTCTTTATTTGACACATACGTTGACATGGGCAGGATTATGAGTATGACCTTTTGGTGCCTCTAGGCTACTGAAATAATGGGGCATACCACAGACGGAGCGATCCTCAAATTCGACAGTACCCGTTTTTGAATGTATATTCTTTACTCGCGATATATTTTTAAACGGCATTTATAGCTTGAATGAAAAAAAAAAGTGATTGCAAATTCACTGAATAAACTAGAGAGCAGGTATCTTTTGTTTGTCAATAAAAATATTTTAAAGAAATACCACTATTTTATTTGTAAAGCAAAACCGTAGTCGTATTAAAAAAAAAAAAATCTAGAAAATTAAAATCATTGCTTTTAAAGGCTAGCCTACTGGTCTACTAAATAAATGAAGTTAGTCAGTTAAGTGCCATACGTGATACACGCTTGGGCGATCATGTCCCGAAAGAGACATGACTGACTGGGCAGAAGATTATCCCGCAGTAGGTTGCCATTGCTTTCTGCGGTAGACTGGTTGCCAACCAAGGCTATAGAACCCAATCTCTCGTATTATTTCACCCATAACTGGAAGGAAGAGACGGATTAATTAATACCTTTCCCAAGGGTATTTGCGCGTATATGATTGCAACAAATTCAACTGAAATTCGAACTCGGCTCTCCGATTTCTCGTTCCGAGTCGATATCCACTGGACTACAACACATCCAATAAACGAAGAAAGAAGTTAAAAAAAAAGGTAATCAAGCCCCTGACTTTGACCCCACATTATTGCAAATATAAATAAAGACCCTTTTTTGTTTTAGAAAAAATATACTAACAGATATTCGCGCCACCATTTCGTTTTCATCACATTAAATAGCTTCTTGTTAAATTGCCTTTAAAAACATTTTTTTTAAAAAGTAATATACCAGATTACATTTCAGCTTCGATAGGTACCTACGATTTTTTGCAGTTAGTATTTTTTTTTTACAATCTAAAATTGTTTTTCGTTTTCTTTTTCTAAAATTAATTTTAATTTTTATGATACTCTTCTTAGAGAGCTATTTTTAAAAAAGTTAAGCCCTACTTTACAATAAAGTGATTCCTTGATGACACTTCACTTCTTGTACCCAGAAAGATGCCTGTCTGGCAAAAAGAAATAAACAAATTATTCCCATAAGCCGCTAAGCGGCGGACAGAGTTGTTGTTAGTTGCACCTCTTCCACAGTCTCTCTAAAAGGTTTGTGACAAACGGTACGTTGCTGATACTATTGTATTGTTGAACTGCCATCATCACAGATGTCTTCAGTTTTAAAAGATAAACTCAGGGTCATGGGTTATTCGAGGGCACAAAAAATAAAATTTTTGCCGATATTCAGCTTTCGAAATATAAAAAAAAAATAAAAAATAAAAAAATACCGTTTTGAAGCACAATCTTCTACCGAATAGACGTTGTGCGCAGGTTGAATTAAGTAAAAAAAGTAACTAAATTCAGTCAGTTAAAGTCACTATTGAAAGTGCCATACGTGATACACGCTTTGGCGATAATGTCTCGAAATAGACATGACTGACCGGGCAGAAGAATTATCCTGCAGTAGATTGCCATTGCTTTCTGCGGTAGACCCAATCTGTCCTGTTATTTAACCCATAACTGGAGGGAAGAGACGGATTAACCTTTCCTAAGGGTACTTGCGCGTAACTGAATGCAAGGAATTCAACTGGAATTCGAACTCGGATCCCCAATTTCTCGTTCCGAGCCGATATCCACTGCACTATAACGCACATCCAAGTACCTAATTTTACCTTTATTAATCGAGACTTTAAGAACTTTAATGACACGCTAATATTGAAATTGAGTCAACGGACACCACACACACACACACAGAAAACACTTCTGTTGTATGTCATATCCCAGGACTTAGAAGATCATGGTTCTCCACAACTTCCTGTTTTCTGTTGCTTTACGTAACTTTTGTCTCTACCATTCTTTTAGTTCTGGTCTTTTAACCGAAGTTAAACCACGTCAGACATGTTCACTACCTATATGGGTGACCGCTTCGACGTAACAGGTGCTATAAGAATGGATGTGCGGATGGTGTAATGAATAATGACTTAGAGTTGTTAATCGGATAGCTGAGTTCCATTTCCTGTTGGGTTCATTTTTATGCGCAAATACACTGTGAAAAAAAAGGTATGAATCTACCTCTTTTCCTGCAGCTATTGATTAATTGGTAAAACTTAAATCATTATTGCCTGAAAAAATCTGACAGTCTAAAAATATTTTCTGGCTTTAAATATCCTGCAAAGAAGGTTGATAAGCCATAAAAAACAACAAAAACGAATCAATGAAGCATTTTTGTCATTGCTCAGAATGGTGCAAGGCCAGGAGTATTGGGGCACCAAGTGAGGGTCATACTCACTACTCAGTAGTACTAGTCAGCGACACTAACCATTACCCCATGCTGAGATATTCTTTAAATATTTACTAAGCTTAACTTAGTTTGGCACAAGGCTACACGCATTTGAGCATTCAGTGAGAATTACATTCCTTACTCGGTAGTAATTATTACCAATCAGACTAGCTGGCGTAAATTTTATGATGTCATTCGAAAAACTACTTATTACTTTAATGATTGGAAATCCTGAAATTAGGTCAAATAATAGAAGAAAGATTGTGTTGCGTCAGTCTTCTAGCTCTGGTGTTTTGTATACGATAGAGTTCTAGCTCTTTCCTCAGATCAAACACCGACTACTATCGCCTGTAGGAAATATGGCACGAGTCGGCAATTTGAGGTTTTCTCCGAAATTGTCACCATTGAATTTTCTATGATTTTCAGCTTAGAAATGTATTAAATATCAATGAACTAATGTGTTTGTCTTTACTTTTTCGAAAAAAAAAAAACAAAAACAAAAACACATTTGTCTAGATAAAAATAATTTGTGGATGAACTCTTCGCCATGGACTTGGACTTTTTTTTTTAAATTTAAGCTCAGTATGTTCGTTCTGGTGCAGTAGATATCGCCTCGGAACGAGAATTCGCGGAGCCGATTTCGAATTCCAGCTAAATTCCTTACGCACAAATACCCTTAGGAAAGGTATTAATCCGTCTAATTCCTCCAGTTATGGGTTAAATAACAGGACAGATTGGGTTCTATATCCTTGACTGGCAACCAGTCTACCGCAGAAAGTAATGGTAACCTACTGCGAGATAATCTTCTACCCAGTCAGTCATGTCTCTTTCGAGACATGATCGTACAAGCGTGTGTCACTAACCGACCCGACTGGCGTTAGAGATCTCCTCATTTTACAGTTAAGTTTGGTAGATTTGACTATGCAAACAGTTTTTTTCTCGCTTTTTGGAACTCCCTCCCAGCTCAATGCTTTCCAACCAACTTTAATCCACAAAAATTTAAATGCAATGTCAATCGCTGTCTACTGTTCTCCTGATTACTCTTTTGTTGTCTTTCTACTTATTATTAATGACCCTGGGGCACCTCAAGGTGGTGTAATGGTTAGCAGGCTTGTCTCGCTAGCACTATTGCAATTAAGTAGTGAGTTCGATCCTCACTGGGTGCCCCATACTTTCGGCCTTGTGCCACATCTAAGCTGCGCTTCGTAAATTATATTAATGACCCTGTTCCTAATTTTTCCACACTTTGTAACTCCTTGCGTTTTAGCAACTTTACTGCCTTGTCTGGGGTGATGCCGATTTAAAAAGACGAAAAAACTTCGTGCCTACATTTTTAAAAATGTTAAATAATTTTTTAAAAAAAGGTAATTTTTCAACAGGTTTATATCTTCAGTCTAAATTTATGAGGTGAAGGAGATAATTTTTACATTCGGACTAATCAGTAAATGTCTTCATCGTTGTTCTTATTGTCACAACGTTTTTCGGCCGTTCGGCCGTAACAACAAAGATGCGGACATTAGTCCAAATGTAAATTTAAATAATTGAATTATTATAAAAAAAATAATAATAATAATGTAAATATGAAAAATATTTACTAACTGCTATGAAATAATAATAATTTTACTCATTTGTAATTCTAGCGAGACGAGCTTGCTACACCACATTTAAGTGGCCAAATATAGTGATTTACTAAGCATAGGTTAGTTGCGGCACACAGCCAAGATTAAGCACCTAGAGATTGAACTCACAGCTTCGTCGTAAGACGAGTTTCAAATCATTAACATCACCAAAGACCAAATCGGAAATTGAAAAGGTTCTTCTTAGCCTTTTTAGTCGTGTAGAAATGGCTTAAAAAGTTCGATTTTAGGAGTGCTTTAATGCACTTTAACTCTGGTCTTTTGCCAGACTGCACTAAGTATGGTTATAAAATGCGTCTATGTGAACAAGCTAACCAGTCGTGTTAGGTGTTCGATCCCCACAAACGAATTCTTTATGCCAAAATAACCTATTTTAAGTTTTTAACAAACTATTTTAAAATCTTTCGATCTTAAGCTCTTTCTTGAAACCCGTCTACTTTTCGTTTTGACAAAAAAAAAGTAACAGACTGACATGCTGACAATGACATTGTTCGATGACACCATGACACGACACTCCCTTTTTTTTTTTTTTTTTGGTGTCTTTTTAATTTCGTTGAAAAATAGGTGAAATACATGCACAACGAAGAGTTAATTAAACAAGAAAATCATTTATGGATTAGTATATCTTTAAATAACTATCAATTAATAACTAGGCTAAAGAAAAGAATAACAAAAAGAAAATAATTTTACTACATTTTGTTGTCCAGCGCGTGTTTCTAACAACATTTCGTGAAAAGAAGGGGAAGAGTTTCAAAATATTAGCAGCAGCAGCAGCAGCAGCCAGTTAGTCTTATAAATTGGAGGCAACCAGTGTGCTCGGCTCTTGTGTTTTAAGGAACTCGATAGGTTTGATTGTCGCAACTGCGCGAAGCAAAAACAAAAGTTTTTTTTTAACTTCTCATTCATATTAACCGAGTTCTTCAGCTACAGATAACAAGTGTGCAACTTTGTGAATATCTCCTGACGATTTTTTTACACAATTTTGGACTTCTCATCGTGCTTGTTTTTAAAACAATTTTTATCACCATCTGAGCTTTAAAACAAAAAAAGTAAAAAAAAAAACCTCGAAAAATATGATGTCTTGTCAAACTAGTAAGTATTACTATTGTTTTCGTTGTCTATAAATCTATTTGATCATACTTTATTTAAAAATTACCTTTTGAATTTGGAGTTTGTTTTTTTTTTTCTTAAAAGGGCGCGAGTTTTTCTTCAATTCATTTGAAAACAAAAATATTTGCTTTTTTTTTTTTTTTTTTTTTACTAAAAATTTCTAAGATTTCTATTTAACAACAAAATTACCATCAGTTTTCTTTTAATTTTACAAACTATGTAACTTTATGTTGAAGAGGTTCGATTTTTTACAATTTTTTTTAAAGCCATTCATTTAATTCTGCAGTCCTGTTAAAAACGTTACCTAGACACTACAATACATGACCATTTATTAGTTTTTTCCTGCAAAGTTTTTTTTTATTTTCAATTTAAAAAAAAATCTGCATAATTTTTTTTTTCTTTCTTCAATTCGACCTCGGTGCATATTCATCCCTTTTCATAGAATAGAATCAAATCCAGCAATATTCCTTTCCAAAGAAAGTTTTCTACTCCAATCAGTAAACAAGAATTACTAAATAAAAAAAAAAATAAAATAAAACAATTCTGCTATGATATGGAGAGAGTGATGGTGTTTATCTTTTAAGAAGGCAACTTTCGGAGTTAAAAGTTTTATCTCCGCAAGTCTGCCTTATTAACTGTACTTAAAATTAAAACAAAAACACTGTCTTCGGCTAATTAGACGAAGTCTCATAGTCTAAGTATTCATTTTCTCAGACATTTTCATAAGTCTTTTAACAAATCATTAATTTCAACATAAAATGTTATTCGAAAAAACGCTGTCGTTCGGTTAATCAATCAATAATCCAACTTTTTTTCTTTTTCGTCCCTTGGCTTTTGAATTCGCTTTTTCCTTTACCCTTTTTATTTATTTTTTTTTTTTACAAAAATAAGATAAATTTTAGAAATAAAGTTATTTTCTATGTTCTGTAAAGACTTAAGCAAAATTCTCCCTGATTCAGCTACAAACATTAAATTGGAAAGTCCGAATAAATAAAAAATAATCCTAATTCGAGGTGATTTTTTTATAGCTAACAATAAAAAAATCATTGACAATTGAAAATCGAATTCAGTGACCTGCAAACTCTTTATACAAAACTTGACTATAAAATCTAAAAGGAATATGAACTCCGCTAATCTGTTGTCAAATTGTTAAACAAACAAACAAAAAAGTGAGAATCCACAATAAATTTTATAATATTGTTATGGATTCTCACTTTTAAAAGCATAAAAACATAAGTTGTTGATCACGATTGAAGCGTAGTAGTAAATCGTAGTAGTGTTACGTCAGCGATGACAAAAAGTTTTCTCAGCCAATCAAATTGCAGTCACGCGCGCACAACTTATCATGATACGCACATGTTCGTTCATATATACGCATATATATATTCGGACATTTCCAACGCGTTTTTAGTACTGATAACGTATGTATTCATCAAGTGCACTGTTATCCACATTGTTTCTTTTATCGATTTGTAAGGTCTGCCTTAGTGGACTAATTGGCCGATCCATCCATATTGTTGTCTATAAGACATTTAATTTTTTTTTAAATTTCATTTTTTTTTCAGTCAGAACGGCTCTGCAGTTGAGCGGTCAGTACACTTGACTACAGTAAGGTCTTTCGTGATAAACAGTCAATTATTTTTTTTTTTTTACGAATAAGGTGTGTTGGATTACTGATCAGTATGTACGCGCACGCGCGAGACTTCGAATTAGCCAAACTTAAAAATTTAAGTTGGGCCATTCCTTTCTCGTTACTTTTATGGCTATAATCAATCGAATGTCTAACCGTACTAATGAGCTGTGATACAGCGAAACAAATCTGTCTGCAGATGACTACTATTAATAATAATAATAATAATTATAATTATTATTATTATACTTGATTGTTTAATTACTTAGTTTCTGGTCATAAATAAAAATTAAAATAGACTAGTGCAAATTTAAAGTGTTCAATTATACAATTATTGAAGAACTTTTTAAATATTCATCATTAAAATTCATTAACTCGTTTACAAATGAAGAATTATATATGGGTGTTTGTGGAGAGGATTGAATGAGATGTTATTTTTTTTAAAGTTCCAACCATTTAAATTTTAAAATCTGACGTTTTAGTTTTGGGACCGCATCTTGATGAAAGTACCGATGGATGTGCGTTGTGGTGCAGTGGATATCGACTCGGAACTAGAAATCGGAGAGCAGGGTTGAAAATCCACTTGAATTCGTTGCATTCACTTAACGCGCAAATACCCTTGGGAAAGGTATCAATCTCTTCCCTTCAGCTATGGGTTTAAGTTAAGTAAGTAGCAGGACGGATTCGGTTCTGTTGCCTAGGTTGGTAACCAATCTACCGCAGAACGGCAACCTGCTGCAGGAAAATATTCTGCCCAGTCAGTCATGTCTCTTTAGTTTTATCGCCCGACTGTGTATCACGTATGGCACTTAAACTTTTTAAAAACTAACTGACCGATTATGGATTATGATACTTAAATCACCTGTTCTTTAGGACTGAATTTATTTTTAAAATCGTTTAAAAAAATAAATAAATTTAGTAGTTTATGAATGTTCTTTGTTTTTTACAACTTTTGTTTTTGTAATTTTATCGGTGACTGTAAAAAGATCCTGGTATTTGAATGTCCTTCCTCAGTAAGAGTACTAATTATTTGGCTATTGATTGAAGCTAATTATTTTCCCTAACCCCAGCCCAACTCTTACCAGAATACTTATAATTTTTAAGGTCGATACCAGTGGATGTGCGTTGTGGTGCAGAGGATATCGACTCGGAACGAGTTCGAATTCTAGTTGAATTTCCTTGCATTCACTTACGCGCAAATATCCCCTGAGAAAGTTTAACGTTTAAAGAAGAGACGGATTAAACTTTAATTCGTCTCTTCTCTCCAGTTATGGGTTAAAAATAATAGGAAAATCTTCTGCCCGTCAGTCATGTCTCTTTCGAGGCATGATCGCCCAAGCGTGTATCACATATGACACTGACTGTGACAAAATTTCGTAGGCTGCATCTATACTGGTACCATTTATAACTATCATCTCACGAAGTCGTCGGACATCGTTTTTTTTTTTTTTTTTTTTTATGACAGGGCGGACCTGAAGTAGACAACCACCACATTTAATTACGTGTTTTTTCATTTGTTATTACTTTTTTCAGTGCAGTCCTATCGATTACCCCTTAACTTTACGAATGGCGAAAAAGTTTTTAAAAAATTTCAATATTTAAGCATTTTCGGGGTGGGGATCAGTTTCTCATACACACGATATAGTAAATCGAGCCTCCATTCTAAAACCAGTCACCGGTACGACATTACCGCCACCTGAAATGTATTCACTATCAAATGTTTTGGACTTTTTTTCAGTGCAATATCATCTTTTACACCTTCTTAAACTTTACGAATGACAAAAAAAAAAAAAAAAAAAAAACTTTCAAAAATTTCAATATTTAAACAATTTTAGGCGGGGTAGGGACCAGTTTCTCATACAACCTTATAGTGGATTGAAAATGGAGAATCGATTTACTATAACGTTGTATGAGAAACTGACCCACCCCCCCAAAAAAATTGTTTATTGTAAATTTTCAAATCTTTTTTTTTTGATAATCAGAAAGTTTAAGTACCAATCGTTAGAACTGCGCTGAAAAAAGTAAAATCAAATGAAAAACAACGAAATTAACATAAAACAAAGCGATCCCAACGCGACTAAATTGAAAATGGAGGATCGATTTAAAGAAACGTTTCATGAGAAATTGATCCCCACCCACAATTTGTTTAAATATTGTAATTTTTCAAAATTTTTTTATAATCGGAAAGTTTAAGTAACACTCGATAGGACTGCACTGAAATAAGTAAAAAAAAAAAATGAAATTAAACGTGGTTGTAGTCTGCTTTAGGTCCGCCCTTGACATAAGTGAAATGCCCAGCTTTGGGTTGGGGTAAATTAGGGTCTTAGGGACTGTATATCTGCTTTTAGGACCATCAACACTTTCTGTTTATATTTTGTTTCATAAGCTGATTTGTTGTAACTGTAAAAATTATTCAGTAATGTAATAGTTCTAGGCATCAGTGCTTTGGTTAAAGAGATGACCAAAATACAACTCGGGTAGTAAAACTATTATATTTCCTTTATGTTTGTCAGCGATTAATGAGATTTTTTTTTTGTCAAACTGACACTATTTTTTTTTTTTTTTTTTTTTTTTTTTACTCACAGATATTGAAAAGTATTAATGTGTTTTTGTTTTATTTCTAAGGATTGGTTGTTTTTGGTGTGCACCCTGAAACGCTCGCTTCACATTGGGGACAATAAACAAAACAAAACAAAACAAAACATTTCTTTCCTTGCTTCTTAGTCGAGTCTATCTTTAAGAAAATAATATCAATTTATAATATAGTTGATCATCATCTTACTGAGTGGCTGAAATACTCTGTTTTATAAAGTTAGTAATTAGAATCCGCCTTTTTTGGCTAAAGGTTTTCTCTGAAACATATTCTTTATCGCTGCTCTCCTAAAAAGAGGCCACTTAAAACCATATTAAGTATGGCGCAAGATACCGGCTCTCCAATTTTTTGGTACTGAGTGTCAGGTGATGCTTCAATTATTATTTCGAAATGTAGCGTCGTTGTCAAAAATGAAAATCTTCTGTCTAGTCAGTCATGGCTTGAAAGAGACATGATCGTCCAAGCGTGTATCATGTAATAGAGCACTTAAATGATTGAGTAGTAGTAGTAGAAATAGTAGGATAAGCAGGTAGTGTAAAGGATAATGTTATGGAATTCATGAATATGCTAGTCTGTACTTCTCACTTTTGCACTAACACCCTGGGGAAAGGTATGAATTTGCTCTTCTTCCACCAACTTAGACTTAAATAACAAGGTAGGCTAGACTGTCTAGCCACAGTTGGTAATCAGTCTAAGAGAAGGAAAATTCTGAATTCCAAACCACTGAAAAGGTCATAGAGAAACAACTCCACTATCTTTCCCCCAAAAATTCTGACAATTCATCAATAATAGTGAAATGAAACAAAAATGGTTCTTATACTCAAAATCAAAGAGACAGCTGAAATATCTGGGGAAACAATGAATGAGGAAGGGGGTGCTTAAAAATTTGAACATTCACAGGATATATCAAAGGTAAAAGGGATAGTGGGACAGCAGGCCTTATACCTAATAAGCTTTTGTGAATTGATGGCAGAACAGTGAGAAGGATGATCAAATGACTAGTATTACTGGGATCGGAGGTTGTGGAGAGCCATGATCCCCTACATTCTAAAGGGACATAGATTTAAAACAAAGTAATTTTATTATTTAGTTAATAATAGTTGTAGTAGTAGCAACATAATTATTAGTAGTAGTGGTGATAGTGTTGCAATTATTGATGGTAGTAGTAGTAGTTGTAACTAGTAATTGGATGCAACTATCTTGCTTTTATAAACAAAGCAGGATAGTTTTCACATTTGAGCATAGACAATATAGAAGTAGATAGATATGTTCGCCTATCGTCCGGTTTACATTTCTCCCTAGTTTTTTTAACAGTAATAAGTACCCTGTTTAGGATCTGATTTTCAGTTTCTTGTAAAGTCTTTTAATTCTCTTTCACTCCCTACTAGCCTCTGTAGTGGTGTTATTACCTTCCTTGGGGTCGAATTGATTTGAAAAAATATATCTAAATTTAAAGCCTCCAAACTTTATTTTTCATTCAAGTTTAAAAAGAAGTCCTTAAGTTTTGTTTATTTGTGTGTGTGTGTGTGTGTGTGTGTGCATGCACATGCTTCATTTACTTAAAGGCTACCATTGTTGGTGTAAAATAAGAATTTTCTTTTTAAAATCGGAAATTAGTTACATTTAAAATAAATATAGCATTTTTATTCTGTGATGTGGAGTTACCATTATTTAAATTCTAACTATTGTTCTCATCTTTATCATAACATTTCAGTTGTGTCCTCTTGCCTTCATCAGATGTTTGTCAATCAAACTGGGAATTTTGAACTGAAGTTTTTATTTAGCCTATGGGGAATTTTTATTCTCATTCCATTGACCATGTTTAGGGATATTCAGTCTAGGTTTTAGTTCAGTGGAAATACAGTTACATATTAACTGATCAGTACTAAATATTTAATTTTGAAATTCTCTGGAGGCTATCCAATTGATAAGTACTTGAAGACGAGAACATAATGGACAAAATGTTGAAGACAATAGTCATAGTGTAAAGTAATAATTTGTCTATATTTTTGAGAAGAGGTTTGTAACTGTTATTTACATTGTTCAAACTGTTGTCCATATTTACATTTTGGCTATTGTGCAAACTGGCTTTCTACAGGTGATTGGAATTTTGAGTGGGGCCCTCTAAAGTCACTGGAACTAACGGATGCCTATATCCACTGGGCTGCATGTCCTAAGCATTGGTTAGTTCCAGTGACTTGAGCAAAACAGCAGGATGAACAGATCTCTTAGAGAATTGAGTTAAAGGGAGATAACTACATGGCATCTGGAAATGGCATCGCACATGGAATAAGAATATATCCCAGTAATTGAAATAAAAGGTTTGGTTCAAAATTCCTAGTACCTGAAGAAGTTTGGAGTGTACAATGGCTGAAACATCATAAACATGACAATAAAGAGAAAACAGTAAATACTACCTCATCTCAGAAGTATAAACTAATTTCAATCAAACAATTTGTAGCATTGTCACCACCCCTCGAAAAGTTTCACCAATGTTGTTGTTAATCAGATAATGTTAATTCCAAACTGCCTTTTATGTTTCTTCATTTGTTAGGTGAATATAAAGTGATCAAAACAACTTTAGGAAATTTTCCAGTGAGATAAAAAGACAAATATATCTATTTGAAATATTTTTATTTATTTTTATTTTTTCTTCTACAAGCAGGTTTCCCTGTCATTGATCAGTACCTGGAAATTTCTCAAAGCCACACAGGCATTTACTCAGGAGAATGTTTAAGGGTAAGTTGGACATGTAGCATCAATACTTCAAAATTCTTGCAATAGCAAAAGCCACATCTAGTCAACAGACACGATATACATTACTTAATATTTAGTGCTCTTCATTATTATTATTATTATTATTATTATTACTTCCCTTCCTCCTGCATTCTTTTTCAAGGTCTCTCAATTGCAGTATCCTTATTAATTTTTCATAAGTTTTCTGTTGCCATAGCAGGATATGACAACAAAACTATGAAATTCAAACAAGTTCAAATCCAGGTATCAGTCACCTTCAGTGGCAGGATGAACGTTTTGTAAAGCAAATGAAGTCACATACAGTGTGATAACATTTAAGAAGCATTAATTAAAAAAAACAGTCTGAATAAACACTGAAAGTTTTTGACTTGGAGCACTCTCTAAAAATCATTAATTTCAAACACGTTATTTTAGAAATGTGATAGACAGATGTTGGTAAGGAGCATTTTTAAAATGCTATAGAGCTGCAAATATTAACTTAAATTTTTGTAACTTTTGCAGGATAATTTTATTGTCCATTTTAAATTTCACTGGGGTCTGGAACTAGTGACATCATCAAACTTGAGTTTGAAAAGTAAATAAACCCAATGTTTCAATGCAAAGAATTCGTACTGAATGTACTTTAAATTATTTGTCTGCTGAAGTCATGTGTCAGAGTAAGACCATATATAATTTTCTAAAAGTACAAAAATCCTCATATCAACAAATCAACTGACATCAGAAATTATGAGACACAAAGAGTATTCACTATATTCACAATTATCTATAGAATAACTCAAAACTTTTTTTCATAAGAGTCTATTTTTAGTCACATAGTTTCGAACCAGGACCTCAAACGTAAGATTTAAGACTTTTATCACTAAATACTGGTCTCCAAAAGAAAAGATTCTTACAATTTAAAAAATATTATCTGGGTTTAGATAACTTTCAATGCATTAATAGGCCATAAAATATGAATAAATCAATATAGACTAAAAGAGGTGGAATATCAATTGAAAGGTGTGCGTGGGTAAAAAAAACAAAAAGAAGCAAACCCTCTACCCCTGTCTGCAATAGGATTAAAATTGTGATTTTTAGGAAGTAGGTTAGGCCAAGACTTCTTCAGCACTGTCTAATATATCTATTTTACAGCATGATCTCATTTCTTCTCAATGAATTTCCAACACTGTACAATACCAATTTCAGGCTACATATTTGTTGATAAAGTCTACTAGATTGATTAAGCATAGCCTTTAAAGAAATATTTGCTGAAGAATGTTTTTCCCAACAATGTTATGGTTTTCCTATTTAATTTTGAACTCATGTGACTAGATTTAGATTAATATGAGGAATCCGTAAGCAGACTTTTCCTGATAGCTTTTTGCAGATAATTGCAATTAATGTGATAGTTTTATCCATAATCGTGTTACAAGTCTATTTGTTTCTCTTTTTGTAAGTTAATACATGCATTATGCACTGCCATTGCCTCAGATAAATAATAAAGCCTTTCATTTTAATTCTGAAAAAAAAAAAAAAAAACGTAAGATATATTAGATGCTGGTTTTAGCAATAAAAAATGGTATACATATTAATAAGAAAATAGGAGAGGTAATAATGCTCTCATAAATTTATTGATTGTTTTTATGGCTCATCAACCTATTGCAGGTTATTTAAAGGCAGAACATATTTTCAGATTTTATCAGTTTTTTTTCATTTTTTAGTTTAATCATTTATTGATAAAAGTCTGATTAACCCATATTTGGGGGTAGAAGAGGTTGATTCATACTTTTTCTAAGGCTATTTGAATGTAAGTGACTATCAGTCAGTTAAATGCCATATGTGATACATGCTTGGGTGATCATGTCTCAAAAGAGACATAACTGACTGGGCAGAAGATTATCCCGCAGTAGGTTGCCATTGCTTTCTGTGGTAAACTGGTTGCCAACCAAGACTATAGAACCCAATCTGTCCTATTATTTAACCTATAACTGAAGGGAAAAGATGGATTGATACCTTTCCCACGAGTATTTGTGTGTAAGTGAATACAATGAATTCAACTGGAATTTGAGCTCGGCTCCCTAATTTGTTGTTCCAAGCTAATATCCACTCCACCACAACGCACATCCAATAAGTGAATATAACAAAACCAAATAGAATTGAAACTCAGCTTTCCAATTAACAATTATGGATTGCACCACCTGCATGTCCAACCTTACAGAACCTGGTATTGCTAAGTGGTCACCCATTAAGGTACTGATCAGCCTCGACATTCCTTAACTTCAGTGATCTTACAGGAACGGGTGTTTCAATGTGATATGGCTGTCATCCCTCCAATGAATTTAACTTGTGCTTCAGTGAAATGAAAGAACCAAGTTAATTTTTAACCTGTTCATTTGTACCCTCTTACATCTTCACAACATCTGTCACCTCATTGTTGAGTATGGCCATCACTAGACATCATTGCAAGACCCAGTTGTCACTTGCAGTATTGAAATGCACATAAAATTTTAAACAAATATGTTGCACTGGGACAATCATACTCTCTAAGCAAGAACAAAATGTACTCGACAAGAAGTCAACATCATTGGATGTTTTTCAAGTTACATCTGAGTTTTCTTTTTCCTAGTTAGATACCTCGACAAAGTCTAAGGGGCCCAACACTCCCAGTGGAATTACTGGTCAACAACCGAGCTATTTTTCCTCCACTTTGTGTTGTAATGTAATGTCATGCAGGGGTTGGCAATCTACAGCGCAGGAAGCAATTTCCAATGGCAGGATTTGTTGAACTAAGGAAGTCTTTGGAAGATGACAATTTAGAAAAGTGTGCTGCTATTCTCAACTGTTGGACTTTCTTCCCAAAATCTTTCATTTGTTTGAAGAAAATGACTTTTGCACTTCTTTCAGCTTTTGGTTCAACTTATTGCTGTGATCAAATGTTCTCTCACATGAAAGCAGTGTTATGTCCACAATGAAATCCACCTAAACATTTAGAAAATTGTGTAAAACCTAAAGTAACAAAGTATGTTGCTGATATTGAGCAATTGGCTAAGACCATGCAAGGGCAAAGATCTCATTAATAATAAAAACTATAAAAAATGGTTTATTCCTATTAATGTCATTTACATATTCAGTCAGTTAAGTGCCATACATGAAACCTGCTTGGGCAATCATGTCTCAAAAGTGACATGACTGACTGGGCAGAAAATTATACCTCAGTAGGTTGCCATTGCTTTCTGTGGTAGACTAATTCTGCTTAGCACATATATTACACCCTGTCATTACCTCATATAAACAATGGACCATTCCTGTTCAAGTGTGGGAATAGACAAAAGAAAAGATTTATGAAATGTATTGATTTATGAAATGTATTGTTTGATTTTAGGGAAAGGAATGGGAAAAGAAATGTTAGAGGAGGTGATAAGACTGTCATATATTTAATAATTATTATTGCAAAAAGATGTTCTTGCAATCTAAAAATATTTTCTGGATTTAAAAGGGTTGATAAGCTCTCAAAAATGAATCAATCAAAACAGTGTGGTTCCAGTTTTATATATAAAAATTTATTATAAATCGATCCCCAAAATGAAATATATTTTTTTTTTTATATCATAGTCTGGAGAGAGGTGGAGGTGGAGCTTTTTCCTGCTGGTTCCAGGTCAGAGCTTGCCGTGTGGTGCTGGACACCGGTTTCCTGAAGGTGTATCTAATATAGCCCCACATCCTCCGCAGTATCTGCTTAGCCACTGATTCCTGTCCTGTCTTTGTTTCGAATCTTCTCTGGCCATCGGATGTTGTAGATGTATCTCACACAGGCATTGAAAAATTTCTGAATCTTCTGCAGTATTGTCTTTGTTTTCTGCCATGTATCACATCCATAGAGTAGAATCAACTTCATGTTTGTGTTAAAGATGTGGTCTTTAGTTCTTATGTTGATTTCTTCAGATGCCCAGATATTCCTGAGCAAGATAAAAGCTACTCTGTTCTTACCGATCCTAGCTGTGACATCTTGGTCCATGCACCCCTGTGGTTCAACCATGGTTCCCAGATAGACTCTGACACTGAGCAATGGGTTTAGATAAAATAAATAATCTGGGGTTCTTGATAGTTTTATATATATATATATATATATATATATATATATACATATAAAGCCTCTGTTAAATTTGCCTAAATTTTAAATCATGTTATTTTATAATACCAATTTCAATAAATTATTTTTGCTTTACAGACCTCACCATATATGTCAAGCCCAATGAATACAAAGAATGGTGATCCTTTTTTGGTAAACGAAAGCTATGAGAAAATGTTGCCGCCAATGATCCCAATCAATTATCAGAATGTGGATTCAGTACCTGATTCCAATTCTAATTATCTCGCTGAGCACTCTCCAGAACTCTTGGATTTGGATGAACTGAAACCAGACATTCTACATGATTTTACACAATCATCAAACTCAATCGATCATTACAGCACAGGTGAGATTTTATATCTGTAAGATATTTCCTGATTCCAACTAACACAAATTCTTCCCCTGAAGGTTTCATCAATATTATGTTATATAATATATATTATTATGGAAGATATATCTACATGGGAAAGGATGATATATAAACTTTATATATTGCTCCTGCATATTAGTTCTGAGTTTATCAACAGAATAACACTTGGCTACGGTGAACTCAGAATGACCATGCAAGATCAAGAATATTAGAAAGAAACTGTCAGACTTCAGCTCAGACTTGTCCAACCAAACTAAAATATTGCACTAATGGTGGGTAACTGAATGACAAAATAGGTGAAAAAAAAATCCTATGTGATGTGTTTTATCTTTCAAAAAGACTTCAGGCAAGATAATGGATTTAATCATTATATTTTTCCATTTTTTTAACAAGTTATTCCGCTATCCAGGTTTCTACCATGAGTGGTGTCTTCAGGTGATTTTTAATGACTGATTTTACTGTTTACCATTTTTCTTTTTAAGAACACTCTTGTAACAGTGTTTTATTTGAATGTTCTTGTGACAGGGAATTTATGAACATGCAATTTTTTAATTAAAACGGATTATGGCGTTTTAATCCATGGTTGTATGAACCTAAGAGGTATTTCTTAGTGTGGATGCATTTAGTCATAATTTTTTCTTTCATTTAACATAAAAACAAACTGTTAAATGAAAGAACGGAAATTATGACTAAATGCATCCATACTAAGAAATATCTCTTAGGTTTACACAACCATGGATGAAAACGCCATAATCCGTTTTAATTCAAAAATTGCACGTTCATAAATTCCCTGTCATGTGAACATTCAAATAAAACACTGTTACAAGAGTGTTCTCAAAAAGGAAAATGGTAAAATCTATTAAAAATCACCTGAAGACACCACTCATGGTAGAAACCTGGGCAGCAGAATAACTCGTTAAAAAATGAAAAATATTCAAAAGTTCTACAATATAATTGTATTGCACACTTTTTAATACAAATGTGTACTGGTCTAACCCTATTATGACCAAAAACTAAGTATTAAACAATCAAAATATAATATATATAAAAACCAATTATTATAGGTACAAAATTTTATAATGGCAACACATAAATTCAATTTCATACTTACAGGCATAAGGGTGGAAACCGGTCAGTCATTTTTCATATTTCTTATAACATCTACCATCTATAATACCTGTAAGCATGAAACTGAATTTATTTATTGCCATATATATATATATATATATATGATCAAAAAGTATGGTACTGTTTCTATGATAATGGAATTAGTATGCAGAGTGAAGTCAGTTAATACAGACTGACCTTAATCTCTACTATGCATGTATACCAACTTATAACATTCTTACTCAATACTATTGTTTAGAGCAGTACTTAGAAGGAAAGTATTTACAGTGTGGTTCTGGTGATCATGGAGTTTGCAGCAGTTTTTGGCCAAGCACAACATTCCCCAGGTTTGACAACCACCATTTTTTCCAGATTTCCTCTCTTGCAACTTTTACTCTTTAAAAATCAAATCCTATTTGGATTGGAACAAAACTTCAAGATGTCAATTCAAGAAAATGTAAGGAGCAGCTGCTCGCTATCCCAAGAAAGGATTTTCAGGAATGTTTAAATCAATGGATTAAGTGTATGGCTTCAAAAGGGAGACTACTTCTAGGTTGATTAAATACCTAATTAATGTGTTGTAGTTTCCTTTTGATAATGCAAGTTTTGTCATTTTTTTGATCAGACATTATATATTGAATGAAATACAAATATCTGTTAATTTATACACTGAGAGAAATGCTGAAGATGCAAGGATGCAACTTTAAATTTCTGATTTTCTATGTGTCTAGATTACTTGGTCTGAAGAAGTCCTTTTAAAGGTTGAAATATCACAGGATTTCTTTTTCTGTTTTATCTTTCAATTATTCATACACTTATATATCTGGCTTATTGTGGGTAATCAGAGAACAAAATTAAAACCTAAATAGTTTGTTTCTAAGTAAAAAGTTTTTTATGTGACAAAACCCATTACTTAGGATTTTTTTTTTTTCTATTCGGTCATTCAGTTACTTGTTTGAGAATAAAGTTCTCATGAGAATCTGGAGTGGTAAATGTACAAGACAATTAGAAAATTTTTTATTTTGATGTGTCTTGCTAATCAAATAGCATCATCAGAAAAATACTTTAGTCCAGGGATGGCCACACTTGCTTAATATAAGAGTCACATAAGTTCAGATGTTTGAGAACCATAAGACATGAACAAAATTTACTTTTTTGTTGTATATACACATTAACATTAAACTTACGTTTTTAATTTAATGGGGTCTCAATTTTTACTTGGTGCATAATTATAAAGCTCAAAACGATTTTATTAATTGTTAAAAAAATAGTTCAGCCAACATATTTCTATGAGTTGCATAGAGGTCAAAGAGTAGCATGTGGCTCATGAGCCATAGTTTGGCAACCCCTGTTTTAGTCTAATACCTCTTACTCAACACAATATGAAACAATGTGGGATTGAATACAAAACTAATCTTAAAACAAATGAATATATAAATAACTGAATTTAATAAAATCTATTTTTAAAAATGATAAAGTTAAAGTAAGAAAACAAACAACCAAGTGTACATATAACTAACATAAACCACATTCTATCTCACTGATTTGGTTGAAATAAAATACATTTTTCTGATGATGCCATCTGAATGTTGAAACATCTCAATATATAAAATATTCCTATAACCCATATGTAATATAATGTTAATCAAATTCTGTTTTCCACTCTATTTAGGGACTAACACTCTAACCATTGAAAACAGCTAATTAATATATTTTTACTTACACACCTTTTTGCATGTTTACTGTTGTGTAAAGGAAAGTAATTATTTTGTATCAGAATTTTATGCAATAAGAAAAGTTATTCCAAAAGTATGTTTAAAGATTTTAATCTTCTGTTTATCCTGAAGAAAAAGCACCTTTTTTTTTACTTTTATAAACTAAAAAGGCAAAATGAAATTGGTAATCTAAATTTTAATTCTGGTTGCAAAAATAAATGCCACTTTTGTACCAGTGAGAAAGACGTGTGTTGTAGTTTTCTTTAATATGGCACCAGTACCAATACTCTTTGATCAGATTTTGTATGTAGATGAAGGGAACGAAATACAAACAAATGATTGTTAATTTATGCACTGAGAGAAATGCTGAAGATGCGGGGACACAGTTTTAAATTTCTGGTTTCTCATGTGTCTAAATTAATTTGTGGAGAAGTCCTTTTGAATGGTCGAAACATCACAGATGATTTTTTTCTGTTTTGTTATTTAATTACTCGTATGCTTATATATCAGACTTATTGTGGGTAATCAAGCACCAAAATGAAAAAATCCTAAATATGTTTTTAAGTGAAATGTTTCTTTTGGGGGAAAAAACCCATTACGTAAGAGTTCGATTTATTTTTGGTCATCTTGTAGGAAGCTCTGTCATCTCATTGTGGTTTTGGTTAATAATATTACCATGAGATAAATAAAAAGTTGTCTATAAATGTTTGTTCTTATGATATTGTCTCTCTTAATTCAGACAACTGTAGAATATAGAGCAAATGGGTGATTTTTAAAATGAGTTCTTTGTGCCATGTTCCTTCAGGATGTGAAAAGTCATGGGTCTCCACAACTTTCCATACTTCCTATATAGCTCATAGCAATGTTTATCCTTTTACTATCCTTTCCCTCTTTGTTCTGCTCTCTACTTACAAAAAATCATTTGGTAGGTTACTTGATTTTTCCTGCTTGCTTTCAATCTGCCTTGTGAGAATCAAATTTTCCAGGCCTTCTTTCCTCATCACGTCCCAGAATTTCAACTCTCTCTCTAAGTATAATTGTCTTTTTATGCTTGTATTTCCCTGAAAAATTCCTTCATGCTTCCTCCATACTCTTATCCTTCTACAAAACCTACATTTCTTCTGCTTCAAGTCTCCTCTTCATCTCTGAGAAAATCATCAGGTATTCACTACCATATGATGGATATTACACATGGCATAGCAGTTCAACACTTCTCTTTATTTCTAATGAAATTTTCCTCTTAATACTTTTAGTTTTTAGAATACTTTCAAGAAAAAAAGCAATTTTCATTTTGTATTTTAAAATCACTTTTTCAATTTATCCACAAATATTTTCTGTTTACTCTTGTGCCATCATCTAGTTTCATCACTTTATAATGACATATTTCTAAAGTTTAGCATTGGTTCCTGTAGGTTCTTCATTTAAGTATCAGATTATATTCATAGTTGCAGTATTACATAACACCACATCTATTCTTGTTCTTTTACCAGGGCTTGGGATTCCTGGTTTCTCTATCAGAATATCTTTCTCTTAGAATATTGTAACAGATCAGTATGGAATTGGTGAGCTGAGTTCAAATTTGAGGCTTGTCTGTAGTATTCACTTTTGCATTAATGCTCTTGGGAAAGGCAATAATACATCTTTTTTTCCCCTTCCAGCTGAGACACATACTTTTTAAATATTTTTTTATATATTCTGATCATTTTTGCATAAAGATCAAAACTTGAAAATTTTCAAACATATTTCGGTGAAAATTTGACTTTCCAAAATAATTGCTTAAGACTTTACTACAGATAAATAAGGAAAAAGAAAGGAAAATGTTTGCTTACAGAAATGCCAGGAGGTTGTAGGTTAAGTTTTTGCAAATACTTCATTTGATTCGCTTACGTATATATTTTGTCAAAATATAGCAGACACAGTTTTGAAAATTTTGGTTTTTTGCTTTGCTTTGAAAAGTTCATTTTAAAAAACTTAGTCATTTTAAATTTGTCTACTGCCAATAAGAGTAATGACAACATAAAAAACTGTGATAATAACATATAAACATGGTCTTTCAAAAGCATTACCTATAATAAAAAGAAAAATAAACAAAACTATTGAGGCATAAAGATTGTAAGATCTTGATGGCTAATAAATATTTGTGGAGAAAATAAAAATTAAGGCTTCTCTCCTCTTCCATCTCCCCACTGTTTAACATGTTGACTGCCAGAGGTCAATTAAGAAATCTGACTTCAAATGTCAACTTTATATAATAAACAACATAGGTGATAAAATCTTTTTATAGCTTGCTTTGGAATGTTAAAATTTTCAATGCACAAATTGTGAATTGTTTGCTTGATGATCAACTGCCAGACAACAAAAAGATCAACCAAAAATGGTGGAACACAGCATTATTTAAAAAAAAGTGGGAAGAAACATTGTCTAACCAAAACCTGCAGAGTTTGTGCAAAAAACAAAATCCAGCAAAACATGGTACTTTTATACCATTTGTAATGACAAACTACCTCTTTGAATTGTTAGACTTACCACCATCTAATGTCAAAACATTGTTTCCTGTATGATTAGCGGTTAAGCAATGTAGAGCCTGGTCAGTACTTTGATGGATGACCATTTAGGAAAACCAAATGCTGTAAATTTAGATGTGTAATGGATAATGACTTCAAATTGTTAATCAGAAAACTGAGTTCTAATTCCTGTTGGGTTCAATATATTCACTTATGTGCAAATACCATTGGGAAAGATACGAATCCACCTCTTCTCCTCTAGCTATGGGTTAATTAGTAAGACTTGTAGCACTAAACCATTATCTCATTAAAAAAAAAAAATTACGATCTAAAATCCAGGTTTAAATAACCTGCAAAGACTTGATAAACTGTAGAAAATGAATTAATATGCATTGTTGATGGTTTCAAAACTTTCTACTCAAGCACCTAGTTTGGATATTGGTCCTTTCTGTTAGTTAAATAATAATAACTAAACTTTTAAACAAATTCAATATACTTTGTAACCAAAAGTACATCATATTCTGCTGGATCCCTAGCCATATAGGCATCCAGGGAAATGGAAAGGCAGATGAGGTAGCTAAAGAATCACTAAAAATTAGTATATCAAAAGCAAAAGTGCCTTTGATAGATTTCACAACAATGATATATATATATATATATATATATATATATATATATATATATATATAGTAAATGGCAAAAGTTATGGAATATTCACCCACATAATGAACTGCACAAAATCAAACCTACTCTTGGGATAAGACACCATCACACCAGGCTTTCCTGAAAAGTAAGTCTTAGCAAGAATCAGAATTGGTCATAACAATATTAAACATTCATTTCTTCTAAAAGATGACAATCCGACTAAATGCCAGGAGACTTACACCCTAAAACATTTTATGAAGGACTATGCAAACTTTGCCTCTATCTATAAACACATTTTATAAGATGAATAGCCTTAAAGAACTTTTCCAAAATCAAAATGGAAAAAACCATTTTGACAACAAATTGAAGAAAAGCAAATTATACACCAAAATTTAATCCAAACAACTTCAATGAAAAATTAACTTTACAACCAGTCTTTAATTATATTTCACAAATGTTAAAACTTAAAACTAAGATAGTATTGAATAAAAATACAATTTTCAGCATTGAATGACCCACGTGGGTTGATCTGCCTGTAAAACAACCAAACCAAACATTTGTTTCATTTATCTTGTATTTTCTTGAAGTTTTTTTTGCCTAAAATGTTTGTTGTGAGTTGCCAGTATAATTTTTTTTTTTTATTCATGCCGTAGATGCCACGTCCCTGTTATTTGTGTTAAAAACAAGAAAAACTTGTGGTTGTAATCTTGATGGCAAGACCACAAAAATAAGATCACTCGTCAGTGGCATCATGTTTAATAATCTTCATCATTGTCAGTGAATGTGTTAAATAGTTTGAGATGATGAGTGAAGAATTAATAGGATTTTTTTTTCTTTTTTTTTTTTTTTTTACAAATGATGCATTTTTGTTTGTGTCTAGATCCAAGAAATTGGTCAGAAACTGATGTGAAGAAATGGGTATTGAACAAGTTGAACAGTTATGGTGTCTCTTTGGATGCAGTCTGCTGGAATGCAATAAATGGCATAGGCTTGTGCTCTTGTAGTAAAGATGAACTGATGACATATCTTTGTAACTCAACGGCAACCGAGATTATATACTCAGAATTAAAGAAATTAAAACATGGTGAGTTGCAAACTGAATTTAAAAGAAATATTAAAACCTGAATGTGGGAGGGAGTGTTAAAAATTAAAAAAATGGCTCCTGTGTTGTTGTTTTTTTTGTTTTTTTTCCCGTGGTTACCAAAAGTTCTTAGCTTTAATATTATGAACCTTTCTGTCAGTCTGATGTTATTGATGAAGTTTAACTTTTCTGTTTATAACTGAATATTATTATTTACAATTGAACTAATGTTCTCATTTTTACTACAATTGTCATAACATTTCAGTTGTTCTGCCATCTTGTCTTCTTCAGGGATTTGTAAGTTTGAGTAACCTCCAGGGAGTTTTAAACTAAAACCTTTAATTTTCAGGATAGGGTGTTCATGTCTAGGGATATCACATTTTTTTTTTTTTTTTTTTTTTTTGTCTTATTCAGTTATTGTTAACCCTGTTTTACCGAGTCTAAATCTGTACTACCCAGCTCAGGGACTGAACTCACTATGAGTGTCACTAAATTCATGCCTTAATTCTCTTACTTAGTAGTATAGACTTAGATTCCATGAAAAGTGAGCATTATTAAAAAGTACAAAATTAATATCCTTTGACATAGCAGAATGTAGATTAAAGGATTTGGTTTAGATTTCTGGAGTGAGGAGTTATCATTATTTACGATAAGATGATTGTCCTCGCTTTATTATCAAAACCTTTCAACTGTTGTACTCTCCAGCCTTCATCAGGAGCTAGCGTAACCTTCAGAAAACATTGAATTCACCCCTTTATTGAGCTACAAGGGTAGATCATTCTTGTTCTGCTATCTACGTCAAGGGATATCTTGTCTAGTTCAATTTGAAATTACTTGACGGTTACTCTGGCTGATAAAAATGTGGAGATGGTTGGAAGCTGCAACAACTGAAATGTTGCGATAATGACAAATATAAGGATATTTGTCTGAATATAAATAGTGACAACTTCTTGATTCAGAAATTTTGGCAAAATTATTATATAAAAATATATTGGTAAATAAAATAATACATTTCTTTCAACAGATTTCTAATATTAACTGTATTAACTAAAATTCTGATTGTCAAACCTAATTCTTGTCTTTCCTTAAACTATTCCCTGCATGTTTCTCTTATGAATACCATTAAAAACCTACCCATTTAACTTTGTCCTTGTCAAATATTCTTTGTTGACTACCATGACTTGATTTTATTAACATATGAACAGTATCTTTCAGATTTATAAAGATGTTTCTTCATCACAATGAGAATATATGTTGAAAAATTGTCTTGTGTTTTCATGTATAAAATCTATCTATTCTCTTTAGGCCCAGTGTCCCTTGTGGGGAGGGTAACATTTTGCATAGTCATGGATGTGTAGGTAGTGTAATGTATTCCAACTTGGAATGAGAAAGTCCGAATTCCATTTGGATTTGTTACATTCACTTACATAAAATAACCCTTGGGAAAAAGATGAATTCATCTCCCTCTCCAGCTATGGGCTAAATAGGACTTGTATTTGAATAAAATCATTGACAGTCTTAAAAAAAGAAATTGTTAGAGCAATATTCATTTAAAAAAAAAAAACGAACTTATTTGCACCTCCACACCTTTTTTAACTAAAGTTAATCCAATACAAGGCCCAAGGGCAATTCAAGGTAGAAAGTTACTTTGTGGCATTGCATTAGCATAAATAAGAAAGGGCAAGATAACAGGAAAGATAGCTAATTATAGAGTTAAAGCAGTCAAGATTTAATTAGCAAATAAAATTTCTGAATTCAGCAAAGATGTTAAGAGTAAAGTGTTGACGGAGACTTTAGAGGAAACCAGAAACTCAATCCTAAACAAGAGATAAACCTCTTCTGTTTAAAAGACCAAGGAGGAGTGTGAACTGATTTTGGCTTTAAATAGCCTACAAGTGGTTGATAAACAGTAAAAAAAAAATGAAAAACGATCAATAGACTACTGGATGATCCCCCTCCAATAGGATCATCCATAGTTGTTGATAATCTATTGCATTTTTTCGTATGTGCATTCTAACCATCTTTGTACAGCTTCAAACGGCTGGGTTTTGAATTCAGTGTTGTTGGCTTATGGCCACATAATGTTCACCAATATTAATTGATGTCAAGCCAGGTCAGTAACTAGTTGGGTGACCACTTGGAAATATTAGGTGCTGTAATATTTATTGGATGTGCAGATGGTGTAGTAGATAATGGTTCAGAATTTTTAATCATAGAGCCAAGTTCTAGTTCCCATTGGGTTTGTTATATTCCCTTTGGCATGAATATACTTAGGAAAGGTATGAATTGCCATCTTCTATCTCAAGCTATGGGTTAATTGGTAAGACTTGTATCATTAATATTATCTCCACCCCACTCCCAAATATTCTTATGATCTAAAAAATATTTTTTGGTTTTAGAAAGCTGTAGAAAATTAATTAAATACTGATTAGCTACATGGGCATATCTTTTAGATTCATTTGCATTCTCTTGAATATAAATGTATAACAACGTGGCCACAAAGTGAGGGAGCTGTTTATATATTGTGATTCCACATCTTTTTTTGTTTTATCAAATTCTGATGAGGTGTAAATTCACTTTTTCTCCTCCCACCCACAACTATTTTTTAATTAGTAAGAATTGTATCACTAAAAGCATTATTATCTCAAAAGATTTCTTGCAATCTAAAAATACATTCTGGCTTTAAATAACCTCTACAGGGTTGATAAACTGAAAAAAAAATCACTCAATGAACCTAGAACTTGGCATCTTAAACATTATATTCTTATTGCTTGCCAGCTGCTACTAAAGCTTTGCTGTTAGTTCTCTATTGATGGTTCCCATATGGTATTTATTTCTATGCTGGACCTACTGAGGGGTTTTTTATAGTCTAGCTGATTCCTGTGTTCAAAATTGCCTGAAGATTACCTGGATCAACAGACACCTGAAGAAGGCTAGAGGATGTAATGACTGAAATGTTTTGATTATGATTGAGATGATATTAGTTCAAATGTGAATAAAAAAGAAACCATACAAACAAATTGGAGGCAAATTGCCTCCTGCCTCTGAAACAATGTTTGTTGACCTTTTTGTATTGCTATTCATATAAATTAACAATACTAATGAGACTTTCTGCACTTCACTACCATATCTGCCAGCCTATAAGATGTACGGTTACCATATAAGACGAGACATGACTCTTCCCAAAAAACAACCCCATCTTCAGAGCTCGTGTTATAGACCCGATACAAAAATGAGTGTTCCTAAAACAGCTGTCACTGAAGTGCGCATACACAATTTTGACAAAGCAGCAGGTGAATCCTCCAAAACTTTTTAAAATTCATCTGATTTCGATTAAATGTGTAATTTAAGAATTATTTTGCTTGTATATATATATATATATATATATATATAAAAAAGGCTATTTAGCACTACTTAAGTTGAGTGGTCCACTTGTGAGAGGAAAGAAAAAAAATTCTGTTTTATTTTTAATGATTTTTTTCTAGATTCAGTCCATTAACTGCCATACGTAATACACACTTGGGTGATCATATCTTGAAAAAGACATAACTGACTGGGCAGAAGATTATATCCAAAATAAGTTGCCATTACTTTCTGTGGTAGACTAGTTGCTCAACATGGCTATAGAATCTAATCTGTCCTGTTATTTAACCCATAACTGAAAGTAAGAGATGGATTATTACCTTTCCCAAGGGTACTTGTGCATAAGTGAATGCAATAAATTCAGCTGGGATTTGAACTTGGCTTCCTGATTTCTCATTCCAAGCGGATATTCACTGCACCACAATGCACATCCATCTAGATTAGCATTCCTTAAATCAATGCATTTGTCAGAATAAAATATTTCATTTTTTATTTTAGAAATCAGATGAGCTCAAATTCCATTCAAGTTCACTACATTCTCTAATACACAAATATTCTTGGGGGGAAAAATTTGAATCCACCTTTCCCCCACCCAATATCTATAGATTAAATAGAAGTTGTATCTGGAAAAATCATCTCCTAATCAAATTTTTAATGTAATATTCACTTACAAAAAACAAAACAATTATTTTTACACTTCAAAATATATTTCAGCTTTAAGTAACCTACAAAGGGTTGATAAAATATAAAAAAACAAAACTTCTTGATAGTGTCAAATCAACCCCAAATTAGTTACCTGTACTTTTTTTATTTACACATCTCAAGCTTGAAATCATGTTTGTTATTGATAACTGGATGTCGTTGATGTCATTTTTCTCAATTAATAATTGCAATGACAAATGCAGTTTGAAACATGACATTTGTAAATAAGACATTGTGCAGATAGCATTTTAAGAATTCAAAGATCAGTGAAGAGAACCCCACTTTCTAAAATGATTTTTTTTAGAAAATTTATATCTTTCAGATTCTAGCAAATGTTGTATAGTGTATAGAATGGTAATATAGAAATATTTGTCACAAGAATTTTTCCTTATTTTACTAGTGAACCACTCAATTTGAGTAGTACCTGCTATTTTGAAAGAAAGTTGTGGAAATATTTTTTGATTCCCTCAATGCCTAACTTTTATTTCATTTTTATGAATCTCTATAACATATGATTTTGACACTAAAATAAAAAATAAAATTTGTAAAAAAATATGTTTGAAGATATTGTTAAAATTTTACTTAAAATTTAAACATGAAATTTTAAAAGTCCAAACTTTTTATATGAAAACTGAAATATTTGTTTAAAAAAATTTAGTTAATTTTTTTTATTTAATTGTTTTTCTTATATATTCGGAGGTATGTGTCATGAAACTAAAAATGTATATGTGTAAAAAAAATTTTAAATGATTTATTTCCAAAAATTACTGCTTTTAATATATTAAAATTGTATTATTCTGCATGGATACATCAGTGATTTAATAATTGAGAAATGGAAGCTTTGACAAATCCAAAAAATATGTATTTTTAAAAACAGGCTGAATATATATATATATATATTTTTTATGGTCATATTCACAACATTTTTTGCTGCCGTATGTTTTGAACTTCTTCAGTTGACTAGAATCACTGAACCTTTTATTTCAGTTACTGAGGTAGATTGTTCTCTTTCCATGAGTCTTCAAGGACACATGGTATGGCCCAGTGGATAAAAGCATTGGTTGGATCCAGTGACTTGACCCAAAATGTTGTGATTTCAATACCTGGCAACAGTAATAGTGAACAAAAACTTGGAGAGTTAAGTGAAGATAACTAAGGCATCCAGAAGAGGCACGACTTATGAAACAAGAACAATCTACGCAATGCTTTGTTTCAAAGTTACAGTCACCTGAAAAAGAATAGTGTACAATGGCTAAAATATTGTGAATAGGAAAATAAAGATGACAACTGCACAAACAAAGTAAATAATATAAGCTATGTAGTTAACATATATTAAAAAATATAAAATTATCCCCTTAGGTTTTTTTTTTTTTGTTTGCAGGGTGATAGGCATAGTTCCACTTTGCATAAGTGTCAAAAAGTAGACATAAGCTTGCTTTTCAGACGCATCAAAAAAGCTCATTATCAATACAAGCAGGTGGCCTCTTTGGAGAGGATGGTTGCAGTGATTGTATACTTGACCCCAAAAGATGGCCCCTTAAGTTATTTGTATTGCCCTAGATATTATTGTTGTTAGTAATATATTCAAGGTATTTTAATCAATGTTTTAATTAATAAATAATAGACATAAGTTGTGGTACTCCATGATTATGGACTTGGCAGATGAGAGGGGGAAAAAACTTAAGGGAATATTCTGTCTGAATATCTATGACAAGGACATTATTTTTTACATTCAGACTATTGTCCTCGTCTTTATCATTTTTGGTTGTTGTGCTCTACAGCCTTCCTCAGGTGTATGTTGATCCAGGTAACCTACAGGGAATTCTGAACTGAATATAATCCACAGGAGTAGACTATTTTTGTTCCTCTACCCATGTCTAGGAATATTTCTTCCAGTTCTTATTTTTAGTACTGCTCTGTTATTGCTTACTCTGTTTTCTCTAGGTCCAAGTACAAACAATCCAGTTCACCCCACCCCATAGGTTACTCAGATCCATACACAACTGATGAGAGCATGGTGGCCAAAATGTTGTGATAATAGCAAGAAAGATGAAGACAATAATCCACATGTAAATAGTGTAAATAATAATAGCTTCTCATTTTAAAAAAATTGGACTGCAATATATTCATGTATAATAATTTAGTCATTTTATGCAATAGATAAGAGTTAAAATTATTTAGTTCAGGCTGAAATGTAGGTCTCGTCTTATTCAAAAGTTACCTTTATCCATCATGATATCTAATAAATGACATTTTTAAATTCACTTTGCTGATATAAAGACAAGTGCTCTCATCCATACCACAAAATAGACAGTTATAGATTTAGTGTGTCAGTTTGACTCCTCCACCAGTACCATTGTATCAGATAGGCTGGCAAATAGGCTAATAAAATGCAATGTTGATACAAAGTTTACTACAAGTAAATTTCTTTTCGAATTTATGACCAGTTGAAAGTTGTCAGACATGCAATAATTAAATTTTACTTTCTATTTTCAATACTTTGCAGAGTTTCAAATTCTTGATTGCCCAACGAATTTTGACTACAACAGTTTCCCCTTGCAGAGTAATATACTGCCCACTCAGAATCAAGAAGCCTTCTACGTTATCAAGGATTACCTAAAACGTACCTCCTCTTCCACAGAACTGTATTCCACAAAATTCAACTCGGACAGTAATGACAGTCTTAGTTCAGTCAGTGTCAGTCCACCACCAGTAACAGAGAACAAAGCCATTTTTAACCGTAAGTTTTATTTTATCCATTTTCTTTACTTTATTTACAACTATTGTTATTACCATGGCAAATCTTCTGGTGAGCTCTGTTCTTTAGCTCTCTCAGCTCGAACTTTTATGGCCCAAACCAACCTCATTAAGCCAGCAGTATCGAATCACTTATTCCCTATACATCCTTTTGTCAAGAATGTCATTCTACTCAGAAAGCTTCTTCCCAAGAACTGCGACTTTGCAGAACAGACTCCCACGTGTATGCTTCCAAAGCACAACTTCTTAACTTCTTTGAGTCTAGAATCTACAGTTTTCTATCCCCCTTATCCTCATAATCTTTGCTTCCTACTTTCTTCCTTTATGTGCATTGAATACTGTCACCATGTCTGGTCGAGTGCTCCTGCTATTCACTTTAGGTTCTTGACAAAATTGAAAGAAGGATCTGCAATATAATCAATCCTGACTTGGCAGCCAGCATTCAGTCACTTTCTCACCAATGTGATGTGGCTTCCTTCTGTCTTTTTTACAATTATTTTTATGACAACTGCTCTGTTGAGCTTTTTTCCCTGGTTCTCTGACCACGTGTATTTACCTGTGCTACTGGACTAGTATCAAGGTCCGACCCTTTTACTGTTGAAATAGTTAAATGTAACCACCTCTTCCTTTCTAACAGTTTCTTATTTCACATTTCCTATTTCTGAAACTCCCTTCTATTTGCTTGCTTCCCTAATAGTTACACTCTCCAAAAGTTTAAATGCAACATCAATTGCCATCTTTAACCTACTTGATTTTCATCCATCCATCTCTAATCTTTTCTTTGGCACCCCTTGTACCTTGTTTTTTATTTCCCTGTAATCCCCTGTGCACTTGTGATGGTCCTGCCTTGCTTTGGGTGAAATGATTATAAAATTCTGTAAATTTCTAACTTGATTGACTCTAGAGCTTTGTATTGGGTGAATTATAATTTAAAGGTATACATGAAAATATGGGTTTCAGGTTTGATTTGAATTTTCGGATGAATCCACCTTCTTAAATCACTTATTGACTAAGCTCTTTGCAATTTCCATGATTACAAAATACTTGTGAAAATTATCACCTTGCATCATTAGATAAGTGAGCTTTACAATTTTAAGTATGAATGAAAGTCATTAAAGGATAGTAGGAAAAATACTCAAGTTGGTGACGAGGTGGTGCATGGTAAGTGCCACTGCAAGTATTTGACCCTTTCATCCTCATTGAGGTATCTGACTAAAAAAAAAAAGGAAAACTCTGTAAGACCTGTTGCTTGTCAGTATCCAATGATATTAACTAGTCCTTGGTATGACAATCTACATCTGGTAGCAAGGCCTCTGATTGGGAGATTGGATGTTGTGAGGAGCATGGAACCACCTCTTAATTGCTGTTGTTCCCAGTTACACTCCTGACCTGGAGTGGTAGAATCTGTCAGGGTCTCATTTATGGGCAAATAGCAAAACAATATGAAAGTACAAAAATATATTTTTATAGTAAAAATACTAGTAATACATTTTATCTGTAATTGAAGGCATTCAGAATGTTTAGATTTTGGCCTTAAATAACCCATAGAGGTGTTGATATGCCACTAAACAAAATCAATCAACATGAAAGAACTCTTTCATGACATTAATCTACATATATCCTATAATTTCTTAAATCAAACTCTATTCTAAAATATAACTTCATCAAAACAACATAAAATACACATATTACTGCCTCTAATCATTATGTCTATATAAACTTGTATATATGCAAAAGCTGAGTATCATTTACCATGTATTCAATTGTGAAAGAAGAATAACATTTTTATTACTTTAAAACTACTAAGAAAATTTTAATTTTGGCATTAAATGACCCATAAGGAGTTGATATGCCATTAAACAAACAAAACAAACACTGATGTTAATAGGTTTTCCTTTTTGGTTATGTGTTGTTGTTTCTTAGAAGGCCCAACTCTTTTGAAATTAATTTATGCTTGATATTTTAAGTCACAATTTAGTCTTTTAATGGCCATACTTAATAATGAGACGGTAACTATCATTTAAAGAAATGGATACAAATGAAGATTAAAAATTGGTAAGGTTTTCCAGTTAATAATTAGGATTCCTCTGAGAATTTGAAACCTAGGAAGCCCACAAAATTTATACAGGTTCTTCTATTTAATAAAACTTTACCAGAAAATAGTTAAATGCTAAAAAACAAATTATGTTTAGGTTTTCACTCATTTTTAGCTTGGACATTCCTGAGCCTATCAGACCAACCATTATGTTCATGCATCAAGGTCATTAGGTTTTCTCATCCTTTTCACTAGACTTTATCTAACTTTTTGGATATGTAAAAAAAAATATCTGACAGATTTTATTGATTCACCTGAGACAGTTTAAATTGAACCTTTGCTTATGAAATAAACAAAAAGTTGTTTTTATTGACTATTTTTTTCTTTTTTCCTACCAGATACAGAAACAAAAATAACCCGACACAAACAGAACATTCATCTCTGGCAGTTTTTGAAGGAGTTACTACGGGAAGCTGACAAACATAATAATTGTATCAGATGGCTCAGTAACAAAGAAGGCATTTTCAAAATAGAAGATTCTGCTCATGTTGCTAAGCTATGGGGTCAGCGCAAGAACCGACCAGCTATGAATTATGACAAACTCAGCCGATCTCTCCGCCAATACTATAAGAAAGGAATTATAAAGAAGACAACAGCTTCCAAACGGCTTGTTTACCAATTTGGTTCTTGCTACTTGTAAACATTTTTTGTTGTTAACAATTCCAAGAGTAGCCAATGTTTTGTTTGTCACAGAATTTGATTTCTGTACTTGTTCAAATGCTTTTTTTGAACTTATGTGGACAAACATTTATGTTCACTGAATTTCCTTCAAAGTCTTGAGTATTTGAAGAAAGATGCAAAGCAAAAGACAAAACCAGAGGAAACGTGAGCAGGATTTCAAGTAGAGAATTTGAGGTGACCATTTTTGTTAGCTGTCGTGCAACTTTCTCTACTTATTTGAAAGAAAGTTGGATTTAAGCTGGAACAAATCTATTTTCTTTCAGTCCATTTCTAATATAGAAACAAATTTTTTATCTTATTTTATTTATTTATTTTTTTTTTTAAATCATTTAAAAATTAAAACAACACATTCCAAAGTTTAAAGGAAAATGTTTGCTCAAATATTTCTATCTTCAACCCCCACTGTAAACAATAATCAAGATTTCATTTTCATTTTGTTTTTTCTTTTTGTAAACTAAAAATGGTTGAGGAGGTTGCCCCCCACCAACAAAATGTGATTGAGACAAAAAGGAAAATATGTCTGAATTAAAAATTTTTCTAATTGGGCAAGGCTGAGTTTTAAATTTGATCTCAAAATTTAATTTTTATCTCTCATGCTGCATCCAAAATATTTTATAAAAAGATAAAAATGGAAACTTAGCAATTTTATAGTTTTTAAAAGATGAGGGTAAGTCTAATCCCTTTATAATTAACTGACATCTAGATATTTTATCTTTTATCCTGACCTGAAGTAGCTTAGATCAGCAAATCTGGCAAAACAAACTATCTTTGAGCATAAGTCTCCTCTCTTTACACATTTTAATGATTTATCAGGTCACTTGTGTGTCTAAGAGAGCCAAGTTGAGAATCACTGGTTTAAATCATTCATGATTCACACATGTTGTCAAGATGTTTTTTTTTTTTTTTTTTCCCCCTTCCCTATGTTCCATTCTGTTATACACAACATGCAAGGCTTTCTGTTTCCTGCTACTGGAAACACTTCCTGTATTCACTGCCACCATATCTAGGGCTAAACATTAACAGTTTATGACAAAAATGTGCAAAAGACAAGTAGAAATGCCTTAAATGTTGAAAGAGCTCAAAAAAAATAGGTGATGCAGCAACTAAGACCAGGAAATGGTAGTAATACCTCCATTGAGCTAACTGAGAAATCTGAAATTGTTTCTGCAGTAATAAGTTCCAGATTAATAACTGGAACAGATCGGTGATGGCCAGTCTATATCATATCATATCTAATTTCAAATGTTTTATAGTGGATACTCATATTTAGAATAGTCAGAATGTTTTCCAGTGGGAATTGGGCCTACATGATCTTCTGATCTGGTGCAGATTTACTGCTTGTCAACAAAAAGCCCTGCCATACTGAATAGAAAACGCTAAGGGAAGTAAATTTAATGCTTAATAAACAAAAGTGAGTAGATAGTTACATTCTTCAAAAGTTTAAATGCAACATCAATTGCCATTTTTTATCTATTTGATTCCCATCTATTTCTTATCTTTTTTCAACATCCCCTCTACCTATTTTTCTCTCTCAGTGTAACCGCTGTGCACCAGTAGCATTTCTGCCTTGTTTGGGATAAAATGATTATAAAAAAAGTCTTTATTCTGCTCAAAGTAAAAATTTAAAAAAATGGAGGCATCTGTTTCATAGATGAGTATCTATTATAATAATGTCTGAAATAATAAAAATGTTGGATTAAAATTAAATCCATTAATTCTTTTGAAATAATTGGGTCATGTAATGGATCATTTGCATTTATTTATCCCAGTTACTATTCTGGTTTTGTTCAAGTTGGCAATTTTTTTTCTCTTTTTCTCTCAAGAATATTAATGAGCAAATATGAAACCCAATGATGGCCTTTTTTTTTTTTTTTTTTTTTTTTTTTAAAACAATATCATCTAAAATTTGTTACTAAAGATATTTTTGATCTGGCATCAAATTTCAGATCATTTTTTTTTCTATCATTTATTCATTTATCAAAACCTATAAATACAGTTGTTATATAAATATTTTATCTGTTTTTTTAATATCTGTCTCTGAAATTTTTTCCTCATTTGATAAACTGAAAATTAAACTGACTTTAAAGTTTGTACAAAAGCAGAGTAGAGGGAGACCTGCCAAAATTTCATAAGTTTTAACAATATAATTCATGCACTAATCTGAAAATTATATATATATATATATATATATATATATATATATATATATAAAATGTCAAGTTTGTAAATGTAGAGGATAAAGATCTATTTAATATAAAATATTAAGCGACAGATCTACATAGAGCTCAATGGATATTATCCAGAGCAATATAATATCTGTAAAGGTAAACTTAATACCTGATCTAAAGTGGTTATAAACTATAATTTATTTTGATGAGCAAATGTGCCCATCTCTTCAGCCCATCAATCATTTTATATAAATGTTTTTCATTAAAAACAATCAACAAGGAAGATTTTTAACAAAACATGTTTAAAAGAAAGATTGCTGTCCAGATATACATTAGTGTGTGTGTATATATATATATATATATATACAAGATTTTGCATATTTCAAAATTTAACTGAAAGCATAATAATTATTAAATGAGTTGAGCTTATCTTCAGTATTTGCTTGACAAATGAGTCCTTAATGCTGGTATTGTTATTTTTTAAATGGTCTTCACATGGCCATTTATTGTTAAGCTAAATTTTACTTGACTGTTTTTGCACTCATTTTATTTTTTAAAGAAAACATTTTAAACATTCTGGTTTATTATTATTATTATTATTATTATTAACTTTCTCAGTATAACTTAATGATTTATCTTTTCATTATCTGTCTTATTTTTGTTTTGTTGTCTTTTAATTTTTGAAGATTCAAATCTTGATCAACAAGTTTTAACTGACTCTGTCATAGGTTCTGAGGTCATTTAAACTGGGATCTGCAATGTCGTTTACTATTATATCTAAAAAAAATTTAAACTTATGCTATTAACTTTGAAAAAAAAAAATGATGTTAAAGTTTGAGTTAGTTGAGCTTGATGATTATTTAACTTTTTGCATTTGTTTATATATTTTCATGATAAAGCAGTGTATCAAAAATTGCATTTGGGTGCCTAAGTTATATCAGTTATAGCCTTTAGAACTTTATATATATTCTGGTAGTTTGTGTATTTGTAAAATTTACTATAACCATGGGTGTGTAGAGATAACAGCTACAAATTTAGACATTGCATTTGAAAGTTTTTTTTGTTTTTTGGGGTTTTTTTTTTCCGAAATGTCTCCTTCAATTCACCCATTCATACTTTCATGTCTATTGAAAATGCTTCTTTGCATGGGTTTTTTCTGTTAGACTATATTAAATCCAATTTGTGCAGGATACCTAACTAGTTAGGCCATGGTGATGGTATACTGAGGTTGGTCACTGTCTAGACCATATGACTCTCCCTCTTGATCATACAAGATCTAAAGGAATTCAGAGCATTAAATTTAGAGCTGACTTCACTACAGAAGTTACCAGCATTTTATCAGTGTTAACAGAGCTGACAGCATTCAGGACTACACTCAGTATTTTTTTTGTCTGGATTTAATTTTATCATGTTTGCATTTGACTGCAAGTCAGATGTTTAAAATTAATGTTTTGTGGATAGTCAAATCTTAATATATTGGTGTCAGTATATTGTTACTCAATGAAAATTCATTCTTTTTCTTTTTTTTTTTTTTTTTTTTTTTCTAGTTATAAAATTCTTAACATTATCTATTATCAGCTTATCACGACATGTTTTAGTGGGCAAAGTCTATAATGACCTCAAATTCAAAACCTAGCAAAACTAGTTTTTCAAACATTGAAATCTTTAGAAAGCATGCATAATCTGATAATATTGGTACTGACAATAAAAAAAAAAATATGCAAGACTTCCCTGAAGCAGCCCATGTAGGGGGGGGTGGGGAAATCCTTCTCCTTTTCCCCACTTTTTCCTCCTTTTCTATCCCTGCCACCCACTTCTCTCACCCTTTCTTTTCTTCTGTTGGAAAACCAGTGAAAGGTATGATATTCATCTGCTTTTAAACTAGGGCAAATTTAACAGAGGGTTGGTTTTAATGTGCACCTCCAACCATGTACACATATGTGGGCTTAGGGCATCAATACTCTTCAGACGCAAATATTGAAGTTATTTAAAAGCTTGGCTTAGTTTGGCACAACACTATGATTATGGAGCACCCAGTGAAAATAATGAGACAAGCTGGGCAGAATTGTTTAGGTATTGATAGATTCATTTTTATTTATTTTTTTTTTTTTTTTTATTGCAAACCACTCAAATTTGAAGCAATTGGTACACTTAGTTTTTTAAAACTCAAAATGATACTGTTTATTATTTTAAAATGACAAAATCAAAATAAGCCATTTTGAAATGGTGGCAAAATAATTGTTTTACTAGCTGTACAATCCCTTGAAAATATGTGATGACAGATGCTCACAACGAACATACATGCTAACTAATGGGACAATAAACGATAGCTTGTAGTCCAAAACTAATGACAAGAAAATTCCCTGAAATTGCCATGATTTTATTTATCTTTTACAAATTCTAAAATCAAAACTACATATATTCCAGCATGGTAAAACATTTTAAAAGTTTTGTGACATTCATCGTACATAAATAAGAATTTTATTGTTGTTAAAGATCCTTTTTATTTTTCATCGTAATGATTACTTACATCTTTTTTTTTTTCCCTGCTGTGTAACACATTCTTGTCAATCACGTCATTGCTGACTTAATAATGTAAATATTCTTCTTTAAATATCACTAGCTTCACAATTTATGCATTTTGTTTGTCTTTCACATAGTTATATTCTAAGCTAGTATAAACAAATCTTACAGCTACTTAAAAAAGGTAAATTATTTAAAATTAAAACCAGGGTAAGGTCTTATTTGAAAATTACTTACTATGGGAAGGGAGGGTTATTTGAGGAAATATGGCATGCTCAATTTGAGTTCAAAACCTGTTGCTTACTGCCACATCATATTGGCAATCATACAAGTACCAGCGTTTCAAAGCCAAGCCTGGTCAGTACATAAGATAGGTTACCACTTAGGAATATCAAATTGAATGTGCAGGATAATGGCTTAAAATAGGAGATTGCAGAGCTAAGTTCCAATTTCAGTAAGGCTTTAATACATTTATTTATATACAAATACTCTTGGGATGGTGTTGTGGATATCAGAGCTGAGTTTGAATTCCAGTTGAATTTGTTGCATTCACTTACATGCAAAAATTCTTGGAAAAAGTATTAATCCGTCTCCCTTCAGCAATGGGTTAAATAGCAGGAATTGAGTTCTATAGCCTTCGTCAGCAATGTTTACTGCAGAAAGTTAAGGCAACCTACTGTGGATAAATATTCTGCTCATTTAGTCATCTCTTTTGAGACATGGTTTCCCAAGCATCTATCATGTATGATACTTAACTGACTGACTGACCCTTGGGAAAGATAAGATCCCACAATGGCTTCTTTAGCTGTGGATTAATTAGTACTTGCATCAGTTGATTATTATTGCCACATTCTTACAATCTAAAATTATTTTCTGGCTTTAAATAACCTGCAAAATGTTGATAATCTATAAAAATAACCATCAATCAAAACCTATTTGCAGATCTATATATTTCTTTTTAACAAGTAGAGAAGGAACCTATTTTGAATTGGAAATTCTATACTCAACAATATGAATAAATGAGGAAATATCCATCAGTCTCAGGAGACTATGGTGTTGGATTCATAGCTAAATCCTGTTACAGACATCTGCTCAGGTACATTTGTGTTTCTTTAAAACCTACAGTCAATCTGATTTATAGTGCAACTATGCTAAGTTATAGTTTCTGGGGGAGAGTGCATGATCAGTTAAACAAAGTCAGAATACTCGGTTATGATGACTAGTGACACTGTGCACAGCCATTGATAGCTATCCAATTTCTCTCACTTGCAGTATGAATATCTGTCAACATAAAAGCATTTTTCTTCTTTCCTTAAATTTACTCCCTGCCTCCCATGTTTTCCCCACCCATCGACAACTAAAAACATTAAAATAATTCTGGTATGTTTTACCTCCCTCTTCTGCCAAAATGACAACATCTGAGTTCTTTCTGTGAAAGCATATTGTAAATATTCTATTATTATTATTTTGTGTTCATTTTTAATTGTTACTGTTTCAATATTCAATATTTTTATAAATACTTAAAAAAAAAATTAAAGTACTTTGCTTATATTATTTCCATTTCTTTTTTTTTTCTTTTATCTCCCTCCTTTTTCATGAGAGGGAGAGTAATATACTCATCCATATGATATAGAAACTCTTAAACATATGGCCATTAACATAATCCTGAAGTGTTTTCTTGTTAATAAGATTCTTTAGATTTTTAAACATTTCTTTTGTTTTCTTTTTTGTTTCTCCTATGTTTATCTTTGCCATTATTATTATTATTTTTATTTTATTTTATTTTTAAATTTCACAAAGGCAGTAAATTTATTTCTCAAAGTGACAGTCTGTTTCATGCTTAGATGCCATTTTCAGGCCTGGAAACTGTCACTGCTTGGTGTTGACCTCCATGTCTACTTTTACATTTATATACACACTCTCTGACATTGATCACTTTTTATCCATAAATATAGCATAACTTTAAAACTACTTTTTATCTCTCTCTCTCACTCACCACACACATTGAAGCCATGCTTGGATAAAACCAACTAAAAGAACACCTGACATGACCTAAAAGTACAAAATTATAACTTTACCATTTCATTACTAGCTTATTAATAATCACAGACATAAGTGTACATGTACCTGCAGAGTTGCATTTTTTTATATATATAATTTGTGTACATGTGCATATAACTATATATGCATGAATGTGCATGTGTTTGTGTGTTTGTGTATATAGTCATATGTACACAAGTTCAAACAATAAGATTTCATTATAAATCTAACTACTGATGATACCACCAAGTTAAATAAGAAAAACAAATAGACTAAATTTATATTACATGTACATATATGTGCATATATGCATATGTAAAAATTGTCCAAATGTTTTGTTATCCAAGCACTTTTCTCTATACCTTTATCCATTGTCTAGGATTCATTTCATTTTATTTTATTTTTAACTGAATATAATAATTCTTGTCATATATATCTATATATATATATATATATATATATATATATATATATATATAACTTGTGTGTGTGAGTAAAAGAGAACTATATAAAATAATGTATACCAGTTCATAATTTCTCTTCTTGACACATTTTATTGAGAATGGAAATATATATATTTCCAATGTGGAGGTTTTTCACTTAAATGAGTAGTATTGTTTCAGTTATGCCTACTTTGAATTTTCAAGAAGGCATTATTGAGGGATGTCTTGAATCTTGGAATTCAGTATGACTGAATTGACACTACTCAGTTAAGTTACAATCCTCTTTGCAATAATTCAATTAATGCTCTCTTTATCTTGATATCAATCACTTTACAAAAAAATCTGCTTGACTAAAATGCCTTTACTAATAAAATAGTTAAAAAAAAAAAAATTTTTTTGCACTACACATCATCACAATATCACTGTATATAATGTATGTTTTTTTTTATTTTTCTTTATTTGTCTTTTTATTTTTACTTTAAATGTTTTCTCTGTACATTTCAAATATATGTGGGTATTTTTTTTTCCTATCATACGAGATTATGTTCTCATCTGCATATATTTTTTTACTAGATAAAGTATTTTTTATAAAAACCTTAATATTTGAGTTTGTCATTTGTTTTCTTTTTCTCTCACTCTACCATATCCACAAAAGTTGAACTTATCTATCTATCTAGTCCCAAAAAGATGTACACAAGCTTTAAATAATTGTAAACCAGGTGTTTATTATTTGGTTAATTTTCAACATGTAAAAGAATTTACAAACATCATTCTCTTTTTTTTTTTTTTTCACTGCCTGTTCTCAAACTGATATCCGTTCTGGTCCAGACTTTGTCGGTAATGCAAAGCTATGGAATAGCATGCATTATGAAACAATTTCTTTGGTATTTACATGCATTCACATTCAATGGTTGCTTTCAATTCAGTGATTGTTGCAGGCTTCATTGTGCAAACTTTGTCTTTTAGGTATCCCCTTAGAAAGAAGTCTAGTGGTGTGAGGTTTGGTGAATGTGTTGTCTATTCAACAAAACCCTATTTGGCAAGGTCTCATTAAGGAAGGATCTAACATTGTGATTGTAGTGTTGGAGGTGCTCCATCTTGCTGAAAATAAAAATCTTCAAAGCTTTCACTAATGCTTGCCATAATAGGCTGTTGCAGCAAGTTTAATTAAACAGGACCAGTCACAGTAACATCAAAAGAGAATGGTCCAATTAATCCTCTTGATGATAAGCCGCACCACACTATTCCCTGGAAAGTTAACATGATGGTCAACCATATGGTTTCCCAAGTACCCAGTAGGTGCAACTGTGGCAGTTAATCAAACCACTTAATTTTAATGTGGTCTCATCACGCCACACAATCTTTGTGGGTAAAGCGTGCATTTTCATTACATCATTCCAAATACGACTCTCAATACACTTCTATCTGCATTATCATCATTAAGAGCATGGACTAATCTTGGAATGTAACTTACAACATTTCATGATCTGATAGATGATTTTGAAATTCCTACCTGATGACTGGCTTGTTGCACAGACTTTCTGGGACTTTTCTGAAATGTTTCAAGTACCCTTTCTCCCTTTGTAGGACTTGTCAATGAATGTGGAGACATTCTGAACAGTTTCATCAGCTTCAAACTTATCTCTAATTTGAGTGATGGGAATTGTGTTAATGGTTCTTTTTGAAACATTCTCCTAAATTGCCTTTGCACTTCAACTGTGTTTTCATGCTTCCAGCAGCATTTCAGAATGAATTTTTTTTTTCTTCAAATTTAGTCTGGCTGCCATCATTTCGATTGATGGGTTTAATCTGCAAAGAAAAAGCAAACTTTTGAGTTATCAGTTGCTAAAAGATGTATGCATCTCTTTGGGACACCCTGTGTGTGTGTGTGTGTGTGTGTGTGTGTGTGTGTGAACAGATGCTCGCCCACATGGTCATTGATGGCTTCGATTTAGTAGCTGGTCTTTGAGTCAACTATTACAATGGTGTTCTTCCCCGCCCATGCTGTGAATTTCAATCACAAGGAAGTCATGCTGAAATCTCGCTAGATGTCTCTCCACCAACTTGAACCAGACTGGACGTGCGCACATTTGGGTGAATGAAAACGGCACCAAAAATAAATTGAATGACACCCAAATAAGTTGCAAAAAAGTTTTTATGAACAAAACAAAAAAAAAAAAGAAATAGAATATGAAAAATCGTCAATCGTCTCTTCCAAACCTCTGTCTCTACTTAGCTGACAATGGAACAGAAGCCTCGTCCAGTTTCTGTAAGTAGTAATTTGCAAAGTGTTTTTCTTATCATCAATTTGAGTTTCTGGTTGGCGATTTCTATTCACTCCAATCAGTTTTCAAGTTTGTGACGATTCAAAACTTCTTTTGTTCATTTCACACCAAAGTTTTATGGAAACTGCTGAAGGATTTTCTCTGTGGGTGGTGAGCAGCGGTGGTAAGTTGTCTTCTCTGTCTTAGCACAGCGCAACAACTCCTCGTCAATCTGCAAAATCACTTATCTGTCTTTAAATCTAGTTGGCAGTTTCAAGACTTTGTCTGCAAAATTCACTTCTTGTCTGTCTTTAATTCTTTTTGGTAGGTCGGCGGCAGGCTTCTCTACAGTTGGCAACCAATGGCGTGGCAAATATCTCTCTCTGTACATCTTCAGTCAGGAACTCTATGAGAGGCAGCCGGCCCTAGGGTGGGTGCTCAGTGTCTTGGCGCCTTACCTTCGTCATTACATCTCTGGGCCGAGATGCGATTGGACCCTGCCTGACTCTGCTTGCGGCTTCCTTGGGGTCCTGTTTTTATGTTTATCTCCCTAACTTCACTGGTGTGGGGTATGACGAACATGCAAATCCAATCTCTGGCCAATAAAATCACTTTCGCCCACATCCTCGGGGCCGAGCCACCCTTTCTCTTCCCTTGGCTCAAACAAATGAAGCAGCACTATTTTGGTGACATCACTTTTTTTTTTTTTTTTGGCCTTTTCTTTTTGACATCAACAAATCTAACTTTTAGGTTTATAAATCTTTTCCCAGCGAAATTTTAAATTTCACTTTATTCTCATAGAATTTAACCTTTTTATTTCCTTTATTTGTGACAATCTTTTTCGACAATCAAAAACTGTTTAGTTAATTTTTCACTTTTATCAGTGGTGTAGCTCAAACATTACTTGTATTTTTCTTAGTCAAGCTGCCTCCGCCTGACAACAATAACCTCATTTGACCTGGCTGGTTATCAAATAGGACACCTTCAAAATATGAATTTGTTCATATTTTCAGCTTTGGGTTTGTTATCTCTTATTTTTCTCTGCTCATATTGGAATAAAATAAATTTATTACCTGCATTCATATTAGAACAAATAACTTTTTCTTTTCAGTTGGTTCTTTTTTATTTATAAAATTACAAACCAACACAATTCCTTCTACTGATCAGCAACAGTTAATCTGCACAATTAATAGTACAATTAATAATTTCTTCCTTTCCGTTGCCGACGATAAGTGTTATATTCCTTGCATGCAAAATATAGTGTCATATATGTATATATATATATATATATATATATATATATATATATATATATATCTAATCTCTTCATCTTTAATTACTGAATATGAATTAATCATCATTAAAACAGTGAGTATAATTCACTACCTTTTGATTATTATTTAAGCTCTGTCTTTTTATACTGACTGGAAATAGCTGAAAGTAGAAGGACTAAGTGTGGTACACGGGTCAGAACTTCGCTTTCTGACCATGAAGCCTGGTTTTGAATCTTGCCCTGCTCATTTTGTCAGGAAGGTGACTTCTTGATGTTATTAGTCTGGAGGGGGTAATCTCAGCATGTGTCACTTTTGGAAAGTGCCTGAAAAACCATACCATGGGTTGACTTTGTGAGTGAAATAGGATAGACAGATGGTTGTGCTAGCTCGAAGTCACACGTCATCATGACCGAGGGTTTGAGTCTACTTGTTCAGACTGTTTTCATGCTAGATAATGCTCTCGCTTCCAGAAACAGTAATTGACGTCTACTCAGCATAGTTGCAATATAAACCACAGGTATGTTGAACAAACACAAATGCGTCTGTAATGGGGATTAACTAGCTGCCCTAGTAAACAGGCATCCTTGAATACTAGTTGCCAGCCATATATCCCACTGATTTTTGCTAATCAGTTTACAAAGTATCACTTGTCTCTGACAGAGACAGGCGGAGTGGTAGCATTTGCTAGGGTCCTGGTTATGAGCAAATAGAGAACTCACAAAAACAAAAAACCAATCTGACAGACGTTTTTTACCTATTGACAAATACTGAGGATAAAATGGACAGAAGGAAAAGAGGAGCAAGGGAAACGTATACAGAAAGAGACATGGAATCCACGAGGAAAGAGGATTTAGCAAATTTAATACTCAGGATATTAAAGGTAAGAAAGGCAACAGCACATAACCAACTAAACGAAACTGTGAATAAATGGCAGAAGAGGGACAGTAAGATATTAAAAATAAAACCGCAAAAGAAGGAAGTCGTAGAGAGTCAAAATTAGGGACTTAATAGCTAAAAAAGAAAACAGACAATACAGGATTTTCTGTAATGAGGAGTTATCATTATTTACACTGCATTCGGACTATCGTTCTTACCTCAACGTTTCGGCCGGCCATTGTGCCCTCTGGCCTTCATCAGGTGTATATCAATCTGAATAACTTTAAGGGAATTTCGAATTGAATCCATTATTTAATCTATAGAGATGGGCTATTTTCATTCTACTACTCATATCTAGGGATATTGCGTCTAGTTCTTGCTCGTCATTTCTACTGAGTCAAGCTACGCACTGCCCGGACCAGAGATTGAACTCACAATTATTTTGTCACCAAATTTATGAACCAACACTTTTATCCACTAGGCTATTGTCCTGATGAATGCTGGAGGTCACAATACGGAAATGTTGTGATAGCAACTACAAAGATGAGGACAATATTCAAATGTAAATAACACATTTGGATGTTATTATTTTTTTTCTTTTTCGATTAAAAAAATTAATTTCAACTGTCATAATGTAGCTTCATTATGCCTTTTCTATAAATATTTTCATGGCAATTGTTCTGATGAACTTTCTTCTGTGGTATCTAGACTTTAGGAATTTAAGTGCAGTACTAGACAGGATATACTTTGTGGTGCAATGGATATCGACTTACGCACTTACATTCACTTACGCACAAATACCCTTGGGAAAGGTATTAACCCAACTCTTCCCTCCAGTTATGGATTAAATAATGGAGAGATTGGGTTCTATAGCCTTGGTTAGCAACCAGTCTACCGCAGAAAGTAATAGCAACCTACTGCGGTATAATCTTCTGCCCAATCAGTCATGTCTCTTTCGAGACATGATCGCCTAAAGCGTGTATCACGTATGGCTCTTAACTGACTAGAGTGTCGGCAAGGTCTCATCAATTTTCAGTTAAATTGGCTAAATGTAAATTCTATGCTAATAGTTTATTCTCACTTGTGACACTCTTGTTTGGCTTCTCACTTTGAGTCGACTTTGATTTTTTTAAAATAAAATTTAGCCAGCTTATCCCAATATTTTCAATGCGATGGTTAACTTTGGTGTCATTGGTTAAGGCTCTTATTCTAGGTCACATGCTACTTAGAAGTAATCCTATATCTTGTTTTGTAATTTGCAGGCGGTTTCATTATTTAGTAAGAAGCCGGTTAACTGCATTGAAACCATTCAGCCGTATAGGAAGTTTAAAAAGCAACAAAGAAACGTTTAATAGATACCCACAGCTTTAGATCTACTTTTTCTATGTGCCTTGTCCTTTCAGAATGTATGCGATCATGGCCTTCCACGTCTCTCTATTCCTGGTGGCTCTAAGCACGCTTTCTCTTGTAACACCTCGCAACCCCTGTACTGCCATCCACACGCTCAGGCCAGTCAAGTATGTTACACGCTGTTTTCCCCTGTCTTTCCTTGCCTCTATCTGTCCTGTTAGTATCAAGGTTATCCAAGCCCTCTTTCCTCATTGCATGTCCCAGGTACTTTAGCTGTCTCTTTCTGATGCTCATTATTAATTTCCTTTTCGTTTCCATCCATTCCAAAACTTCATCATTGCTCACACGCCCGGTCCACGATATCCGCAGCATCCATCTGTATAAACCACATTTCAATTGCTTCAAGTTTTTCCTTCATCTTTTATGACACTTATCCTATATTTACTGCCATATTGAAGAACTGACATTACATAGCAATCCAGTACTCTTTTCTTTGTTTCTAGCAAAATTTTCCTGTCTCTTAACACTCTACTATACTTATGGAACGCGTCATTCGCCATGCCAATTCGCCTTCGGATATCTGTGTCGCACTTTCCCGTCTTCTGTTACAACACTTCCCAGGTATTTAAATTTTTGTACCTGCTTGATTTTAGTATCCCCCACCTGGCATTTTGGCCTGCTCTTTTTACTGATGACCAAGAATTCGGTTTTCTTGCAGTTTATTTCTAGTCCTTTTTTGTCACTCTCTTCAGCTATCTTCTGTAGGTGGTCTTGTAGTTTTTTCCGTGTCTGCACTCAGCACTTTATCGTCTGCGTACCTTATGTTGTTCAAATTGTGGCCTCCGATTACAAATCTTGGCATAACATCTGGAGTCCTTAAAACAGTCTCGCTGTACAAGTTGAACAGATCCGGTGAAAAGACGCATCCTTGTCTTACGCCCCTTTCTATCTTTGCATATCTGCCGAATTCGTTACCTGTCCGTATGCAAGCGGTTTGCTGCCAGTAGAGATTCTTGATTACTCTTAAGTCTTTCCCAAGTATGTGCTGGGCATCTCCATCAATTCTTTGTGGCGTATTTTATCGAACGCCTTTGTATAATAGATAAAACATAGGTACAATTCCTACTTCATTTGAATTGCCCTCTCGGAGAGCATCCTAATCCTAAATATGGCGTTTCTTGTTCTAGTGTCTTTGACGAACCTTGCACTGTTCTTGTCTTATCTCTGGCCTGATTTTGCTTCTCGCTCTCTTCATCAGGATACGGACGGTCAGTTTTGTGATAAAACTCAGTAAGCTGCAGCTTTAGATACATTTCAAAAGTTTCCTTTTGTAGCCAATAATGATTTTTTTTTAATTTAACAGCACTAAAAATGATTAAATGCCTACCGCTCCCTGAATATATTCACAACTCCCCAAACGAAATAAATCTTTAGTGTTCAGAAACACTGTTTTAGACCAAGTCTTCGAGGAGGTTGAACTTAAGACAAATATTTTCGAAACAGAAATTATAATCTGGATTTAGAATGGGGCTCGTGATTTCACATGCACTGAATCCACCATAAATATTCAAGATGTGGAATCAATAAATACTAAACGATTTAAGTACCTCTGTATGGATCAGTTATAGTAGATTCGATATAGAAATATAAGTTGTATTGGGGTACTTTTTTTCTGACACTGTAAGATGCTAGACTCTCATATGGATATCATATATGGGATTCAACTCATTCAAAAATGTCTAGACTTTAATTTATATGCAATTGTTTTCTTATACGGGTGGGCTGAAATGTTCTTAGGCTGACTATAACGATGTGATGTGAGAGCTGTGAAATTTAGTATGCATTAATGTCAACTCTTCATAATAATAACTGCATTGTTTCTTTCCAGGTAAATTGACATCTGACTGTTGAATGAAAATTGTTCATCCTGTTGGACGAAAAAGTCATCAACAGCAAATATGGCGTCATCATCACTGTGATACTGGTTCTCAGCCAAATGTGCTCATATTGGGGGAAAAGATGATAGTCAAATCAAGAGAATGAGAAGGGTGGTCAACTAGTTTAAAGCCACAGTCACGCACAACTGCCATTGGAACCAAGGCCTTGTGTGCTGGAGCATTATCCTGATAAAACAAAACCTTTTCATTAGTTTCCGTATACGTTTGTAGCTGTCTTTTGTAACTGCCTCAATAAATTGGCATCGTACTCTTCATTGATAGTGTGATCCTTTTGAAGAAAGTTAATAAACACAGTACCATTTGCATCCCCCCACAAAAAAGAAAAAAACTGGTGATCACTTTTTCTCAAATGAAACAATTTTGGCCTTATTTTAAAAAGATGAGTATTTTTTTTCCCCTAATAGGTTATCTCTTCGTCTCTGGCACAAATTGACGAACCAACAACTCATCCTGGGTTAGGAAACGCTCAAGGAAACCAGCTGGATCTGCCTCAAATAGTCAGAATGTCTCGTGATTTGATCAGCTGGTGCCCTTTTGATCAAGGTGTCAGAAGACGTGGCACTCTCCGAACGGAAACCATTATGCCAAGTTCATTGGGCAGAATATTCTGACGGGATGTGCTAATAGCATTGACTATTTAATTTATAGTCAATCGTCTGCCATCCATCACCATGTGGTAAACACTAAAAAAAAAATTTCCTCGGTGCAGTTGCAGGAAGGTCCGGTCTTAGGTCACCTTCAAGACTCTCCCTTGCACCTTGATTCAGCTGCCCAGTTTTTGCACCGTTGATAAAGCTTCTGCGTCATCCTCTAATTTAGCAACTGCCCCAACATGAATGTCCTCGGGGCTAAACCCTTATTCTACAAGTACTTGATAACACTACGATTGCCAAATTTTGTACATTGAAGAGAAGCCACAGCTAATTACTTTTCAAAGTCTTCCCTGGACGGTCAGATGTTAGTTTATCTGGAAAGAAACAATCTAGTTATTAATAAGAAGAGTTGAAATTAATGCATACAAAATTTTATAGCTTTAGCATCACACCTTCATAATCAGCATAAATGTCAGCCAAGCTTCATATATTAAAGGGCTTGTGTGAGGCTTAATTTCCAGTTGGCGTTTTCTTTAAGTGTTGCAAAGATTAATTTTGTGAAAGCCTGGATAGCCGTGGTAGATGTTTCATAAAAAAAGGGGGTAACTAAACATTATAGTCGGATGTTCGAAATAAAATAAATTTTTTGAAGAAAACTGCTGTCAACCATCACAGGCAACCTCTCCAGCCCCCCCCCCCCATAAGCATGGACCAAGCAAGTCTTCCTGAAAGCAATATAGTGCCTCCTCGGCCTTACCCTATCTTCCGATCTCAAGGGGAATCATTACATTGAGTCAATGGCTATATTCACTGCTAGGAAGGTTGGGTTACTGTGTCGGGTCAGGAAGTTTTTTTTCCATCTAAATCCATCTTGCACATATACAAATCAACCATCCGTCCGTGCACAGAATACTACTGTTCATCTCAGTGTTCTCGACAGGCCCCAAAGAAGAACCTGCTATGTGATAGGTCCCGAGTTGGCAGCTCGACTCCAGCCACTTTCTCACCGGCGGGATGTGACTTTCCTCTCTCTATTCTACACATATTTTCATGGCTTCTGCTCCGACGAACTTAAGTCACTGGTGCCCTCGCCACAAGAATTTATTCGTGCAACCAGACTGGCAACAACGTCCCACCCATTTACAGTTAGATCAACCAAATGCAGCTTCTTTTCTCGCACTTCCCGCCTGGGGAACTCCTTTCGATATACTTGCTTTCCTGACGGCTACAACCTCCAGGAATTTAAATGCAATGTCAATTCCCATCTCTTATCCACTTGACTCCAGTCCTTTCTTCATCACCCCGTATATCTTGTTTTTTTCCTTTCTCTGTATCTTCGCAAATGTCTTCACACCTGTTCCCATCCTTCTTTTGCCCTTTCTCTGACATACCCCTGTAACTGGTTCGTCTTTCTTTTCACTCTTCTCCTGTCTAAACTTTTACTCTTAGGTAGCCCCCTCGTTCAGTGGCAGTACTCCCTTGCTTGGAGTGAAACGATTAAAAAACAAGGATATAAAAAAATAAATGTAAGTAAATTTATTATTTATGAACTCTTTTACAGTATATGCTAATACCACTGACATATTGTTTATAGTGCATCGCCTGTCATCCAGCACTCTGTGGTGAACAGGATTAATGTTTTCCTTGTTAGTTGCAGTTGCAGGACATTCAGATCATGGGTCATCTTCAAGACTCTCCCTTCTCCTCCAAAATTCAGCTGTTCCACTTTTGCACTGTTGATTAAGCTGGATCATCATTCCCATAATGTAGCAACCATTGTCAGTATGAATCTCCTTGGAGTCCAAAAGTACCTGATAACAACAGTCAGTCAGTTAAGTGTCATACGTGATACACACTTTGGGCGATCATGTCGCGAAAGAGACATGACTGACTGGACAGAAGATTATACCGCAGTTGGTTGCCATTGCTTTTGCGGTAGACTGGTTGTGCAGCCAATGCTATAGAACCCAATCTGTCCTATTATTTAACCCATAACTGGAGGGAAGAGACGGATTAATACCTTTCTCAATGGTATTTGTGCGTAAGTGAAAACAACATGATGCCAACTTTCGTCTGTTTTCAAAAGAAGTCACTCCTGATTACATTTAAAGTCTTCTCTGAAAAGCCAGATATCAGTTTACCTGGAATGAAACAATCCAGTTAATAATAGAAATACTTGAAATTTATACATGCAATGTTTCACGGCTCTAGCATCACATCTTCATAGTCGGCCTATGAATTTTTCAGCCCATCCCCGTAGCTGAATAATTAAAATCGCTTCAATGAAATGAATCGTCGGCCTTAAAGAAGACCATCCTTCATCAAACTTTATAGACTGGCGCTACAGTCTATAAATAAAATATACAGATAAAAAAAGCTTAGCCAAATAACAAAAAAACTACCACAGCGATTACAAATAAACTGGGTAGCAGATGAAATTAGAAGGGAAAATAATGATATGACCTACAGGTAGACTCTCCGCACTATATTAAACAAAAAATTAAAACTCCTAACACTGCTACAAAGAACCACAACAATGAACTTGAAAAATTTACTTGATGGGAAACTTTTAAGAAAAAAGACCCATCCAACATTAACAGTTCGGTTAATGAATGCTAAAAATTTTTTCAATGAAATCAGCAATTCTGGCTATTATAATGGTCAGATAGAGGCTTTTAAGCCTTACTTTGCAATCTATCTAAAAATGATTACCTATCTCTCGGTAGACTGGCCACTCTTAAGGAAGTCAGTCAGTTAAGTGCCCTACGTGATACACATTTGGACGATTATGTCTTGAAAGAGACATGTCTGACTGGGTTATCCCGCAGTAGGTTGCCATTACTTTCTGCGGTAGACTGGTTACCAGCCAAGGCTATAGAACCCAATCTGTCCTGCTATTTAAGCCATAACTGGAGAGATTAGACGGATTTCCCAAGGGTATTTGTGCGTAAGTGAATGCAAGGAATTCAACTGGAATTCGAACTAGGCTCCTCGATTTCTCGTTCGGAGCTGATAGCTACTGCACCACAACGCACATTCAAGGAGGTATTAGCCTGAAAACTGTTCGACTGCTCATTTTTATGTTAGATTCGCTACAGCTCTCAGAATTTATCACCAAATATTAAAAGTTTCGGGAAAGACGCAAAACTTTGATAGAAGAAATAAAGGAATGCTACTCATGCGTAAATTGCGTCTATACTTTCTTCTACGTTCCACGTCCCTTCAGGGCACGAGCAATCATGACAGTCATTATCCATTTGTTATGGCCCTACCCCGTTCCGCCATCCATTCACACAAATTCGTCAGGTAAGTGGCTCGCTGCTTTCCCTATCCGTCAAATTTACCAAGCCCTCCTTTCTCACTATGTATACATGGAATTTCACTTTTGTCATGATTTTGAGTCTTTTTTCCAGGTGTCCCGACCACGTGAATGCTATTAGATAGGTTGAAGTAGTTAAATGTAACTGTCACTTCTACTCCAACAGTTTCTTTTCTCACACACCCCGCCTGTCACTTCCATTTACTTACTTCCCTGATAGCTACAGTCCCCAAAAATTTAAATGCAACGTCAACTGCCATCTTCTATCTCCTTGAAACCTATTTATCTTTTATCCTTTCTTCGACACCTCCTGTACCCAGTCTTTTCTCTCACTTTAAACTCCTCTGCACTAGTGATAGTTCCACCTGGCTTGGGTTCGAATAATTAAAAAAAAAGTTTTCTTTTTATTGGAATTTTCTTTAAGACTTCTTTGTTGCTTACTCAGTCCGTCCAGGGAATTCTCAGTAGCCTTCTGTAGAACCACATTTCTGCTGCTTTATTTTTTCTCATTCGGAGGGAGATTGGCATTCACTGCCATATAAGATGATAGATATTACACAGTAGTTCAACACTCTTGTCCTAGTTTCTTGTGAAGTTTTTCTCTTACTCAGTACCTTGCTTAGTTTTTAGAAATCCTCTTTCACTCACTCAATACATATTTTCTGCTAAAACGCCTCCCATTTATTTGAACTGATGCAATTGCTTGATGTTTATACCTTCAATTCGCAACTCGCATATTGGTCCTTTTCTCTTTCTGATGTAAAAGAAACTGTCTTCTTGCAGCAGGTGGTTAGTCCCTTTTTCCTACTCGCATTTTCAGGAGTCCCTGTAGTTCCCTTCCCTAGTCGGCCATCAACACAGTATCATCTGCATATCTAATATTGTCAAGATTACGCCCACCAATAATAAATCCTGATAGGGTTTCCAATTCCCTTAAGAAAATGTCTCTGTAGAGGTTAAATAAATCTGAGGAGAAGACCCATTCTTGTCTCACGATGCTTTCTATTTTTGTGTAGATATTCAATTCATTTTCTATCCGTATGCAGGCAATTTGCTCCCACTATAAATTCTGAATTGTTTTAATATCTTTTCTAAACAGATTTAGTTTTCCTAGCAGTTAAACTAGATCCTTGTTCCGTACCTTGTAAAATACTTTGATATATTTATAGAACTATTTTGACAAGATTTGAATGGCGCATCATTCATATAAAAACAGAAGCATAGAATGGGAAAGGTTGACCACTCCTGATAGAGGCATGACAATCGTCACCCATTTCTGAGTAAGGAATTTTAATTACAGTAGATTCCGTTTTATCAGAACACATCGGGGCCACGATGTCAGTCTTTAATTTTAAACAGATCAGCGTAAAAAAGACTAAGTATATTTTTCTTGAACGATTGGTCTTATGCAGGAAGCGACTAATTCCATGTCACTTATATGAGATTTAACCCGGAATCCACCGTATATATTTTAGTCTATACTTTAATCATAATTATTCAGAAGAGATTTCCGCTATGTGCGTTGTGGTGCATTGGATATCGGCTCGGAACGAGAAATCGGGGAGCCGAGTTCGAATTCATATCATTCACTTACGCGCAAATACCCTTGTAAAAGGTATTAATCCGTCTATTCCAGTTATGGGTTAAATAACAGGACAGATTGGGTTCTATAGCCTTGGTCGGCAACCAGTCTACCGCAGAAAGCAATAGCAACCTACTGCGGGATAATCTTCTGCCCAGTCAGTCATGTCTCTTTCGAGACATAATCGCCCAAGCGTGTATCACGTATGGCACTTAACTGACTGACCTAAATGTACGTTGTAGTGCTGTTGATATCGGTTCAGAATGGGAAATCGGAGAACTGAGTTCGAATACCAGTTGGATTCACTTCTCCCTCCAGCTATGAACAGACTGGGTCTCGTTTGTCAAGTCTTACGTTATCTAAGTAATTATAATAGTGTTAAAATGGACGGTTATAATTAGATAAATTTTATAATATAATCCAATAATTAAAATACACATATGAATATTTGTCTCTATTAAAAGATTTTGATATTTTTTCATGTTTATTTTGAAGACCTTAAAAAGAAATTACTGATTTTTTATTAAAAAAAAATGGACGATTTAATTAAATAAATTTTCATTTATCAAAAAATATCGAAATATAAAAAATATAAGCATTTAAGATAGTAAGATTATAAATAAAATGTTCAGGTTAAGATATCAATGATTATGATATACTAGCATCATAGCCCGCTGTTGCCCGTGCAACTCAAAACATTTTAGTAGTAGGAGAAGATGCCAATGAGAAGAGTAGATGGAAATCATGTATTGAAAGTTAGAAAGGAGAGCTGAGGCTGTTAGTAACCATTTTCAGCATTAAGAAGAAGGCATTGAATGCATGTTGCTGAAGTATTCGAACGGAGGATAAAGTGCAGTTTTAGTGCCGGTCATACTTTTGTCTCCTTTTATTTTATTATAAATTTCTTTAAAACTCGGTTATAAAAAATAATTTTATAAAAAATTGTTGTTTAAAGATTGTTAAAAATTCTATTAAAAAAATCTATTTTCTTTTGTTTTGCGTAAACGTGATTTGATGTTTTGTGTGACATTGTTTGTGTTTGAAAATTACGTGGGAAAATATTTACATTTTTAGTTGACAAAATGAATTTAACATAAAAATAAAAATAATTTATTTTGTTTTACTGAAATTAGAAATTTAAAAACTATTACGCTCTCAGTTCAGAAATTTTCGAAAAATATTTAAAAATGTAGACATTTAATTTAAGAGGAAAAAGTTACACGAATTAAAGACATTTGATTTCCTGCATTAAATATTTAACAAAAAAAAGCTTTATTTTTTTAAATTTTATTTTCTGAAGCATGAAATATTAAATCTGAAAAAAAAAAGACTTAGATAATTAAATTAACCATTGGCACTTTTTTACATGTATTGTTTTTATTTGAAAAAACATTTTTTTTTAAACGTTTCTTTTGTTTCAAAATTAAGGGGGAAAATATTCACATTTTTTTGCTGACCAGATGAATTTTTAAAACGTCGGAATGAAAATTAAATATAAAGGCTGATTTTTTTTTAATAAAAAATATTTTAGTCACGTTTGACACATGTAATTTGATTTCTGTGACTAACGTAATTTAGTAACCATCTTAGATCTTAGATGTTTTACGGAGCAAATGTAAACAATCGGCTCCATTGGTCAAAAAGTGCGAAAGGGAAAATTGCTGAACTTAAACTCAAAAAGTATATGTCGACCTGGCTTCTCTGTATATATGTGTCCCTAGAAAGTTTGGATGGCGTAGCTTAAAAAGTGTAGGCGTGCATAGGGAACAGTCACACACAGACTCACAGATTGCCTTATATATATATATATAGAGAGAGAGAGAGATTTAAAATAATTTGAAGGGGTAATTTCTCAGTACTGCCAATTATATGAAGAACTGAAGAATATAATGCGACAAACCATTCTAAATAAATTTTCATAAAATATCAGATTAATAGACATTAGTTAATAGCATTTTATTGTAGTTTCTTATAGGTACCTATTATTTTAATTAAAAAGTACACAAATTAGAAATTAATTGTAAACGAGATTAAAATTTGTGGTACAAATTCCATCGTTTCCTATCAGTTCGATTAATGAGTTTTTGATTAGTGTTTATCTTTTAATGTACACATTTGCCACCCAGATCGAAGGATTCCTATATTTTTGAACGAGTTGAGCGTTATGTATGACATCCGTGTTAGAGTTTCGAACTAATGACGCTATTTACAAACATGACTCTAACTTTCCCGGTTAATGCTTTGCTTATGTAGTATCTTCCACATTTTTGTTTTATTTTTCATCATTTCACCCCAAGCATAGCAACAAAGCCACTAAAACACAAGGGGTTACTGAGTATGAAAGAATGAAAAAAGAAAAGAGAGAATATTATTAAGGTGCAAGAACAATAAAAGAGAGGAATCAAGAAGACAGTAGATAACGATTGACATTGCTTACATTTTTCGGGCTGTTGTCCTCTTTTTATTGCCATATTCACGATGTTTCGGCCATTGTACGCTCCGACCTTTTTCTCGGGTAGATCCAGTAACTTGGCCCAAAGAGTTGTGAGTTCAATACCTGGCTACAGCAGCGGTGAACAAAAAGTTAGAGAGTTGAATTAAAAGAAAGATAACTAAGACATCCGGAAGTATCATGACTCATGGAACGAGAACAATCTACCTCGGTGAACAAAATTTCAATCACCTTGAAGAAGGTGGTAGCGTACAACGACCGAAATATCGTGGATAAGGCAATGAAGCTGTGAGCAACAGTACGAAAAATGTAAGTAATGTAAATAATTACAATACCTCATCTCAGAAATATAAATAAAAATTGACATTGAATCTAAATTTATCAAGATCAAAATTGGCTGGAAAGCATTGAACCGGAAGTGAGTTCCACAAGCAAAAAGGACGCTACTCCGACCACAATAAATTTACCCTATCAAGTCTAGGGTTAACCGTTATCTTTCTAACATATCCTCAATAACGGTGACTCTTGACTGTTACTCTTATCGCTCATACAACGAATTCCTTCAGTAACCTCTATCTTGAGTAGATGTTAAAACTTGGATTGGGGAAAAATTAGCAAAAGAAAAAAATCTATAAACCCGAATGTTTCACTGATTAACATTTTGACTCGGGGTTTAATTATTCTACTACTTAATGCTTTCAAATTTTAAATCAGTTTGCTTGCTCTGATTGCCATTAAAACAGGCATCGTGTACTTAATGTTATATAAACAAGTCATTTCCAACAAGAAGACAAAAAAAAAAAACTGTCATACGATATATTGTTTTACTGGCTTAACGCGGACTGGACTGACTTCCAGAAAATGGACGATGAGCTCATGTTTTCTTTCTCATTGTTTAACTTCTGATAAGAAACACAAAACTGGATGTCAAAACACTTCTTTGCCGTTTTTACGAATTCAAACATTGAAAAGTAAGAAAATATGATAGTGTTGACACAAGGGGTTACTCAGTTTGAAAGAATAGGAAAAAGAGAAACATTATTAAAGACTGAGAATAATAGAATAGTAATCAAAAGGATGACGATTGGCATTTAAATTTTTGAAGATCAAAGTTGGCTGGAAAGCATAGAGGCGGAAAAGAATTCTACAAGTGAGATGTGGGACAGAAGAAACTGTTAGCACAGAACTTACGGTTACACCCTGTCACTTATGCTGTTAATTGATGAAAACTTTCCGCTAAATCGTTCTTATAATCGATTTATTTTATTTTATTGCTATGTCTTTTTCAGAAAGTAAACGATCATGGCTCCCCACAAATTACGTTTCTGTGGATTTGACTTCATGAATCTTTTTGAAAAGATAGGGATGAGTTTCCCGATACCTTCTCCAAAGTTCTGAATGCAGAGTAATACTTCTGAACTAGATGCCACCTCGTCTACTCTGCTATTTAACTCGGCGAATATATAGGGAGAATATATAAATTATATTTATTCAAGAGTTCATAATTATCAAAGGAAACTCTTTTTGTCTTCCATCATCATGACTGATGCTAATCTCCACGAGAGTGACTCATTGTGCCCTCTTGGGCTAACGTTTCATGCTGATATAAAGTGGAAAGACTATATTGAATCAATTTCTAGGTTTGCTGCTAGGAATATTGGTTCACTGTATCATGTGAGACAATTATTGTCGCCTAATTCTATCTCCAGGTGATTGGCTTATTGCGCCTTGTCGGACTAACACTTTCTGCTGACATGAAGTGGGGAGATTATATGTAGGTACCTCCATTACATCACAAAAAACCAGCATAGTATGAATTAAAAAGGTCCAAAACTTAATAAAACGAACATTTTCCATCAAAATTTTTCAAATATTATTAAGAGGAATGATCAAAGTAATTTTTATTTGTTTTATATAATTTTTTAATCCTTTTAACATTTTCGAAATTTTGGCTGAAAATTTTGTTTTGATTTGAGTTAGAGTTGCAGTAAATCTTACGACTGTTTACAATCGATTATGTAATTTTTTACGTAACTCACTTTTTCAGTGACAAGCACATTAATTTGAAAATTCTCGCAAAAAACAAATAATTGTTGGATTTTAATGAAACTTTCAGTACTCATTCACAAATGAATGAAATTATTTTTTAAATATTATTTTTTAAAAATATTGATGAAATTTTATTTTTAACTCTGTTAAACCCCCTCCACGTAAATTCATGAAATTTTAATAACTTTTGATTTTCTGTAAATTACTTTTTTATTAGTTAAACGCAGAATTAATCGGGGAATATAAATCATCTATTTTTTTATTTAAAATTATTCGGCACTATCTGAAAATAAAAGAATGCAATAAAACTCTGATATACTTTAATTTTATAAGCTTTTAATTGCTGGAATAAATAATAATAATTAAGGACATTATAGTCTGTAGAAAAAAAATTTTTTTTGATTACTAATAAAATTCTAAAATAATTGTTTTCATTTTTTTTATTATTATAATAATTCATAAAGATTTTAAAATATTTAAAAAATCTTTAAAGAACTGTTGTCCTTTTTTTTTTAGTTAAGAATTGATGATTATATAAAAAAGGTTTATAAAATATTTTCACTCCTTATATTTTTAAAATAATTAAAAAATATTTTTGTGTGTGTAACTAAATATGTTCATTTAAGTACGATGTTCCATAGGGGTCATAACAAGTTTCCATCGGGGTCGTATTTATTTTAGAAGTTAAAAAGTATTTTGGATTATTCCCCTTACATGGATAATTCAACAGCCTGTTTTGCAAGTCATTACTTAAACATTTAAAGCAACGTTTATATTTTCATTCCTAATTTTCTAATTTTGTTAAAAAAATATAATAATTGTGAAATTCACAATTTGTGGAGGTACCTAAAAAGATTATGAAAAATAGATATTAAAAATAAAAATTAATAAATACCATAACATTTCATAAATTATTGAGTTACCTCTGCTGTTATTTTCATTCTGTTATTAAATTGTATTTTTTTTATCTTTCATAAACGATCTTCAAATGTAAGCCTACAAAGCTAAACGAACTAAAATTCCATCAAATATTGGATAATTGCTGAAAACTGTGTTAAATTTTTAATTTTAACATAGTTTTAAAAAAACGATTTGTATGAATAAGATTTCTACCAAATTCGTTTTCTATACTTTTAGCCGGATACTGTAAATCATCAGTTGTCGGCTGCTGCTAAGGTGCTGATAAGGTGTTGACAGCTGTGATAATAAGGCTACCGTAATTGAGAAATGCTTTTTGAAACATTTTTTATGCAGTAAGCAATTAATTCTTGAAGTCAACTTAAAGTAAGTTTAAATTCGGTAATTTGAAAAAAATAATGTGTCAGGGAGATGTATTTTATTTTTGTAAGATTATTTAAAACCGATAATTGGCTTCTGATTACAATCAATGAAAAATGGCGAAAATTTTGAAATTAAAAAAAAAATTTTAAATATAGAAGATTTTAGATACCGTTCAATATAATTTTGGTTTAAAATACACCAGGGTATTTTGCTTACGGGAATTACTAAATTTAATCACTTCGCTTTCAATTAAAGCTAATTTTAAAGCTTGCAGACAACTTATTAATTTTTAAAATTCATTTTAAATTTCGGTATAGTAAAAAAGTGGAGGTACCTATTATATAGAATAAAATTCTAGGTTTGGCTAGAGGAATGTTGGTTCACTATGTCGTGCCAGACAATTTTTATCGCCTAATTCTATCTTATTGCGCATTGTCGGAGTAACACTTTCTGCTGACATCAAGTGGAGATATATTGAATCAATTTCTAGGTTTTCGAATAGGAATGTTTGTTCATTGTGTCGTGTGAGACATTTTTTTATCTTCTAATTCTATCTCCATGTGATTGGCTCATTGCATCTTGTCTTTCCGCTGACATCAAGTGGAGATAGATTATATTGAATCAATTTCTAGGTTTTTGGCCAAAATGTTGGTTCACTGTGTTGTGCGAGTCAATTTTTATCGCCTAATTCTATCTCCAGGAGATTGGCTTATTGTGCCTTTGTGGGACTAACACTTTCTGCTGACATGAATGGGAGAGATTATAGTGAATCAATTTCTAGTTTTTCGGCTAGGAATCTTGGCTCACTGTGTCGTGCGAGACAACTTTTAACGCCTAATTCAATCTTACGGTGATTGGGTTATTGCGCCTTGTTTCTGTTGACATGCATGTGAAATATTATATTGAATCAATTTCTAGGTTTTCGGCTAGTAATATTTATTCAGTGTGTCGTGCGAGATAATTTCTGTCGGCTAATTCTATCTCCAGCAGATTGGCTTATTGCCGTGTTGTCAGACTAACACTTTCCAAGGACATGAAGTGTAGAGTTTATATTGAATCAATTTCTAGGGCTTTGGCTAGGAATGTTGGTTCATTGTGTCGTTTGAGACAATTTTTATCGGCTATATCTATATCCAAGAGATTGTCTTACTGCGCCTTGTCGGATTAACACTTTCGGCTGACATGAAATGGATAGATTATATGGAACAATTTCTAGATTTTCGGCTAGGAATGTTGGTTTATTGTGTCGTTCGAGACAACTTTTATAGCGTAATTATATGTTCTGGTGATTGGCTTATTGCGCCTTGTCAGACTAACATTTTCTTCTGACATGAAGTGGAGATATTATATTGAATGAATGTCTAGGTTCTCGGCTAGGAATGTTGGTTCAGTATGTCGTACGAGTCAATTTTTATCGCTTTAATTCTATCTTCAGGTGATTGGTTTATTGCGCCTTGTTGTACGAACATTTTCTTATTACATCAAGTTGAGATATTATATTGAATCAATGTCTAGGTTTTTGGCTAGGAATTTTGGTTCAATGTGTCGTGCGAGACAATTTTAATTATATCTTCAGGTGATTGGCTTATTCGCTTTGTCAGACTAACACTTTCTGCTGACATGAAGTGGAGATATTATATTGAATATATTTCGGGGTTTTTGGCTAGGAATATTGGTTTACTGTTTCGTGCGAAACAATTTTTATCGCCTAATTCTATCTTCATGTGATTGGCTTATTGCTCCTTGTTGGACTAATACTTTCTGCTGACATCAAGTGGAGAGAGATTATATTGAATCAATTTCTCGGTTTGCTGCTAGGAATGTTAGTTGAATGTGTCGTGCTATACAACATTCCTCGCCAAACTCTTACACATTTACAAATCTACCATTCACCCATGCCTTGAGTATTGTTGCCATAGCTGGGCAGGTGTTTCTGCTGTGTATTTAGAGAATTTTTTTAAACATGAAGAAACATCTGCAATTTATTTGGCCCTCTTTTGTCACATTGGCTTCTGTCACTTTCTCATCACCCTAACGTAGCTACGCAGTGTTTTTTCTACAAATTGTGACAAAGAGAAAGAGAGAGAGAGAGCTAGTGAGAGAGAGAGAAAGTGAGAGAGAGAGAGAGTGAGAGAGAGAGAGAGTGAGAGTTAGAGGGAGAGTTAAACACATACACCCGTTTACAAGGTTTGGATTTCCTGACACCTGAAGAAGACCGAAACGAACGAAACTTCATTCGTATTTTTTTTTTTAATTTTTATTAAGAATTCTATGAGAAACAGATATCCGGCTTTCAGAAAAACCTGACAGATATTAATTTTTTTTTTTTTTTTGAGATTCAGTTGAACACTGAATTAAGCCAGCGTGGTTGTTTACCAGTAGATAAATTTGATCTAAACAGAAGTTCAGGCCGTTATCTTTGGGTCGACAGAAAACTATAGAGATAAATGAAATAATGACTTTGATAAGGAGGATTTTGGTGGAGATTAAATATCGAGACGTGTTTACTAATGGTGAAATATGAATTTGGCGTAAGTTATAAGTGCCGTTTAATTTGGAGGTTACCTGATTTTTGACTGAAGCAATTAACACTCAGAATCACTTATGATGAGCTATAACCACCGGTTTTCTATATAAGCACGTCGTAATGCTGAAGTTGAGAGAGTCGGTCAGCAACCTTGAAAGTATACGGGTCGTGTGTCATCGGGTTTCCTCGATGAGGGGGTGCTGACAAGAGAGACAAGAGATTGAATCCCCCCCGGAGTAAGGTTGCTGAAAGAGTCGGTTCACGACCATAGAAGCATGCGGGTCGTGTGATATCGGATCTTTCTGATGAGTGGGGTGCTAACAAGAGAGACCAGAATTGTGTGATAGTGCGGGTCACCCCTGCCCCGCTGGAGTAAGGTTGCTGATAATTCGGTCCAGTTAGCCATCTAACCGAAGACGTCCTTTTATGAAAAAGCAGTGTTATATTTTATATTTTACTTGTGTTTGGTCTTATTATATCAGACGGGGGCTTGTCACAGATTGTATTTCTTGTTCGGTGACGACGAAAAGACGAGGAAGAAGAAGATTATGAAATGACTATATGAAACTGAAGTCACGAATCTGTTGCAGACTGTTGAAATTTGATAGTCGCCAAAGAACTATGAGAAGTAACGTCGTTATAGCGGCAGCATTGAAAGCCGCTAAGAATATGAGGCTTAATGTCGTCACTAGCCGGGCACTATCAGAATTGCATCAGCTGTAGTTTGTAACAGCACCTTTGAAAGGGACCGTGATTCCAGCATTTTATTTGAGAAGAATTGACTCCGTCAAGTGAGTCAGAACATTGTTGAAAAGAGTTATATATCTTCTGAGATGATTTAACAACCAGTGAACCACACACACACACACACACACACACACACACACACACTCTCTCTCTCTCTCTCTCTCTCTCTCTCTCTCTCTTATCTCTCTCTCTCTCTCTCTGTCTAGAATCCCGTGTGTGAGTTGTTATGCTAAAAACTTTTACTTTCTGTAATCTTTTTCTTTTTCTATTCTTTTCTGGTATATAAAAGAACCATCGAACAGTTGTTTGTTCAGCTTTCTACGGACATTATTTTTTTCTTTCTATTTTAATTTACTGGATTCCAAATGTTTAACACTGGCTTCTGCGGCCGTGGCTACATCCTCAGTCGACCGCTAGCGAACAGCACGTCTGCTTTCTGGATCTAATAATCACAACGTGGGCAGGAAGCAGAATTAAAACAGTGAGCAGTGAACTGACCTCTGGATGCTCAGGGACCTGACAGCCATAGTGTTAAATATATGGCCAGGACTTGAACCCTGGGAGCCATAGTGTTAAAGAATAATATCAATATAAAAATAAATTTATCTGTTTTAATTTTTTATATTGTCTAAATTATCGAGTTATCATCGATAAGGCAGCAAGTTCTCTGCAGATTCGCATCGCTGCTCTTTGTTTCCTCCTTGCTACACACTGCTAGTGGAACGGTCATGTTTACACTGGAAAAGCAGCAAGAAAACTGACGCTATCATACTCAGACTTCGATTGCGTGACCACAATAGCACCAATTATAAGCATGCATGAACAGAAAATAATAAGACAAACCTAAAGATATGTTACGACGAAAGTGCGGATATTTTTTTTATTTTCTCTCGTATTTACAATTCTTAATGGATAAATAAGCAACTATATATATATATATATATATATATATATATATATATATATATATTAAATGAACAATACTGTATCACCTAAACCCTGTGCTGCTGTTGACAGCTGCAGAAAGTTGTGAACAGCATGTAAACGTTTCGACGTAGCCAATTCAGCGTTGTTGATTCGGTGCAACCAATTCGGCGTCAGAACATTTCGGCGTCACTACCTTTAAAAATAGATTAATATTTTTTGCAAGAAAAATGAAAACTTCAAAACTTTAATCGACATTTTTGTCATTTATTCCTAAAATCAAATGTTACACGTTTTTTTTCAAACTGACGAATTAAAAACTTGAATTGCAAAAACTGTTTCTTAAAAAAGCTAAAAAAAACTTAATAAATCTTTTAATCTTAAAATCTACTTTTTCATTTCGTAATAATTAGCAACACCTCATGGCTTTCTGTATTTAACTGGCGAATAACTTTTCCATTCTTTATATGCAGTTCACTTTACATCGGTCTTTCTGTTCACATCTCCAGAACTTTAAATCAGTATCAATTTTTACTCGCTGCGTCAAAAATAAAAAGATAACTATCGTGTATCATTTTGTTTCTTCCACGCTCTTATAAAACATTTGCTGTCATTTCGAATGATGGAGTTTAAAAAATAAAAAATTAAATTTAACCACGCTTTAAATTCTATGCAATTTCTAACTTTAGGTTAACTGGAATATTTGACGATTAAAACTATTACGAATAGAAAATCTAATTTGACTATTAAGAATGAGAGAGAGAGAGAGAGAGAGAGAGAGAGAGAGAGAGAGAGAGAGAGAGTCAACGACAACAAGACAAACAAGGCGACTTCTTATTTACTAATCCGACGCCAAAACGTTCCTCCGTCGAAATGGTTAACCGAATTGGCAGCACCGAAACGTCCCATTCCCGCCATTAGTTCGCTCAATAAACTAATGGCGGCTGATTAAAAATATACCGAACCATGCATTAAAAATATGCCGGATCATGGATTAAAGATATGTCGAACTATGGATAAAAATATGCCGGACTATGGATTAAAAATATGCCAGACTATGGATTTAAAATATGCCGGACTATGGATTAAAACTATGTCGTACCATGGTTTAAAAATATGCCAGACTATGAATTAAAATATACCGAACCATGGATTAAAGAGGTCGGACTCTTCGTTCAATCATTTTAAAATAAGTAAAAATTCATGTGCAGCTAGCCACTTTGTCTACTGAGTCATTCTGGTTTGGTGCTGAATATTTTTATAACTTTGTACTGGAATGGTTCGGCGATTTTTACGCTTACCAACAAATTTAAACCTGCGATCAATCACTGGCAAAATGCCAGAAAATGTAGGAAAAATCGTGAACTTGTTTATGGGAACTGCCAAAGAATCCATCGATTCTTTTAATTGGTTAGATCGCCAGAAGATCAAAGTCCGGAAAGTTTTGATATCACCACTTATATCAGTAATAAATGAATTGGAGCTAGTTAAATTGACTGGTCCACCAGTAAAGATACGGAAGGATTTTCATTTTTGAACAATTTTTGTAAATTACAATTTATTAGATCGGAATTAAATAATTTGTACCATTGTAAAAGCGGTGTCCTGTTTATACTATATCTACAAAGTTAAATCGTTCCTTGAAATCTCCGCGTGATATCTGTATTTTTAATAGAGAAATTCCAACTTTAACGCTGTATTTGTCATTGATAACTTGGCCTTACTCTCTCAGATGACCTCAAATAGAATGACTACATCGAATCCATAGCTGCAAGTATTGCTAGGAAGGCAGGGTCACTGTTTGGGGACAGGAAGTTTTTTCTCGTCAGATGTCAAAATAGTTTAAATGCAACGTCAACTGCCATCTTCTATCTACTCGCTTCCCATCCATTTCTTATATTTTCTTCGACATCCTCTGTACCTTGTTTTTCTCTCTCTTTGTAAGCCCCCTGCGCACCAGTGGCTGTTCAGCCTTTGCTTGGGGTGAAATTATAATAAAAAGTGCCGTACGTGATACGCGTTTGGGAATTTTGTTTCTAATGAGACATGACAGACTGGGGAGAATATTTTCACACAGTAGGCTGCCATTACTTTCTGCGGTAGACTCGTTGCCAACCATGTCTACAGAACCCAATCTGTCATGTTACTTAACCCATAACTGGAGAGAAGAGACGGATTAATACCTTTCCAAGGGCATTCACGCGCAAGTGAATACAACTAAAATTCGAACTCGGCTCTTCGGTTTCTCGTTCCGAGTCGATATCCACTGCCCCACAAAATTGCATATCATTAAGCATTAGAAAAAAGAGAACATCTGTAGTCTCCCGTTATCAATGACGTAAGCACAATTTTAAATTTAACAACTGTAACTAAAAATATTGTACAGATAACACCTTAAGAAATCAGGGATCGATTTGAGACTGTATTTATATTATGAACATGAACATTCCCTCCCCTTATAAAAAATGTGAGCATTTTTCTAATCTTGACAAATGTTATGGCTTGACTAACGATTGTTTATAAACAAAAAAATATATTTTTTAAATCCCTATTTTTTACGACCGGACCAGTCAATTTAAGTAGTACCAGCGATTTTGCTATTTTCATTTTAATGACGCCTTCATCATTTACTTTCAGTTAAGTATGACGGCATACTGTGACGACAGTTATTTATCAGCAACAAAGGCCAACACATTTTTATTATATGCCGTGTCCTTTTAGGACATGGCATACAAAGCGATCATGGACTGCTATTTGCATCTATCCCTTGTTGCTCTTAACATTTTTCCTCTTGCTATCTCTTTTCCAAACCCCGTTCCGCCATCCATCAAGTATGTCTCGCTCTGCTTTTCATTGTCTCTTTTTCCCTTCTATTCGTCCTGTGGGTATCAGATTTTTCAAGCCCTCCTTCCTCATCACGTGTACGAAAAACCTCATCTGTCTTCCTGATGTCAACTATGTTTCCTTTTCGTTTGCATCCTCTCCAAAAGCTTGTCGTTATTCACATGTTATCCTCAGCATTCTCTGTAGAACCACATTTCTTTTGATGCGAGTATCTCCTTCATCTTTGTTCTTTGGAGATTGTTCAGCATTCGCTGCTACATAGGAGAACTGATATCGCATAAAAGTCCAATTATTGTTTCCAATGAAATCTCCCTGTCTCTCAACACTCCACTTACCTTTTGAAATGCGTCCTTAGTCATGCCAATGTGCCTTCGGATCTCAGTGTTGCACTTTTAGTCCTTTGTCAGAAAACTTCCCAGGTATTTAATCACTGACAATAAATGACTGACTGACTAATGAAAGGTAACATTTCCTTAAATGTTTATAACCAGTGAACTGTGCTGGAGAGTAACAAAGCATTATTTCAAACCATCAGCCTTCTTTCATTTTATAAAAACAGTAATAGCAAATTCATAATCGTATAAAATCTTACCACCTGTTTGGGTCACATGATAACCTCAATAAACCCTGAGTTGTTCTTCAGATTCAAAATTCACATACTATTTCTGTTGTCTGAAATAACTTTCAACTAGCAAAATTGACTCAAGTGGCAGACAAACATAAATAAACAGTTAAGTTCTAGAAATGAATAGTAAAAAGAGAAAATTTGTAAACTGAAAGAGTATTGCTTCTAATTCAAAATATATTGACTTTGAAGTGGACTGGAATAAAATTTCTTCATATTTCGTTCTTTGAATGAATTTCAAAGACTATATGTAGATATTTGTATATTAATCTATTCAACCTATATCTGCCATTTTGTTCCGCTATCTTTCGCCATCTTTGCGGCAAATACATGATTTCATCATCCCAAAACCTGGCATCTTCCTGCGTGATGAAGTAGTTCAAATGATTTTGACAGGCTTCCAGAGAAGGCGCAATGAGTCACTCTCTTGGAGGTTAGCATCAGTCATGATGATGGAAAACAAAAGGGGTTCCCTTAGGCATTTATTTGAAAGGTATAAACTAGTGAATAGATTTTAATTTATTTTTAAATGTAGATCTGTGGTTGAACCACCTGGTCTTAAAATATAAAAATTAAAAAACAAATACAAAATTGGCTGACTACGTCTGGAAATTGAAATCAAAATATGATAAAGATCCACACATAACGTAGGGCATTGTGAAAACGATCAAGCCTTACAATGGTGGAAAAATATGTAGACTGTGCCAAGAAGAAAAATTAGAAATTATGATATTCCCAAATAAAGACGAACTGTTAAATGAAAGAACAGAAATTATGACAAAATTCATTTACACTAAAAAAATACCTCTTAGGTTCATACAACCATGGATGAAAACGTCATAATTTGTTTGAATTTAAACAATGCGCGTTTATAAATTCTCTGCCACGTGAACGTTCAAATAAAAAGAGTGTTCTTAAAAAGAAAAAAGGTAAAATGAGTTATTAAAAATCGCCTGAAGGCACCACTCATGGCAGAAACCTGGGTAGCGAAATAACTCGTTTAAAAATGGAAAATATTCAAAAGTTCTACAATATAATTGTACAGAACACTTTTTAATACAAACGTGTACTGATCTAACCCTATTAGGACCAAAAACTAAATATTAAACAATCAATCAACCAATCAATCAATATATATATATATATATATATATATATATATTTGCACGTGTCCCACGCAGAGACATTATAAAACATGTCTACACAACAAGCAGTGTGAAAAGAGAACGAAAAGGTAGGGTGTTACAATAATTCCCAACGGGAATTGGATCTGCCAGAAAATTTTCTGTGTTTCTGTAGAAGCCATATTTAAGTTTCCCGATTCGATCGGGTTGGATTTATCCGCTCGGTAGAGGAGCGTATTTCAAAACTAGGAAATGGCGTATCATAGCTTAATTTTTTTCCCCTAAATTGAGGATTGTGAGCCGAAGATAGTTTCTATATCTGGCGAAGGTATATTTCTACAGGAAAACGGTGCCAGGGACTTGTAAGTTGCACCACGTTGCAGCTGGTTACCCCAGGCAGAAGTCCGGACAAAATATCTGATCAGTTTGAATCCTGGAAATTGATTGAAAGACTGACCAATTTCGTCATTCTATGAAGTGACGTCACTAAGCGACAAACACGTGCTCCCTTGACAAAGGAGGATAATCGAGTTTTGTATTCCTACACCTTTCCAATTCCCATCAATAAACACTATGGCCTTCTTTGGTTACAGTGCAGCTTTTGGAGTGATTAACGGTGGCTCATTTCATTTTTTTACCCACGGTCTTTTCTGCTTCACATTGATATAAACAATCCATTGTTTTGATCGATATTTTTAAAAAAAAATGATTGGTTTTGTTTGAATTGATCGTTGTAGATGAAATATGAGAACTGGAAATACTTGTTTCAAATTTCTCGGTTTTCCGTATTTGCATTTCGAAGAAGTTGATGAATCATAATTTAGAATTCAATGAGTTTAACAGCCGCAGAAAAAGGAGCGACGGTGAAGTAATGTATAACGGCTCGGATTGAGGAATCTAAGATCTGAGTTCGAATTCCAGTCAAATCCATTACATTAACTTGGGAAAGGTATGAATTCATCTCTTCTACCCCCTCCCCAGTTATAGGTAAATAGTAGGATAGAGTGGGTTCTATAGCCTTAGGTGGTAACCGGTCTAGGAGAAGGAAACCTCTGAATTCAAACCAGTCTAGAGAGGCTTAGACTTCGTCTTGCCCAAAGAAACACCACTTCTACTGCGGCTGTTGTACATGTGGTGCGCCCGCGATTCTAATGATGACGAGATACGGGATAACCAAAAATTGTAATTCAATGAGGGAATAAGCTGAACGACTATAAAAATTCCCCATTGCATCGTTAACTGTTTGAGCTTGATAACTTTAACAAAATATAGTAATAACAATCATATATATAAATTTAGTTCAAGAAGTAAGAAGGTACAAATGAAAAGATTCTGAATTGATAGCTTTCCGATTCGCTGAAGCAGACGTTGAACGCAAGAAAGCATTATCTAGTTTACCTTTCTTTCTTTCTTTCTTTCTTTCTTTCTATTCTTCTTATTATTTATACTTTCTTTTTGTCGCTATAACCAAACAGCCTTTTTCCGCAGTGTAAACGGAATAGTCCATTATTTATCTGAGGTGATGGCAACTAACTAACTAACTAACTAACAAACTAACTAACGGAGTAACAAGTAGAATTAAAATTTTTATAGTTCCTTTTTTGTCCTGTCCGAAAGTAATGAAGACAATTGTTACACTATCAAGCAAATAGGTCAAGCGGAACTGTACAAATAACTTGTCGTTTACTAAGTTTAACTGAGTTTTCCCGTTGAGGATCGACTCACTAGTAATGGCCAACCAGTTCAGGCTGTTATTCATGACTAGGCGCCCATGTTTAAAATATCCTGTCACTGGGTGATTTATCAACATTAATCAGCATAATGTATAGGGATATCTCTCACAAAATAGTTCACTGATTGATTTGTTTTCTACTGTTTAATAACCCCTTTGCATGTTATTTAAAGCCAGAAAATATTTTTAGAACGCTTTTTCCCCAGATAATAATTATCTAGTGATATAAGTTTACTAATTAACTCACGGCTTGGTAGGGGAAGAGATAGAATCATACCTTTCCCAAATGGTGTTTGTGCTTAAGTGAATATAACGACCCCTACCGAAATTGGAACTCGGACTTCCGATTGAGAATTCAGGACCATTATCTATTACACCACCCACATCTCTAAACTTACAGCACTTGATATTCCTGGTACTGTAAGCTTGCCCATTTAGATACTGACCAGAATCAACTTTGCTTAACTTTGATAACAAAATAGTGAATGTTGTCACGTTACTGTTGCTGAGAAAAAAAGGAATGTTTTATTCTGCAGTAAACATGACATTTCCCAAGTGCGATCATGTCCCTTTCGAGACATGACTGACAAGGTAGAAAATTTTCCCACAGTAGGTTGACATTTCCCCCATAGCTCGAGGGAAAAGATATGGAATAATATCTTTCTTGAGGGCATTTGCTCGTAAATGAATGTAGCGAATTCAACAGGAATTCGAACTCGACTCTCCGATTTCCCATTCCGTGTTGACAGCCATTGCACCACAACGCGCATTTCTCTAATATTGCGTTGAATACTGGATAATTTATTCACCTACAAACTGTACAACTTCTAATATCCACCTACGGCCCCTCTCTCACAAACTGTCGCATGTCTCTTACTGCTCTGTCGCTACTACCATGGAAAGTGCTCAGATGAACCACATTCCTTAGTTCCATAAGTTCTATTTCCACGGTTCGAACACGCCATACCACTCACCTTGTGACAAACCACCGACATTCTTTCCGTATTCCATTGGCCAGAGGTAAATTTCACTTGATAAGCTTCTTCCCGTGAACCACTGGAAGCGACTCCCAAGGAAATCTTTTCCCGATCACGACAATCTTAACCTGTTCAAGTCTAGGGTTAACCGTTATCTTGTAGTGAGCAAAACATGTTCTAGAACTAAAAATTCAAATGCTAAGCACTGATTCATTGATTTTGTTAGAAATAAACAAATTTCTTTGAATTTACAAACATTGCTTAGCACACACAAAACTCACGAAATTTCGCACCTCGATACGAAATGTTTTTCGGCAATAGAAAACTAGGAAACATCTAAAAACAAAAGGGAAAAGCTAGAATAACATCCGGGAGTGAATTCCCAAATAACCTTTCCGAGTCCCAAAACGATATAAAAGACGGGACAAGACGACTGTCGCCAGAGAGAAAAAAGAGGACGTCCCTCGACAAACGTCAAGCGATCGTTATTATTATTATTGTCTCTGTCTTTCTCTCTCACCTCTCATCTCTCACCTCCTTCCTTTTCACCATTCACCCTAAGCGACAACTTCAAAGACAATCCTACCCAACAATAAATGCACATACATACATACATACGTTCCTGCCTACGTACACATAAACTCACTCTTGCAAGGACTACTACGAATTCTTGATACCCTTAACTTCTTAAATGTGTTTCTCATTAAACATTAGCATCTACCAATTCATACTATTCTTTTCCTGTAATAAATTTCTATTTAAACATGCAAAACGTATACTTTTATTCTTCCACAAATCCACAATTTCCAATGTCCAACCTGCTGATAACCTTCTGATAATTTAATTCAGGATAAAACTTGTTAGTTGTAGGGAGTTCGGTTATGTTTCACACAAGGTCGATTCAATAAACATTCACCCATCTCCCTACTTTTAAAATCTTACCCATTTATCTGCATAAATTATCCTTCTTACTAGGTAACAATCTACCTAGAGTAGCTTCCGAGCCTTGTACACTATAAATGATGCAGCAAAGTGTAAAAAAAAAAAAAAAAAAAAAAAGAAAAAAGAAAAACACCGACTTTTACCGAAATTATGCAATTTATAAAGCTGGTTAGCACTGGCATGTGAGACTTAGGGAAATAGAAATGTTATTCTGCAGAAGAATGCTAGGAAGACCATGGACAGAATACGTGAGTAACCAACGAGTTTTAACGAAGATAGAAACAAAACAGCCACTTGTAGAACGAATGGTACAATTGATATGCGCGAAAGACATATGAGGAACAAAAGAACTTGACACTCACAGGAAATATTCAAGGTAAGAAGCACAGAAACGGCGTGCAACCTACCAAACAAGTTAGTGTAAATGGGTTGTTAAAGGTGATAGGGGTAGTGAAAAGACAAATCTTACTAGAAGACACAAAGGATAGAAAGTTTTGGATGGCCATGATTGGCCACGTCTTGAAAGAAGGCGACTTGAAAAAGAAGAAACTTGTTTGGTGAAATAATAAAAAAAGTTTCTTTAAGAAATTTAAACCTCCCTTAATAATTGAACGTCAGTCCGTGCTGGTTGTTCTACCGTACCACTGACAGTCGATATGCATCCGATGTTCTTCAAAGAGAATCGGTGAAAAAGCAAAAGAAAAAAAAATACATTTAAAGACAAGTATAAACAATTCAATTTAAAAAGGAAAAATATCAATAGGGTTTATCCAAGCATTGTTGACACGAATATAATAGTCTTGTGATATCAAACAATTTTCAAGTATTGACTACTTTTAGATGATTTTTTTAGATATTTGTTTTAACGATATAGGCAGGAGGCAACAGTGGGATGTTTACAGAAAGCAGGTATGAGAATTTAGATTCAGTCGAAAGCGAGAGAGCTTCTAAATATTTTCAAGGGGTGCGTCATACAACAATAACCGTATTTCGATAGGACAAACAAAAATTCGCCAGGTCTTTATTGAGTGCAGTTGCAAATTTCATTAAAATTATACAAGACCTAATTGAATCACAGGGCCCTCTTTCTATTCTCACTGAATTTTTAATAGGAAATTCAGTATTTGTTTTCAATATATCTTATTTAAATCTGGGTATATTAACAAACACTTAATCAGCTATTCTGCGAAGTGAAAAATAATAAACATTCATGATACATTATGACAATATTATTAAATAAATTTAAATATGGATAATACATCGTATATTAATAAAATTCACTACACTACATTAGAATATTTTATAAACGGCTACTTAGTAAGTAAAGAAGCTTGTAGTGAACAAAGCAAGATCTAGATTTAAAATTCAAATGCTAACCATTGACTCATTGATTTTGTTAGAAATTAAAAAAACTCGAATTTACAAATTTTGCTTAGCACACACGTAAAAGCGAATCCAAAACAAAACTCGTGAAATTTCACACTTTGATGCGAAATGTTTTTCGTCCAATAGAAAACTAGGAAACATCTAAAAACAAAATTCATATAATCTTTCACGGACTTTTTCGCAAGCCGACGCGAAAATTGTCGTCCAATGGAAAGGCCAGAATCACACCGAGAGTGAATACCCAGATGATCTTTTCGAGCCCCAAAAACGAAATAAAAGCCAGACAAGTTCGCCTGTCGACGGAGAGAAGGAGACGCGAGCCTATTAAACACGTCTCTTGACAAACGTCAAGTGATCTTTATTATTATCGTTATTTTTCTCCCTTACCTCTTTATTCTTACAGTTCACCCGTCTGCCTTTTCTTATACTTGATAACCGAACAGAACTCTTTAAGACTGAGCGAATACTTCAAAGACATTCCTACCCAACGATAACGCTCACACATACATACACACATACGTTCCTGCCAACGTACACATAAACTCACTCTTGCAAGGATTACTACGATCGTTTTAACGACCTCGTATCAACTAAAATACATTAATTTTATTTGTAAAAACCTTTATATATATATATATATATATATCCCTGCTCTCTGGAACCAACTTCCAAGGAGATCTTTACCGATCACTACAATCTTAACCTATTCAAGTCTAGGGCTAATTGTTATCTTACTCACAAAGGATAGGAAGTTATGGATGGCCATGATCGACCACATTATAAATGGAGGTGGCTCGTAGAAGAAGAAGAAGAAGAAGAAGAAGAAGAAGAAGAAGAAGTAGAAGGAGCGTTGGTGCTTTGCATTCGTTTTCGGACCGGGAAAAATTACTTATTATAAACATCTGCTTTTCTTCTTTTTCTTTCTTTTTTTTTTTTTGTAATCATTTCACCCCAAGCAAGGCGAAACCAACACTAGTGATTATAATGATAAAACAAAAGACTGGGTACAGGGAATATTAGAAAAGGATTTAAATTTTTGGAAATTGTGGTTATTAGAGAAACAAATAAAAGGAAGAGAGTTTCACAAGTAGGACGTGCAAAGCATTGGGCGCTTCGTGAATCAACTCTCTTCTCTTTTCTTTCTTTCATTCATTTTCTCACTAAAAAGTGTTTTTCCCCCCTCTTTCCACGTGATAGTCCATTGGAAGGATTTGTTAAAGATTTCTATCTTTCCTTCTTTGTTCTTTTTCTCAATGAAAACTAAGGAAGGTAAAGGACAGGCACAATTATAATAGTTTTTTGGAGGGCGGGGGAGAGGCTATTTTGCTGGTTCCGGTAAAATTGACCCAGATTATTTTACCTGTAAATATTTTTATTATTTTGGAGGCCTTCTTTCTTCATGTGCCGTGTTTCTTCAGGAGGTAAATCATCATGGCTCTCCACATCTTTCTTTCCATTGTAGCTCTTAAAATGTTTTGCCTTTTTGTTATTTCTCCCAAGCCCTCTTCTGCCATCCATCTGCTCAAGCTCATCAATTGCATGCTGCTTTTCTATGTCCCTCTTTCCCCTCAATCTGCCCTGTAACTATCAGATTTTCCAAACCCTCTTTTCTCATTACATGCCCCCAAAGTTTAAACACTCTTCCTAATATCAAGTATAAGTTTTCTTTTTGCTTCTCTTCTCTCCAAAACCTCGTTGTCGACCACATATTCATCTCATGTTATCCTCAGCATCTTTCTGTAAAACCACATTTCTGTTGCTTCAAATCTCTTCCTCATCTTTGAGAAGATTGTTTAGTATTCACTGCCATATAGGAGGACAGATATCACGTAACAGTTCGGTACTATTTTCTTTTATTTGTCTCTTAATACACTGATTAACTTTTGGAATGAGTCTTTGGCCATTTCAATATATCTTCGGATCTCAGTGTCGCACTTTCCGTCCTCTGTTGGAACTCTTCGCAGATATTTACATTTCTGTAACTGCTTGAATTTAGTATCCCTGACCCGTATTTGCATTTGGGTTTCATCCTTTTTTTGATAACCATTCATTCAGTCTTCTTATAGTTTATAGTATGTTTACCTCTTCCCCCACTAAGAAGTGGATGCAACACGAGGTCAAGGTTTAATGTGAGGAGCCCAAACGCGTATGAGCAGGCAAGACACAGAAATTGCCCAGTCCCCGCAACCGCCGGTCGCGCGGACGAGCACCGGTCCACTCCTCTTGTGCAATGGGGTGGCGCAGCTTCGGGACACTGTTCCCAGAGGACCGGGCACCTCACAGTATAATTTTTCTCAATTGCATGCCAGTCTTCCGACAGAGAAAAAAGTGAGCCACACTCTTGTCTTCGAGGACAGAGATGCAACTGAGAGATGATTTCGATCACCACCCACCATAGAAAAAAAAATAGTTTATACTTAACCCTTTCTTCTTGCTTTTCTTCACTAATTTTTTTTTTTTTTTTTTTTTTTGACGGAGGTTTTGTAGTTTCCCTTTCGTGTCTGTTATCAAGGCTGTGTCATCTGCATATCCGGTAATGTTAAAAGATTTAACACAGAAGTTTATTTATTTTCATCATGAATTGTTTAGATAATTTAGACTTCTTTTTTCGCCATCACTTGTTAAAATCATTTACTTTTAATCAGTTATTAAAAGAAATATAGAAGTATCTGAAAACAAAAAAGAATAGGCTATTTTGCCGGTACCAGCAAAATAGACACCAAGACTATTTTGCCGGTCCATGTAGACACCAAAGCTATTTTGCCAGTCCTAGCAAAAAAAAAAAAAAAAAAAAAAAAAAGCCTTGGTGTCTACATGGACCGGCAAAATAATCTTGGTGTCTATTTTGCTGGTTCCGGCAAAACAGCCTATTCTTTTTTGTTTGTAATTTTAAAAAAAGCACGTGACTTTTGGATTCGGTCGTAGTAATCAATTTTCAATAAATTTACACTGGTTTCCGTACTATCACCAAAGTTAAGCAACGTCCTACTTCGTCAGTACCTAAATGAGTGATAGCTTTGAAATACCAGGTGGGGTAAGCTTGAATGTGCTGGTGGTGTAATGGATAATGCCTCGAAATTGTTAATCGGAGAGCCAATTGGGAAAGGTATTAATCCACCCTTTCCCCTAGCTATGGGTTAATTAATAAAACTTGTATCTTTAAAACCATAATTATCTTCCAAAAAATAAAATAAAATTGTTTAAAATATTTAGATTTCGGCATTAAATAATCCGTAGCTTTGTTGATATGCCGTTAAACAAAAACAACCAACCACCAATGATTTGCCATAGCAAATAGGACCTCTCACCAATTAACTTTAGAAGTTAGTTTTAAAAAATCGTGATATAGAGTACTTAATTTGTTATTGAATGAAAAAGGAAAAAAAAAATGGAAAAACCCGTTATTTCTCGTCGCCATGACTATTCTAATATTTTACTCTTTTACTAGACTTCGGGTTTTTCCAGCGTTCTCAGTCTGTTTTTTCTGTTTAATTCAAAAGTTTTAATAGATAAAAGTATCAAGATAGGGTGTGAGCTAACAAACTTGACAGGCCTGCGAATCTGAAAAGGTCTGCGTGTGACATTTTTTCTGTCAATGTCCTTCTCCACCGAAGTAGCGTGACGAGTAACGACTTTCTTGGGTTTCTTTATTCATTTAATTTCCCAATTCCCCCGTCCCCCGGGAAAAAAAAAGTTTATTTTTAGTCGAACTTGATATTCTCTACACGTGTCACACTGTCGAACAAAGCATAATGGTACAGAAGTAGGGCCCATCCTTTCTATCTCTCTATCGCCATTTTTACTGTCAATTATTGTCTTCTGATTTTCGAGTTAGTTCTCTCACGTACATTCTTTCCTTTCTTTAACCATCTTGATCTTATTTCACGTACTGAATAACATCATGACCTGGTCGATCATGACCCTCCACAACTTCTTATCCTTCGTAGTTCTAAGACAGCAGTTCTCAACTATATTTGCCCAATACATTCTTTTTTATTTTCGCTATATTGATTTTCTAAGCATAGTTTAGATGTGGTACAAGGCCGAACATTTAAGGAAACAGCGGGTATCGAACTCACTTCTCAACTGTAATGACAAGCTTACATCACTTCGAGGCCATTCTCCACTATCCAAGAGCGTCCGACTCAAAAGGTGCATTCTAAATAATATGTATGGACTTAGGTAATGATAGCACAGGTAAAAATGACACCGGTAAAAATGGCACAACTGAGAAAATACATTTTTTGAACTATGCACCATTGGCAAAAAATGTTGATTTTAAATGAAATGTAATTAGAAATTATATAACCTTTTATTTATTTTTTAATATTAGCAAAAAAAAAAAAAAAAAAGTAGAATTGTTAACCTCTATTTGTTGATATAAATGCATTTAAATAATACGTTTAAATTTATGAAAAACAATTATTATAATAATTTTACCGTGTCATTATTACCGCTCACTATCAGTCAGTATCAGTCAGTTAAGTGCAATATGTGATACGCTCTTGGGCGATCATGTCTGTTTCGAGACATGACCGAGGCAGAAGATTTTCCCACCCTATGTTGCCATTTCTTTCTGCGGCAGATTAGTTGCCAACCAAGGCTAGAACACAATCTGTCCTGTTGTTTGACCCATAGCTAGAGGAAAAACATATGGATTAATGCCTTTCCCCGGAGCATTTGAGCGTAAGTGAATGCGACGAATTCAACTAGGAATTCGAACTCGGCTCTTCGATTTCTCATTCCGAGACGATATCCACTGCACCACAACATACATCCAATACGTATATCTTATTGAAAATTTACACTCTTTTCCATATTAATACATATACATTTAAATGGATTATTTTTTATAGAGGAGTTTTACAAACTGAATAGAAATAGAAAATGTTGATGGATTTTTAATATTGAAATCTTCCATTTTTTTTTAACAGGTTTATCTCTTGTTTCCTGTTTAGGATTGGGTTTCTGGTTTCATCTACAGTCTACTTCAACTCTATATTTCTAACGTCTCTGCCTAAACTCTGAAATGTTATATGCTATTTATTTATTTTCTTTTTTTTTTTCTCAATAGATGTAGATAGGTTCGTCTATCGCCTGGTTCACACTCTTCCCTGGTCTTTTGAACAGGAGTACAGAATTGTCCCTTGTTTGTTTAGAATGAGGTTGCCAGTTCCTTCTAAAGTCTTTTCATTCTCTCTCAGTCCCAGTTGTCCGTTGCATCTTAGTGGCATTATCGCCTTGACTAGGGGAATGTTTTGTTTAAATACGCGTACAGTAATTTGTTTTAATCCATAACTATTAAATAAACCAAATGAAGAAAACAAAAAGTTCAATAGAATGTCAAGGTGTTGAAATTTAATGAACAAAATTATGTAATTAAAAAAAATAAAAAAGTAAAAGTTTCTCCCACCCTACGGAATTGGCCCCTGGTTAAGAACCATTGGAATAGAGGATATAAAATTAATAAAAAGAAGAAAAGGAGGAAGAAATGAAAGTGAAAAGAAAATGAAAAAAAAAAGAACAGATTCTGTTTATTAAAATAGGTTTTTCAATACGGATACCTTAAATGACTTTCTGGATGAATGGTGGTGGTGATGTTGGTGTTGGTGGGGGGAGATCTGTAAGTAATTTTTGTGTGTTTGTGTGTCACATATTTCGTCACATTTTAGCAAAACTCAGCAGAACATGTCTTTAACAACTTATTTGACATAATATCTATAAAATATTTCCTCAATGATTTGAAAATCATTTAGGTCATTTCGGCATGGTATAATGGTTAACAAGCTAACGATCCTAACTGGGTACCTGTACTTTTGGGCTTGTACCCTATCAAGACTCCACTGAGAAAATAATTTCGGGCATTTCGACAAAGTGTAATGGTTAACAAGCTTGTCTCGCTCAGTTACGACTGAATAGTGAATTCGATCCTTACTGGGTACGACATGATTTCGGCTTGTGCTACATATTTTAGTCCCCATAAGTAATTATTAAATAAATAAACTGAAGCATACTTCAATAAAGAAAATCTTCAATAGAATGTTAGGGTGATGTACTTTAATAAAACAAAGTTCAATAGAATGCTACGGTGTAGCATTAAACAAATAAAACAAAATAAATAATAATATTCCTTGTCACAGCAAAGATGAACTGAAGGCAAGGACTATGGCAGCATTCAAAGACTTAAACAAGGAGACGGTTCAGAAAAGTTGCCGTCAAGTCGTCTGGAGGCCAGTATTGAATCCAATGACAATTTTATTGAATGAATTTACTTTTTAGCATTTCAAGATGTTTTTACGTATTTTTGGTAAATATATCTGTTAAAAATGTTTCATTTTTGCATAATTTAAACAACAATTCATCCATCGAATTCTGTACACCCTCTATGTGATCTATCAGGCCACTATCTACCCTAAGGAAAATTAGGAGAAATATAATGTTTATATCGGAATTTCGGTGTGAATTTGAAAGCAATGGCTTCATACACGCAGCACACCTTCACTAACCCTAATTTAAGATATCAAACAGCCCTTTCCTGAAAATACTGGGAATTAAAAGAAAATAACCGAAATCCACAGATAAAGTGGAAGCTGATAGGCAAGGCAAAGACTCCTAATAGCTTAAGAGACAGATGTAATCTATGTTTAACAGAAAAAATTAAAATTTTGAAATTTCAATATCAGAATGTACGTCTGAATAGATGTAGAGAGATCATTAGTACGTGTCGTCATAGGAATAAATATAAATTGCAATAATTATCTTATTCTTCCATTTAGTCACAATAAGTTTTTTTTTCAATTTGGCCAAGCAGTTACCTTTCCTCCCTAACTACCACTACTAACCAAATGGTCAAACCACATACCTCCCAGTACCATAGAAGTAATTGCTAACATTCCGCTAGCTTAACCCTATAAAAGCCAATATCCCCCAACCCGTTCCTTTCGTTAACATAAAGACAGCCACCATCAAAGATGATTTTATCTTGTGTTAACATAAAACTTTGCTAAGCAACAATAACAGTCACCGAATAGCAGAAGCAGTTCGTAAATTTGTAATGCGATTCTATGACGTCACACCACGTGAGAGACCGAAATGTTAACAGAACCATATATCTAAATGCAATTTAATGTGTTATGACCAGATTGAAATGTGATTTTAAGTGTGGGTTGTTTTGATTTAATGTAGATGGTTTCCAATATCTGAAGGTTCTTTTTTAAGTGTGTATGAGTGAGTATTATTGTGTTATCGACTAAAATCTGTCTAATATTACCTACATGGCTATGTTTTTCTAAGAAATGTTGTTTAATAGAACTCTTATCAGAAAGGTGACGGGTAAGTCTACGGGAGAGCGTGGTTGTAGTAAAACCAATATATGTAGTGGGTTTATTATTAGTACCAGACAATCTCTGAACTGGCATATAAATTGATACACTATGATTTTCACTGGCATATAATTGATACACTATGGTTTTCTGTTTAGTTGTGTGGTTGTGGGTTTATTAGAGACTATGAGGTTAATTGTTTTGAATTTTTTATAATATATGATGAGCTTAATTTGATTGTTATTATTTATTGGTTTAACATTTTTACGTATTATATTTTTGAGTGTTGTTTCATCATGCTTGCAACTATTATGCATTTGGTTGCAATAGTATAAGTTTATAGTTTATTGTGACGTACACTATTATTAATATTATCAATATCGTTATAGGTATTATTAAATTTATTGAGATACATTTTAATTTGTTAATCAATGATGGAGTTAGAAAATCCATTGTTAACAAGTGTTTGTTTAATGTTGTGTATAGAATATGGATTTGGAAAAAGATATCATTTGTGTGCGTTGAATTAAGTTTTTTATAACAGCTAACTTATATCGTTGGGGGCATTCACTTTTATAATTAAGAAGACACGAGTTTATGCTATTTGGTTACCTATATTGAGAAGTAGTAAATCTATGTGTGCTAGAATCTATGAATACATTCCTTGATGTATTCATTGATTCTAACGCACATAGATTTACTACTTCTCTATCTAGAAAACAAACTAGCATAAACTCTATTCAAGCCTAATTAATACTTATATATTAATGTATATCTGCACGTACACACACACACACACACACACACACACACACACATATATATATATATATATATATATATATATATACTTATTTACTTCCTCATACAAACATACAGATATTTAAATATATATATTAGGTACGAGGAAATTTCAGAAGTTTCTGTATATACCAGACAACAGATCATGAGGGGAAAAAAAGAAAATTTTTAATCAATCAGTTGCTCTTAGTTTGGGTAACTTCAAAAATCTTCTGATTTGTATCCACTGTATTAATTATAAACCGAAAACTTTGCAACAGTTTGTAGTCAGTCAAATAAATATTGCACCTCGTCTCCACAAATCTAATCCAAACGACCTTTTTCTACAGCGATAAGCCAATTTCCATGCCACCAGATTCCTTTACTCCTGAAAAGTATGAGTAATGACATTATTTACTATTTACTAATTGCCACTATAAACTAATTATCAGCGTCGCTATAGTTAATCATTGACTAATATTTCTCTTCTCTATTGATAAACAGAAGGATGGGTCTAGTCAAAGAACAACTGCATCCGGGTTTAGTTTAAACTAACATAAACAAATGAAGATATAATGTTTTATCAGCTAGTTTTTGTGTATACTTTACCGCGTACTTCAACAGTGTCTTTTCTTTAAGAGCACGATCGCATGCGCGCATAAAGTCTGACTCTTTTCTTACTAACTGCACATAAAATGCACAAAGAAACGAGTGTACACTTTATATTTCATATACTTACATGGCCATACCAGATATCTAGTGGTAATCTGCATGATACTAAGTAAAATTAAGTTTTCACAAACTATCAACACATTCCTCTGAATTGTCATCGTTTTTATATTATCATGCACTATATATAAAAGCCATCGAGTGTAAGTTTTTATATATACTTCTCTTTCTGTTTTTTGTTTTTTGTGTGCAACATTTCAATTTCAATATAGGGGAAATTAGCGACTTATTTGTAAATGTAGTAACTATGATGAGGCTATATTTTTCCGCTTTAATTAACACGTTTACTACATTTAAAAATTCTCAGGTTACTATTTGTTAGGAGTGTGTGAAGGCTTAGTTGAATGCATGTACGAATAGCATGGGAGACGTTGCTGTTCAGGCAACGCTCAAATGCGGGAGTGTTAATGCGTTTTACACATGCGTACCAATATGTAGTTGACGTGTTAACAGATTATTCCTTCTTTATATAGTTTCCTTTACATTGTGCAGAACGGAAGTTATACTCTATATATACCTGCCATTCTTGACGGCATTGGTAAACTGTTTTATTATTATCATAAACATTAAACTGTACGGCTGAAATTTTAGTTTAATTTGTCATAAATGCTGCTAAAGGAGACATTTTCTTTCCTACAAACATGAACGTTAAAATATGTAACCTATCATCAGTGCCGGTGCAAGGGTCTTGTGAGCTACCCACGAATCTATGATACGCCCCATTCTGAATCTATAAGGCCTCCACAATTTTATTAAGGTTTTATAAAATAGGATTCATATAAAATTTTAAAAATTATTGTAACCTAATTATGTAGAATAATAGATCATATGCAATACAGGTGAACATTTCAACTAGAAGAACAGAAAATAAATATAATGTATCTAAATACAAATACATCACAATAGATCATTTCATCTTAAATAAATCACGATATCTGCGGCAATTTTTAACATCTAATCGAGACTTTTCTTGTTAAAATGTTTAATAATTTAACACATTCAGAAGCAAATGTTGATAAGATAGCGAAGGCCACAAAGCACTGCTCGAAGTCACCAATCAGGATTCCTCGCTACCAGACAGGGAACCGGGATAGTACGCACCGGCCGTGGATATATGAATGTAAGAGAAATTACGGAAGATTAAGATGATGAAGAGAACTGACCACTGACCACTGAGGTGTTCAGAAAAGTAAATTTCTATTCCAGAAATAAGCAGTTCTTGAGAAAAATCTGTCAGGGTGAAACTTTTTCTTATAACTATTAAAGAAAGTAGGAAGCCGGAAGAGAGATCCACAAGCGAGATGTGCGAGAAAAGAAACTTTAAGCATAGAACTTACGGTTACATCTAGCCATTTCAACTGTAAAATGGTGAGATCTTGCTACCAATCTAGTATCTATGTACTAAAGAGGGAAGTCCATCAGAGTAATTACCATGAAAATATTTGCAGAAAAGACACAGGGATTTTGTTGATGCTGTTTAGCAGTATATCGATAGCACTTTGGATCATTTAATGTCAAAATCTAAATATTTTGTACGTAATTTTTCAACTATAGATATTTTGTGCATAATTTTATACTTTCAGAGTAAAAAGTATATATATATATATATATATATATATATATATATATATATATATATATAGATCATAAGATGTATTGATGGTAATTTTACTATAAAAATGTATTTTTATTTTTTTATTGTTGCATTAATTGTCATTTTGTTATAAAATTTTATTGTTGTTCATTCTATTATGAAATATTCCTGTTGATTTTAGTTTGGTTCGTCACTGTTTGTAGAGACCCCTAACAGATGCTACCATCTCGGGTCAAACTTAGGAACAACAACAGTTAAAAGATGGTTCTATGCTCTTCAAAACCTCGAATCTTCCGATCGGTAGCCTTGCTACTAGATGTAGTTTATTGTCATACCCAGGACGAGCAAATTGCGTATAAAGAAACTGTTACCACGGAATATGTTCCAATTCCTTGATGAGAGCTTTTTGCCACTCTAGTGTTGCACTTAAGTTTATAAAGTATAGATATCATTGAGTAAAGTTCATCAGAACAATTACTATGAAAGTATTTATTTAAAAAAAAAAAAGCACAGGGAAGCTACATTCCTGGAAGGGAAAGTGACTAAAGTCGAGATGCATGTTCAAGACAAATATCATTGGAGATTTTCAGTATTTACATTATTCGGACTATTATCCTCATTTCTGGTGTCATTTGTGCAACGTTTCGGCTGTTGTACGCTCCGGTCTTTTTCTGGTGCTAGGAATTTCGAACCGAACACTTTATTACTATCACTTGGGTATATGATCTTCATTCCTTGCGTAGTAGTGCCTCTTTTGGTAGTATGAGTTATCTCCCTCTAAACCTGTTAGTTACTTGTTCACCACTGCTGTAGCCTGGTATTGAACTCACAACTCTTTTGATCAAGTCACAGGAACTAACCAACGTCTATATCCACTGGACCATGTGTTCTTAAGGCCGGAACGTACAACGGCCGAAACGATGTACAAATAGTAACAAAGATGAGGACAGTAGTCCGAATAATGTAAATACTGTAAATATCATCTCAGAAATACTGACAAATACTATTGGAGATTTTCCTTTGGATTTTATCAAGAATTTTTAAATATTTATATATTTAGAGCTCCAGATCATATGTGGCAGCAATATTCTAAACATGAACGAATGGTAAACCTATAAATATAGAAAAATAAATTCTGAGGTACATCTTGGGGTATTAAAAATGCTAAAATAATATTGACCTGAAAACAATTATGTTTTAAATAGCCTCTCAGATTGCGATTTTCAAATGGATATAATACACAGTGTTTGACCCTTTCAAAAATGTCCACAATATTACTTGTATGCAATCGCTTTTTCAAATTAGTGAATAAAAACTGCTTTAATTGAATAAAATAGTTTATGCTGTATGCATTGTTCGGACTGTTGTCCTTATCTTTATTGTCTCTTTTACAACATTTTGGCCGTTGTTAACTGGAGGAAGAAGTTAAGGGAATTAGTGTGTAAGTGAGCGCAATAGACTAGAACTCTGACTTGATTTTCCGCTTTGATAACCCTTGTGCTGTACTGACCTCAAAAGATATGCGCCATCCGAATGTCATAATTACTGGAAACAGCTGAGTGGCTCTTCAGAGCAGTTGAACTAAGGATAGCGTATGAATTTAGGTTATGTGAAGAGGAATGTCAAGGGGAAAGCCAGGGACAGCTTTTACTATTTCCAGACCCCACCAGCTTCTCAGTGTTCTCAATTAATTTATTCTGTAATTAAATAACATCGTTGATTATTTATAATCTCTGAAATTAGTTTTTATTTACAATTGCACCCTCTTATATTCGGTTAAATGCCTGGAATTATTCGAGAGATGTATGAAGAAAAATGATTTAAAAACGATTAAATTTGAAAATTGATAGCAAAATAATAACTGCTCTCTCTCTCTCTCTCTCTCTCTCTCTCTCTCTCTCTCTCTCTCTCTCTCTCTGTCTATTTATCTGCAAAAATTCTACTTCAAATAAAAATTTGGTTATTCATATTAAATTACATGAAAAATAATAAAAAATAATATTCTTATGATTATATTAAACCTTGGAAAAAACAGGACAAGTTATTAAACCTAGAAAAGTAAAGGACAAGATATTCTAGTGGAGTAAAAAATAAGAAATTTCTTTCTTAAAATACTGCATTCAAATTTTATTTTTAGCTGCAATATTTTTAAGTAAGAATTTTTTACTTCCCTAGAATATCTTGTCCTTTACTTTTCCATGTTTAATAACTTGTCCTGTTCTTTTCCAGGTTTAATATAATCTTAAGAATATTACTTTTGATACCCGCATTTTTCCATGTAATCCATGATTTTTGAGGTATTGCTATTAATTTAATATAAATTTAATGCTAAATACCGCATTCATAAGTATTAAAAAGAAAATAATTTATATGCAATTGATTAAAAAAATTGATTATTTATAATCAATTCTGATAAAATGATAAGTGATAAGCAAAATCTGATTGAGAAAAATGATAAAAGATATCATCAGAATTAAAATGTTGAAAACTGCATGCAAAAATATTAAATAGAAAAAAGTTATAAAGAATAAGATTTATTATTAGAAGCGTTAGTCACTCACTCATTTATGTAGTTAGTCTCCCTTTTTGGACTTGACGTAATTTTATGTAACTTTTTTCTACTCAACAAAAATTCAAATTTTTTTTTTATTTTTTTTCAAAATGTAGCTAAGGCGGTGTCCAATCTAACTCTGTAAACTGTTTGAAATTTGATTAAGAAGTGAATCAATGGTGAAGCTTGAAAGCTGCCTAGACTCACTTAATGTCAGACTTAAGAATATATTCAATCACGGCATTAATGATAATTAATTAAATATTTGAGGAGACAAAGTTAAATATTTCTAAAAAAAATCTCGTATGTTCGGAAAGGAAACATTTAACAGGATTTAAGAGACCTGCTTGAAAAAATATTTCTTATTCATATACATGGTTGGTGGAAAGAAACACTCGATCGAAAAATACTTATAACTTTTGTTAATATCACCATATTTGAATGAACCAAATTATACTGTAATCCCCAAAGTGTTGGAATTTCATTACTAATTTCTGTTTTTATTTCAGAGTGACAAGTGACAGAAAGTGTTTCCCAGCGGTTGGCAGTAAATGGTCGTGCACAGTCAGTATCCAATTACGAAGTGTGGCAGTCTGTGTTGCAATGTTGAGATGGTGACACAATGTTTATGGGTTTCCTGCTCAGTTAAAATACCAAAAACCTCCAGAAATTGCCATTCCAAGCCGATTAGTACAGGATCTGTGATAGAGACACAGAAGTGGATGTCCTTCAACATCCAGATTGAAAAAAAGCATAAGAGTAGAATTTGTACTCTTCTTCTACCATGATTTTTAAAAAATTACTATCTCTCTTCGGGTCAGAGATGCTTTTTCTTCATTAATGGTTTTATCAGGAATTCAATAATAATAATAATAATAATAATAATAATAATACAGAAATTAATCTATTCCTGAATGGCATTTTTTTAAAAATTTTATTTCTTTTTGCCATAATCTAACTTTGATGGTTAATTGTAATTTAAAAATTTTAGTAAACTCCTACAAAAAGAAAAAAAAAAGAAAAAAAAAAGAAAAAAAAAGGGATCCCATTCACTAATGGGTTGGATAGTTTCAACAACCTAGTTTTTTCTCTAATCGCTTCTTCTCTTCCATCCCTCCCAGAGAAGAACAAGCCATTGACGACTCTTCACCATCACACCGCTTATGTGAATGTCTTGGTTTTTTGTAGAACGCTTTTGTAACTTGTCTTTTTTACGTCTAGTGGGGTATTACTGGTATCTACGCACACCCCTTTATCCTCCGGGCGATTAACCCTCTCCAAGCTGGTTTTGAATTTAAACTTTCCTTCTCCTAGACTGGTTGCGACCAAAGAATTCACTGCTATTTTCCATCAGAAAGGAGAAGAGATGTATTCATACCTTTCCTAGCACATAAGTGAATGTAATGAATTCGATTGGAATTTGAACTCGTCTCTCTGATTCCTCAACCCAAGCCGTTATTCATTGCTCCACCGTTCCTTTGTATCCTAGCTTAGTAGAAGTCAATTAAACAAAAGAAAATATGAAAATAACTGATTATTAAATACAGTGGGTGGTACTTAACTTTTGGTTTATTGGGGATAACATTTACAGTAATAAAAATAATGCTTTATAATGAATAGAATCCATAAATTCCAATGTTATTTTAATTACTACCTAAAGTATCTTTATTATTGTGTTTATATCTTCATTATAGTGTATTTCATTCTTTTACAACTTTTGTTTGTTGTTTCATATTATTGACCGATTTGTTAAATTTATTAATGAATAATAATATTAGAAAATATGAAAAAGAAAATTCATCTGACATCTCAATATATTTTTCGATTAATCAAAATGCTCAGTCGAATCCAATTTTTTTGAAGAAAACTTTTCTGTCGAACCTAGCCTCGCCTTTATAAACAGATGCAAATTATTCAAGTTAGCAGCTGAACCAAGAGGCTATTAAAGCTATTCACGCCATTAGACCAATATGAAAAAAAAGCCAACATTATAAATAATGAGATCGAAACAATAAAAAATCCCTTATCTCATAGTTACACATTAAATGAAAACACCACATCAATGAAACTGTAATTTATTTCAAATTGTATAATTATATAAAACAACCATGTTACTCGAATGTATCTATTAGAGATGATTCTCTATACAAGTACCATTGAAATCCAACAAGAAACTTTATTCACGCTCATGACCACACAAATACAATGAACAAACTGAACTCTATTCAGAAGATTATTTCAACCACACACACACACACACACACACATATATATATATATATAGGTCGACGTTGCTTACCTTCGGTCATTGAACGGAAAATTGTGTTTTAACATGTATGGCTGTACGTCTATACTAACTGCATATCCAAGCTTACAGCACCTGGTATTTCCAAGTGGTCACCCATCTAGATACTAATCAGTCTCGACTTTGCCTAACTTCGGTGATCGAACACAAACCGGTGTTTCATTGTTACGTGCATCTCTTTCACTAACATACGCGGCATCCGCACCAACTTCTTCCCCAGCGTAGATTCTTTCCTCCATAATAACTCACCTGATATATTAGCCCTGTGTGAAACTAATCTTAACCCTTCTATCCCCTCATCTGAGTTCTACGTTCCTGGCTACCTTCCCCTCTTCAGGAAGGACTCCAATGTTCATATGCATGGGCTTGGTGTCTATGTCAGCGAACACCTTCCCTTAGCTAGGGTGTCATCTTTTGAATCCCCAGATCATTCTTTCATGTGCTTCCGCCTCTCACTTCTCAGCTCGATTAGCTATCTCTTCTTTCTCTACCGCTCTCATTCCTCCCCTGACTGTTCGTTACTTGACATCATTTCTGACAATATTGACAAAGCCGTTTCTTCCCATCCCTCTGCCCATGTATTCGTGTTTGGTGACTTTAACGTCCACCACACCAAGTGGCTGAAGAACGCTGTCACTGACCCTGCTAGTGTCCACACCATGAACTTTTCAATTACCCAATCCCTTACGCAAGTAGTGGACTTCCCCACGCGTTTCTCCGACAACCCTAACGGAAGGGACTCACTGCTAGACCTCTGCTTCACTTCCATCCCAGACTCTTGCACTACCAAACAACTCTGCCCACTCGGAAACTCTGATCACACTGTAGTGTCCGTCAATATTTAACTCCACGCCCGCCCGACCCATGAAACCCAGACAAGTAGAATATCCTACTGCTATCAAAGAGCAGACTGGGATTCGTTCCGAGACTTCCTCTGTGACATCCCTTGGAACAACGTCTTTAGTCTTCCCATCGAAGAATGTGCATCCGAGGTCTCCTCCTGGGTTAAGGCTGGCATCCGATGCCTTCATCCCTGCTAGGAAATTCCAGCTTAAATCTCATTCGTCTCCATGGTTCTCACCCGCTTGCTCGGCTGCCATTGCCCACCGGAATCATTTCTTCCGACTCTATCGTAACTACGCGTCGGACCAAAACAGGCGCCTTTTCACTTCAGCTCGTAATAAGTGTAAAAGGATACTTAACGAAGCTAAGATGTTGTTTTTTGCTGCCAGAATGAAGCAACGCATAGCATGCTCTAAATTCGGCTCTAAAGACTACTGGCGACTCTGTAAAAGAGTACTTAACAAGAGCAAGTCCACAATACCCCCGCTAATCAACAAATTTGAGGTCCTCACCTCCCCAGCAGATAAGGCTAAATGCTTTGCCCGCAGATTCTCGAACAATTCCAGTCTGGACTCGTCTTTTTTTTTTTTTTTACACCCGACTTCTCACCTAGAACCGAGGCACAACTGAATGATGTCCACATTACACCTTCACTTGTCTCTAAGATAATCTTAAAACTTGACCCTCACAAAGCGAGCGGTGGTGATGGAATCCCAACCATAGTCTTAAAGAAATGTGCCCCTGAAATCTCCTCTGCCCTTTCTAAGCTCTACAACCTCTGCCTATCTGCTTCCTGCTTTCCTGCCTGTTGGAAATCTTCCTCTGTAGTTCCTATATTTAAAAACACTGGAGAACCCTGCAAATTACCGCCCTATCAGCCTTCTTCCGATCTTTGGCAAAGTGTTCGAAGCCATTATCAACGCCGAGGTGGTTCAGCATCTCACAGCACACAGGCTCCTCTCGGACAAGCAATATGGTTTCCGCTTCACCAGGTCTACTGTTGATATGCTAACGACCATCACCGAGTACATATACCAGGCACTCGACAGGAATGGTGAAGCCCGAACCGTTGCATTGGATATATCTAAGGCGTTCGACAGAGTTTGGCATGCTGGCCTTCTATGTAAACTGCGAAGCTATGGTATAACTGGACATTTGTTTGAACTAATCCAGTCATTCCTCTCTAACCGCACAATGAAGGTGGTATTAAACGGACATACCTCTCAGAACTACCATACAAACGCAGGTGTCCCCCAAAGCTCCATCTTAGGTCCTACACTCTTCCTGATATACATTAATGATCTTCCTGATTCCATAAGAGCCCAAATAGGTTTGTACGCCGATGACACCACAGTTTACTCTCGCCTCCTACAAAAATCTGGTGTAGGCGTCAAAGCTAACCTCGCAGCCGAGATTGAAAAAGACCTCCAATCCATTTTGGACTGGGGTAAGAAATGGCTAGTAAATTTTAACGCTTCTAAAACGAAGCTACTCTCAATTAACCATCATCGACAATCTCACCTACCTCCCATTAGCATGAACCAGGCTTGTCTCCCAGAGAGTAAAACACTGCGCCTCCTTGGTCTCACACTTTCAGCGGACCTCAAATGGAATGACTATATCGAATCCATTGCTAAATCCGCTGCTATGAAAGTTGGTTCTCTGTGTAGGGCCCGGAAGTTTTTTCCGTCTGAATCTATCCTGCACATTTATAAATCTACCATCCGCCCGTGCATTGAATACTGCTGCTATATCTGGTCGGGTGCCCCTGCTGTTCTCCTCGGGCTTCTCGATAAGGTTCAGAGGAGAGTCTGTAATGTGATAGATACCGACTTGGCAGACCGCCTGCAGTCTCTCTCCCACCGGCGCGACGTGGCTTCCCTGTGTCTCTTCTATAAATACTTTCACGGCTTCTGCTTCGATGAACTTAGATCACTAGTGCCCCCTAAATACGAATTTGAACGAGATACTAGATCAGCAACTAGATCCCACCCTTTTACAGTGAAACCGATAAAATGCAACCGTAACTTCTACTCCAACAGTTTCTTTCCTCGCACTTCCCGACTGTGGAATTCTCTTCCAAACAATTGCTTCCCCGACGGCTACGATCTCCAGGAGTTCAAGTGTAAGGTCAATAGACACCTCCTAACACACTAACCTGCTCCCATTCTATCAAACACTCTTCCCATCTGCCCAACCCTCATCCTCGCTATCCTTACTCATCTGTCACCTTCCTCCTGACATTCCCTATGTCTAACCACTCCTTCTCTTTACCTTCCCCTATGTAGCCCCATGCGCAATAATGGCAGTGGAATGCCTTGCTTGGGGTGAGATGATTAAAAAAAATACATTATTCAAAAAGTAATGTCCTATTTTGGTTTCGCTAGCAAATAGATTTTTACGAGGTGAATGTACACACGGAATACAACATTACAAGGTTCTACTGCAACAGAAACTAAGTACAATTCGATTAAAAAATTAAACCAAGTTGTATAATGTAAACCGTATTAAACCAAAGAAAATTTACTTCTCTTCAAATTTACGAGTGTTGATTGATAAGGCTTCTAGTCCTATGAATAATTTTAAAACCAGATAAAATTATAAAGCAGGTCTCAAAAGAAAGTAAACTTATTTCTGATGAATATGACAGATAAACACAATCTTTCTCACCGAAGCTGTAACTGACCGATTACTATAATTACTGGATATCTACCTATGTATTCATTAATTAGGGAAACATTTTTTATATATAATTAGGGGTGGGTTTTTTTTACAGTTGTTCTAATTGGAAACAAAACTTGTTCAAATCAATCGTCTGTTTCTCCGGTTTAGTAGTGGAATCCTTCTATGCTTTATTTTTACAAGAATCAGATATTACTATAATTAGAGTATTGCTGTTTTATAAAGAAATGCGCAACTTAACTTATTTGATAAACCAACTTAAGCTGGAACGCTCTTCAGTTTAATGAACATCTTAAACAGAATTGAAATCTCTATGATATATAATGAAGAAAGTGGGCTGGGAAAATTTGATACTCACAGGACATATTGAAGCCAAAAGAAAAAAAGGGGAAAACAACACTTAATCTACCTAGCGAGCTTGAGTAAATAGATAGCGAAATAAAAATTAGGCGAGCAAACAAAAGGAAAAAATGTGTTAAGAGCTAGGAAAGACAGGAAATTGAGGAGAGCCATGATTGCCAACATATTGAATGGACACGGTATATAAAAGAAGACTGTTTTTGAGCGACGGTAACAAAGTCACGAATTCGGCTACTGAATTTCTCGCCAAACTTGCCTGTCGCACTTGGGATATTTTTCCGGCTTACTTGACCGAATAATGTAGTATTCTTAGTAAAAATCAAGCAGGTAGTTTGTTCTTTGCATGTTTGTTTTGTTGTCTTCTTACAATAAAGTAAAGCAATCGGAAAACACACACACACACACACACACACACACACACACACACACACACACGGCCAACGCGTACTACTACCGAACACTTCTGACCGGGAGTGAGGTAGGACTCATTGAGGGTTCCAGATAATGCTTTGTGGCCCTCGCTATCATATCAATATTTGCTTTTTTTCTGCATATATTTATATAGATTACAAATTAAATTAAGCACAACTGACAATAAAACGAGAAAACATTTTCGTGGATTTTGACATCTTTCTGGGTTTTTTAATCCAAATCCGTGAATTTGATTGGCTCATGCAAAGTCACGAAAAGACACTATACGAATTCTCTATGTTTTTATTTATACATAATGTTGAATGTCTTAAATTATTCAACGTTTTAATAAAAAAAAATTTAAGACGATGTTAAAAATCGCCGCATAAACAATATTGATTTATTTAAGAAGGAATGGTTTATGATGACAAGCCTCTTACTTGTATTTAAATACATTGTATTTTTTTTCAATTTTTTTAGTTGAATCATTCACCTATATTGCATGTGATCCATTATTGTATATAATTAGGTTACAATGTAGAATGTGTATTTTATATGAGTTCTATTTTATGAAAAGGGAGATGTAGACTGAGGGTCCCTTACCCTAGGGAGATGTAGAAGACTGAGGGTCCCTTCCTTACCTCGTTTAAAATCCAGCAGACTTTAGCGGGTTTACGGTTACATCACGGTGAAAAGTTAAGCAATTTCGAACATGGCTAGTACCTCGATAGTTTATCACTTTGAAATACTAGGTGCTGTATGTTTGGATGTTCCAGTGATGTAATGGAAAAGTCTTTTGCTGATTTTGCCGTCATTCTGTGGTCTTGACATTCACCATGGGTAGGTTGAGCCGACTGCTTCTTTAGAAGTTTCGTTTTTTTTTTTTTGTCTCTACAAGCAGTTGCCAATTCTTACTGCGGTAAACTGCGGCAGCCAACCAAGGCTATAGAATATAGTCTGTTCTGCAGTTTGACAACTGATTCATCCACAACCACCACAATCTTTTATTTTATGGCGTCCTACTTGCATATAGGTAATCCTCGGACAATCATACAAAATGAAAGCACCGGTGCTATATAACCCCAGTGCCATATGCAGTCGAAAATAGATGGATTCATAGCTTTTCCAAGGGTATATTAGCATATAATAATATATAATAAATTCGACTGGAATTCGAACTCGGCTCTCCGATTCCTTTATCCATTACCCCATCGTGCCTTCTCAATGATGTTTTATGACCAGGGGCGAGGAATCCTGATTGGGGACCCTGGACAGTGCTTTGTGGCCTTCGCTATTTGTTTTTGAATATATTAAATTATTAAACTCTATAACAAGAAAAGTCTCGAATTGATGTTTTCAAATTGATGTAAAACATTATTGATTTATTTAATATGGAAATGATCTATTATGACATGCCTCTAATTTGTATTTAGCTACATTGTATTTATTTTCATTTTTTTCTAGTTGAATTGTTCGCCTATGTTGCATACGATCTATCACTGTAAATAAGCAAGTTACAATAAATATTTGTATTTTATATGAATACTACCTTATGAAAATTTAAATGGAGTAGACTGGCGGGGGGTTGGCATGAGACCCTTGCATCGACCTTTCACACACAAATTCCGCCTCTGTGAAGCACTTATTGCTTGTTAACAATAAATGCATTTTTACAGCTACTAGTGTGGCTTCTCATCTTTTAACAACGACATCATTGTTACATTTTACAACAATGCGTATATTCATCGTCTTCATAGCGCGAAGTGCTTATGTGCAATCCGTTTTACACATATGGCACTGGGGTTATATTGCACTGGTGCTTTCACTTTGTTTGGTCGTCCGAGGATTACTTATATACAGACAGGATGTCACAAAATAAAAAGTCGTGGCGATTGCGGCAGAATCAGTTATCAAAAGTCTGTGTGCTAACTTTTGATGTTCGGTTTTAAAGCTGCCAGGGTTTCCTGGGTATGACGATAGACCACAACTGGCAGCAAGGCTTCTGATCGGGAGGTTCTGAGAAGCGTGAAGCACACTCTTAATTGCTGTTGTTCCCAGGTTCAACCTGACCTGGGGTGTTGGCACCTGCTAGGTCCCAGTTATGGGTAAATAGTGAATCACCAATCTGGGGGACAAACGCCATGAGAGTATAAAAATGCATTTTTATAATAATAATAATAAAGCAATAGATTTTCATAGCAAAGAATATTACCAGCAATCAATTAAGTGTCATGTATGATACACATTTGGGCGATCATGTCACTTTCGATCGATGACTGACTAAGCAGAAGATTTTCCCGCAGTATGTTGGTATTTCTTTCTGAGGTAGACTAGTTACCAACCAAGGCTACAGATCCTAATTTGTCCTGCTATTCAACCATGATAACAACCAGTCAGTCAGTTAAATGCCACACGTAATACCGTTCACTTGGGCGATCCAAGACTGATTAGGCAGAAGATTTTCTCGAAGTAAATTGTCATTTCTTCGTTCAGTAGACTGGTTTCCAACCTAGTCTGTTCTGAAATTCAGTCCATAGCTGGAGGGAGAAGAGATTGATTCATACCTTTCCCAAGGGTATTTGTGCATAATTTATTGCAACAAATTCAACTGGAATTCGAACTCGGCTCTACGAGTTCTCATTTTAAGCTGATATTAATTATACCACAACCATCAATGCATTTGATAAAGCAAATTACCAAAATTAAATTTTGACATTAAATGACCCATAAGGTGTTGATATACTGTTAAACAAATAAAAAAAGGTTCCAAATACTAGTCCTTTATCTGATCTTCTCGTAAAAAGAATATTTTCAATAGAAACAAAGAAAAAAAAAGAATGTAGAACCTCTATGTAATATATATCCTCCTATATGGCAGTAAATGCTAGAAAAGTTCTTCACAGATAAAAAAAAAAAAACCAGCAAAAATGGGGCCTCGGTGCCTTTAGGACCAAGTACTTAGAAATGTGAAAAAGGAAGACATTTTAAATATGTAAAAACAAATGTAACATGAAATAAACACTTTATTCAATTTTAATATTAATTAAATTTTTATTTCAATCTGTCATTGGATGCCCTCCCGGTATGGATGACTGGGGTCATTGCACTCTTTGCCCCCTTCTGCTCACTGCTGAGTAGTTATTTGTTTAGCATGAGGGTTCGATGAAGTGAGGTCATCACCAAGATTCATAAATATCACTCGCAAAGAAACATTTTAATCAGTGAACTGAGACAGCTGTTGTTTAGAGCTGACAGTTTACATGCTTATGAAACACTTACATAAAGTTTTAGAAACTAATGTTTCAAAACAAAAACATGAAGAGGAAGTTTTATCTTTTAGTGCGAAAATTACAAGCATTCATGATCTTAGATATATGATGTGATCGTAAATCTTTTGAAACAAACACAGCACCATCACGGGAACCGGAGACTTCGAAGCCACCAGAGAAAAAAAAAGGAAGTAGAGCCATCAGTCAAAGCATCAATACATTGATCATGAAACACTGTCTTCGATGGTCAGGACACGTATCTAGAATAGGGCCAAGGTTTCCACGCCAAGTCTTATTCGGCGAGCTCACTGCAGGAAAAAGAGCACGGAGTTGTCTTCTTCAAAGATACAAGAACACATTTAAAACAAAACTGAAAGTCGATGGACTTAAGCGTAAATCGTTTGAAATGCATGCACAAGACCTTACCAACTGGCGATTTTTTTATTACCATCGAAACTTCGAAGTCACCAGAAGAGAAAAGGAAGAAGTCAAAGGAGAAGAAAAAAAAATCGACGAAATCGACTTCGTTCTTTTTCAACATTATTATTCAGTCAATGACAGCGTCTCTTCTATCCAAGAATTAGTCTGGTTAGTCATCAAAGCCATTATCATAAAAGAAGCGATCAGAATAAAATAAATTAAATTCTTCGATACGAGATAAAGCCGATAGCGACGTCAACTCAGAGTTGTAGTATTGTCATAAATTGATTCAAAGAGGAAAAAGTTCGTCTTCTGAGATGATATTCATATTTCTATATCTAGAATGGTTAATCTTTTCGGAAGATTTCCTGATTTCTAGAAAGAATGAAAAAGTATTCTCAGAATATTTTCAGTTTTCTAGAAAGGATAAATATATTTTCATATTTCCAGATTTCTATAAAGTGTAGAAAAGTCTTTATCAGATTTCCTGGTTTCTAGAAGGAAGAGAAAACAATCTTATCAGAAGTGTACCAGATTTCTAGAAAAAATAGAAGAATAGTTAATTTCCAGATTTTTAGAGAGAATAGGAAAAGTAATTTCAGAAATTTTTTAGATTTCTTTAAAGAATAGGAAAGGTATTTTCAGAATATTTCCAGATTTCCGGAAAGAATAGCATAAAGTCTTCTCAGAAGATTTCTAGAAAAAATAGAAAAGTACTTAATATTTTCATGAGATTTCCAAATTTCTAGAAAGGCAAAAAATTCTCTTAGACGATTTCCAGTTTTCTAGCAAAAATAGAAAAATCTTTGCATCAAAAATTCTTTTAATCTTTCAACTTAATAAGAACGCGGACTTTGATTGTGACACTATCTCCCGCTGGTATATTTTCTTTTGTTTGGTTTAATGCAGCGGAGAGAGAGAGAGAGAGAGAGAAATTAATATTAGTGGTATTATTAGTTGTGCTCTATTATAATTCACGATGTGTGCTTATGTAAAAAAATTATTTTAATACTATCATATACTTGTAAAATCCGGGAAATAGAAAAATTAACTATTTTAATAAATAGGAAAGAAAGGAAGAAATATAATTATTCTTCTTTCGTGTTCGAAGCGGATTAATTTGGACAAGCTAAAATTTTGTAAGTAGCCAAAATAAAATGTCAGGATGTGTTTGATGGGGTCAGGCGGGATTAAAGTCCCCAATAGTTGTTCCTGAGAACAGAAAATTGTGGGAATTGAAAAATCTAAATATGACGTCATGTGAGCTGTTGATATTTCATTCGTCGAGCCATGGCTCCCCCGCAAATCGTGTGGGTGGAAAACGGTCTCATTGGTCAAAAGCTGTGAGTCGGCCAAATCCCCCGAGAGGATTGGGGATGGCTATAAAAATCCTGACTCGGCGAGAAAAATCAGTAGCTGTTGAGTAGTTGTTGAGAGTTGGAATGAGTTTCTGGAATTACAGTCAAAATGTGGAAAAGAGTTCCCAACTGAGGAGCCATGACCCACGGCTGGTCGCCTACCATAGAACTTATGGCTAAAGAGTTAATGTTGAATGAAGCCTGTCGCCGATTAACTTAAAGAGTTAATGTTGAATAATACGCCTCCGATAGGAATCCCGAAAGAATATTATTGTTTTAAAACTTATTTGGGAGAATTGAAATTTCTGATTATTCTTGACAAAAAGCCCGCACTGCTATGAAAATAATTTTTAGAGTTGAGTTGGGAGAGAGCATCCAGGCGACAAGGATAAACCAACCCCCACACCGCAACCGTTACCTGCTTCTGATTCGGTGAATTCCGTTATGCTCCGATAAGGACCCGAAAAAACTTTGTTGCTTTAAAAGTTGCATAGAGAATTGACAGCTCTGGTTATCTAAATCTAATCTAAACTTATTTAAAAATGGAACTTTGTCGCTATGTGTGTGTGTGTGTGTGTGTGTGTGTGTCTGTCTGTCTGTCTGTCTGTCTGTGTGTCCGTTACCTATAGACTCCGAAACGGCTGAACCGATTTTCTTGAAAATGTACACAGTTGTACTATAAGCGTCTGCGAGTGTTCTTAGCTAGGTTTTGTATCGAGGTACCCCCGATAAATATCGAAAATCGATAATCGAAAAATCGGGTTATAGAAGGAATGGCCCGATTTTAATCAAATTTGATACACTCATAGACAAAGACATAAGAAACGATATTCAGAAGTTTCAAGGTTGCAGTTTTTGCAATAGTGCAGAAAATCGATAATATATATATATATATATATATATATATATATATATAAAAGGCATGATGTTTGTGTGTGTGTCTGTTTATCTGCCTGTATGTCTATTTTTTCAGCCCTTTTATTTTAGTTTTTGCTTTGGGTTTGGCTCTAAGTAGGTATAATTGTAGTTCTTAGTCTCAGCCATGATACCATTTACTCAGAGGACTTATTTAGCCTTCAAAATTCAGTTTACGACAAAAAGAACTTATTTGATATCGATACCAGAAAATCAAAATTTGACTTACATCCATTCATTTTTCTTTCAGTCTACGGTTTCGCTTTAACTGGAAACAACTATTGCTTTTTAGTCTTTCGTGCCAACATCCAAAGAGTCTGAGCTCCAGGACCATGGATTAGTTTTAAAGCTTTCATTACACCCGAACAACGCCGGGCTATACTGCTAGTAAAAAAAAAAAGACTTTAAAAGGAAATTGAAAAGCTCTGATATTTTAACGAAACTTGGAAAAGACTCTTGTATTTGAAGATTGAAAGCTCTGATATTTTTAAACGAATCCTCTCTCCGTCGTAAACTGGCGTTCCGACAATTGTACTTTCCGCTTTTGTAATTAATATTTTTTTTTTATAAAGACTTTATTCGCAACTCTCCGGGCGTCTTCGACCTTATTCATTATTTATTTATTTATTTTTTATTTTTTATTTTTTTATTTTTTTTGTGCCGTGTTTATTTTTAACCACAAGTGTACACCATTGTCCGGTCCGGTCTGGTTCTGGTGGAAAGACGACTACTGAAATTGCACAACGCGACTTTCTGAGATCAATTCACAACGTGGGCAGTAGTCCGTTGTTGCAATAGACGTCTTGAAGACCAGCTTTTGTGACGAGATCATCACAACCAGCAACAGCAGCCCGAAAGCGTCGACACAGCGGGTACCGTTTCGACATCATCTCAGCGGGATCCGTTCCCGAACCAGCGAGCGACCGAACCAACCGGCCAGCCGGGTGGCAGTGTCACAATTGGTACCGTCACGACCGTCGACGAGAACAAGCGTCATAACGAGCCAGCCTGGGCGAAAGATGTTACATGACAATAAAAATCCATTTTATTTTACTTTAGACATTGTATTTTTTTTAGTTATGTGTCGTTATTTAAGCGAACTTTTGGGAGGTAGCTACTTCTGCTTACTTTGCAGTTTCAGTAAAAATTAAAAAAGCTAAAAACGAACGCCAGATCCTTATCGATTGTATTTTTAATGTAGTAGTAGTACCAGTAACACTAGCGTTTCTAATTTCGATACATCTGAGAAATAGACCTTGAGAAAGAAAAACAATTCCACGAAGGGAAATAGGTCCTTGAGTTCGAAGAAAAGTTCGAGGTAACATGACATTGTTTAGTTTTAATTCTTTATTATAAAATACTATCCACCCTATTTTATTACAAGCTAGGTCGTAAATAATGGGTGGATATGTAACGGATCACTCCCCACTCTAAAGTACTAACCTTTTATATGATATCAAATGATGGAGAGTCGAAAGATTCCGACACCAATGGTCACAGGAAATGGGCAACTGTTGTCCTTGAGCCAGACGCGGAAGAGAACCCAATATTCAAGTGATTATACGTCACATGCTATCACTGTAGATAAACACCGGAATTTAGTCGGCTTTCATGCTGGGATGAAAATGTTATATTTGTTCTCTCTTCATTAGAGACTAGTTTAGGCACACAGTCTCGTAGGATCCTGCCCTGCGGCAGCACCTCCCTCGTTGCTCTAAGTGTGTGACAGTTGTTGCGAGGATTCGGCAATTTGGAACACGTTTCATCTGTTGCTCTCACTGACTGCTATTGCTCAATAGATACTCTACGAAGAAACTAATACCTGAGATTGTTGCACGGAAGTGGAGGAGGAATCAAGGAATACAATAAAGACATATCAGGGAAGCATCTTCTCAGAACTGTTTCATAAAACAGTTCTGCGGAAGAAGCTGTTTTAGTGAAATTCGATTCTTATCAAAGAAACACGCACTAAATGAAAGAGAATAAATAAAATTTGTCTGATAACAACAGACACAAATAAATCAAACACTAGCTAAGCAGGACGCCTAAAAATTCTTAAGCTCAACAAACAAGATAAGTTCCCAATCACACACAAAAAAAAACCACGCAAACACACAAAACTGACCAAGTAATCAAACCCCTCCACACACCAATCTCTGCGAAATTCTAACCAAAAGATATACCCGACCGATAAAAACGTACACTCCAACAAATAATACCATTAATCAACAATTTAGCACTTACACACCAGGCTCTTCAAAACTCTAACAGACAACACAAGACACATTCCCTTCATTATCAATAACCCCAACCAACCTCCCACAACAACAATGAACCAAATATAGGCAGCAGACGAATTCAGTTTTGCTTTTCCCTCCCGACAACCAAATGTTGAAAGAAACATATGAATGTCGAGGACATATATTAAAAAATTATGTACATGTTCTAAAACATAATTTATAATAAATATTCACAGCTCTATACATCATATATCGAGCACTGTTTTAAATTAATGTTTTAGGCGGAAAAAAACTCTTTCTTCGTTCTGTACCCACTCGGATATATATATATATATATATATATATATATATATATATATATATATATACTCAATAGTACGTACATCAATATGTATTCTGTCGTCGTTTTATACGGTATATATATCGATATCAATATTTTGCCGTTAATTTTGATGACACGCGCCCGCACGTAATAATAATAATAATAATAATAATAATAATAATAATATGATGTCTATGTATTTGTTTGTTTTTAATATATTCTAATCTTTTAGGAAATATTTTAAGTAGTCTTAATCATGAAAGTACATTTTTCTTGTTTTTTTTTTTTTGTTTTTTTTTTTTGTTAACTGGACAGCCCCGGATAAGTGAAACCTTCGATGATCAAGTCGTGTTGTAGATGTAAAACAAACTGATTTAAACACTTTTACAAACGTGACTTTAAAAAATAAAATTAAAATTATTTTTAAAAAGTTTATCCTGGATTTTACAAAATTTTAAAACTTAAAAAAGAGTCACAACTTAAAGTACCGGTTTTCTTTTAACTGAGCGTATTTTATCTTAGATGAACCTTAAACTCTGTGTGTGTGTGTGTGTGTGTGTGTGTGTGTGTGTGTGTGTGTGTGTGTGTGTGTGTGTGTGTGTGTGTGTGTGCGTGCGCGCACGCGCGCACTCCTTTCGTGGTTTATTTCAATCGACATCCATTGGTTTATTTTGTGGTGTGTTTTTAGTTGCGGGATTTTACCACAAATTAATGTGTGGGTGTAATTTACCGAGAAAAATAAAACAAAACAAAACAAAAAAAGTATTTATTTACAAGCTGATGGCTGAACATACAAGCCAGACACGCAGGAAAGAGAATAAAGGTTGTTAGTCGTGGCTCCGATTGGCTAACATAATCGTGACGTCACGATTGTGGTTGCTTGGTGTGGTCGACTCCGTTGACTGCAAAGCCTGGAAGGAGAGAAGAGGTTAAAAGACCGAAGGCAGTGTGCTGAGGAACTGCTGATCGAACTTCGTTTCACCCTTTTTAGATAAACGGTGAAGAAGAAGAAGAAGAAGAAGTAGAAGAAGAAGAATGAAAAGGAAAACTTTTACGATAAAGAAAGAAATTTTTTTCTCTCTTTATTCTTTTTCCAACTGGTTTTACCCGTCTACACTACACTATATTGGTCACTTGTAAACAGTTCTCTATTTATCTAACACATTTTCTCCTCGTTTTGAATTCTTTCCTTTGCCCGTTCTCTCTATTTTTTCTTTCTTTTTTCTTTATCCTTGAATCACTCGTTCTTTTTTCATTTTCTTTGATTTTCTTTCTACTTGTTAATGGCGAAATATAATAATGGCTGGCCGTTCGTTTCCGACTTTACCTGTCTGCTCGGAGCGGCTAGCTCATGCACAGATAATAATACACAACTGTGGCACATTAATGTGTTTTTTTTTTCTTGTTTTTTTTTTACACTGAACCAATCTGTGGTTTATATTGTAACTATAATGAGCAGACCTTAGTTACAGTTTCTGGGAGAGGACAATCAATGACAGAACTGTTGGTAACAGTGTTGGTGGTCGAGTGAAATGCTATCGTGTTATTTTAAGTATCACGCACGATTGACGTGTTAAACATAGAGGATTAACGATGTAAATCCACACGGAAAGAAAGAAGCAAGGAAGATTTACGGTGTAAATCCGTAATTGATGAAAGACTCAGAGGTACTAATAAACAGAACCTTTACGTACAATAAAACATAACACTGAAATAAATACAATTATCCCAAACGTTGAATTTGTTGTGTCCACGTACACGTAAATACCCTTGGGAAAAGTATGAATTTTTCTCTTCTCCCTCTAGCTACGGGTTAAATAACAAGACAGATTGGGTTCTATAGCTTTGATTGGTAACCAGTCTACGCATAATTAAATGGTAACCTATTGCGGGAAAAACTTCTGCCCAATCAGTCATGTCTCTTTATAGACATGATCGCCCAAGAGCATATCACGTATGGCACTTAATTGATTGATCCCAAACATAGGGCGAAATTGAACATATTGTATCGGGCACACAAGTTACATTTAAAGGAGATAAAGTTTGATTTACTTCTCCGAAGATTGGGGATCATTCTCAACAAGAATAAGGAGTGTCCAGAAGTTCTAGCTAACAGGCCAGTGGGAACGAAGAAAAAGAGAAAAAGAATTGTCTCTTGGTTTTTATATTTTATCAGCAGCCCCTAGGATCACTTTGGTAACTACAGGAGATTATTCTGAAACGTCCTAACATAACTATTCCATCTAACTAATTTTACGAATAAGGCTTGAGTCAACCCGTGGCATGGCCGACATTACCAAAAATCTATATATTCATAAATGAACCATGGTGTATCTCATGGCTAAAAGTTAACCACTAATGTCCAAACCACTCGAAAATGCACGCAAGGAAGTTAAATCGACAAGCAGAATGTAAATTCTTTTGCGTTCATTTTCGAATAGAAAGGCATGACTATCTCTTCCACTCCTCTGGGTTAAATATCAGAGAAAACTACGCTCTCTCGCCTTGGATGTCAACCAGTCTGGAAGAAGAACTATGAATCCTAAACTGTGAAGTAAACATTCTAATATATAATCTAAGGGATCATGTCAGTTCACAGATAATTACAGGTTAGCACTATTAAACATTTTTCATAAAATGGAGATGAATGATTGATTATCCTCATAGATGACTTGGTTTAACCAAAGCTTAATCGAGATCACTAGAAAGACGCTGTAACCAGATTGCTTCTTGTGTTGCACTTGCTGGTGTCATATATTCAGCTTCTCCTGTGGATAATGCCACACAGGTTTGCTTTTGACTTTTCCAACTGATAGCAGCTCCACCCAGTTTAAACAGGTAGCCAGTAGTTGATTTGCAATCATTTATGTCATCATCTCACATCTACATCTGAATATCCTGTGAGGTTGCTTGCCTCTCTACAACTGTAAAGTAGTCCATAATTCCGAGTATCAATCAAATTATCGCAGGATATGCTTAACAACTATCTAACATTCCTTAGTAAGTTGGGAACAGAATCTTGCTACAATGCCAACAGCATAAGCAATATCTGGTCTTGTCCTCGTTGGAGATATAGTAGACTTCCAATTGCTGATTGGTAAGCCTCTTTATAAAATAATTCACTGTCATTGGCTGCTTGTGTTTAAATTTCACTCCATCATTACACGGAGTTGTAGTTGGTTTTGAGTTTTCCAACTGAAAATTAAAAAAAAAAACAATTCCGCTGTGTATGTGGGTTGACCAATCCAAGTTTTTCCAGGTTCTGGATAGACAATTTTAACGCTTACAAAATAGTGTAATTTACCCAAGTTCTTCATGATAAAATTCTCTGACAATTTTTCTAGAAATTTGTACTACTTACTACCAAAACCACAGAAATAAAACCCGGCGTAGTGACGGTGTAGGAAACACCCTAAGGGAGTCTATAGGGCTTGTATGCATACAATGAACAAAAATATGCCAATTTTGGCAACGTTTAAAGAAAATGTATCCCAGTACTGTCCTAAACTAATCAATAAGGATCTTTTAGAATGATCTTAGTTAAAAATTAAACAAAAATGGCATATAGCATAATAAACAAATTGATTAGTTTGGACTGCTTTGTTTTATGGCATTTCAACCTCAAAGGGTTATTTATTGCCAGCAAGAATTGTTTAATAGATTTGTATGAATAGAATATGTATCCTTTGTAAGAAATCAGTTTGTAGATCAGGTTTCGTTGACGCATTTTTGTAAAGAAGGTTTTGTCGAAAGTCAGATTAATTGCTGGTATATATATATATATATATATATATATATATATATATATATATATATATATATATATATATGTTCGGAAAATATATTGCTAGTGATTTTTTTTTAAATGTATTACTGGTAACATTTTTTTCTTCGATTTCCTTCAGAAATGTATTACTGGTAATATTTTCCTCATAGATATATTACAGTAATATTTTACCTTAAAAAATGTATTTCTTGTAATATTTTTCTTTAAAAATGTATTGCTAGTAATATTTTCTTCTCCAAAACAGTACTGTAGAAATTTTTACTATAAAAGTTTATTTTTATGCTTTCACAGTGTTTTGAACCCAATTTGTTGGTTAGCTATTTGTCCATAGCTGGGACCCTAACAGGTGCTACCATTCCGGGTCAGCGTGAACCTGGCAACAACAGCAATTCATAATTGGTTCCACGCTTGTCAAAACCTCCCAAACAGAGGCCTTGATGTCGGATGTAGTTTTTGTTATACTTAGGACTATTTTAGAGGTTAACTATTTGCCCATAGCTGGGACATTAAAAAGTGCTACCACTCTGGGTCAGGGTAGACATGAGAACCACAGCAATTAAGAAGCGGATATAAAAAGATTGAACATTTTTCGGTTAGCCAATATCTTTTCTCTCTCGTTTATAACGTTCTTTTTGTCTCCTCCTCACTTGTTCTCATTCACTTTCCATCACATGGTCCCAATTCTTTTCTTTTTTATCCACGTTTCTTTATTTTCTTTCCTTTACTTGCTATACTCTATTTTTTATTCATTTTTTTATTTTTTTATTTTTGGTATTAAAATCATTTTGTCCTTTTTTTTTTTTTTTTTTTTTTTTGCTGGAAAGAAAATCTTTTTGCTGATTTTCATTTCTTATTATTTTTTTTCCTTTTTTGTTTTACGTTTTGATTCTCATTTATATTGTCACATCGGTTCCTTTCTTTCATTTCAACACTATTCTTTCACTTTATCTTTCTATTTATTCCTTCTTTCTTTCACTCTCCTTTTGCTTTTTCTTTTCGACACTATTCTTTCTTTCTCCATTTCTGCTCTTTCTTTGTTGCACATATATATATTTTTCCTCTCTCTCTCGTTCATTCATTCTTTTTTTAGTTTCTCTTTACGTCCTCTATACTTCTTTCTTTCTTTCTTTCTTTCTTTTATTTCATTTTCAAACCTATTCTTTCTCGTTCTGTTTCTTTTACTTTTTTTTTTTCGTTTGTTTTCCCTTTTTGCCCTCATAATGTCTTTTTGTTATCTTAACAAGTGTTTTAATAAATTTCTCCTCTTTTTAAGCTGAACTGTTTGTAAAAGATTACATTACCGTCATCCCCTTCGGATAATAAGTGTGGCTATATGGTTAGAACGTTAATATTCTAACCATGACCTTCAAATCTTTCTGTGGTTTTTTTCTTTCGCGTATATTCTTTCTTTCTTTTTGTCTTTTCTTTCCTACTGTTTCTTTATCTTACTGTTGTTTCTGTCTTTCACGTTTATTCATATTTCTTTCCATTTCTCTCTCTCTCTTTCTTTTCTTTCATTTTTTTTTTCGTCAATATTCTTTCTTATAGTTCTTCCTTTCACGTTTATTCTTTTTTTCTTTCATTTTTTTTCGCCGCTATTCTCTCTCTCTCTCTCTCTCACACACACACTCTGTTTCTATTCTTTCTTTTTTTCTTTCTTTTGCTTTCTCTTTTCATCCCTATTATTTCTTTTCTTCTTTCTGTTGTTTCTTTCTTTCGCTTCTATTCTGTCATTGTTTATTCGCTTGTTTTCTCTTTTCTTACCCATTCTTTCTCTATCTTTTCGGCTGATTTTTTTATCACCTCAATTCTTTTTTTTTTTCTGTTTTTCATCTTTCGTTTGCTCTTTTTTTTTCTATTCTTTCTCTATCTTTTCGGTTGTTTCTGCCTTTCATGTTTATTCCTCGTTTTCCTTTCATTCTTCCTTCACTCCTATCTTCTTGTTTTTCATATACTCCACTTCTTATTTTTTTTCAATTCTTCTCTTCTTAAAATACATTTCATCTTTTCAAGTTTATTTATTCTTTCTTTCTTTCTTTCTTTTTCCCTGCCTATTCAACACTTCAAATACTTTACATATTTCCTTAAGTTATGTGTGATAAATGGAGAATAATGGTTGTTGGTTGTAGATATGACCTGTTGTTTTTTTGTTTTTTTTTTCATACACTCTATAATTAACACGTCTCACTGTTTGCAACCTCTTTACAAAGTAGTTGTTATCGGTAAGGATGTCCTTTTATATTTCAGCTTAACTTTCCTTTTATAGTGTCACATTGTCGTTTGTTTCTGCGAAAGAAAAAAAATGCAGAGGATAATCTTCTTTTGTTATTTTATCATAAGTTTCAATAAATTTCTAAGTTAAACTGTTTGTTAGAGATATTACCGTCATCACCTTCGGATAATAAGTGTGGCTATATGGTTAGGACATTAATATTCTGACAGTGGCCGTGGGATAGTAAGTATGGCTGAATGGTTAGGACGTTAGCATTCTGATCATGGCCTGCGGAAAAGTGCAGTCGATTGGTTTGCATTTTGATCAAAGAGTGAAGGTTCGAACTTCAGCATGTCAATTTTTTTTTATTTTTTTATTTTTCAAGAAAAGAATCTATTGACATAGAACTTACTTTAATTATTATTTCTTAATAATATGGTCTTTCATGATTGGAAGTTCAATGCAAGGGTCTTGGGGCTCCTCCTGAATTTATGATATCGGAGCCCACACAAATCTATGATGTGTTCCCTCGCACACACACTCTATTACATTTTTATTTTCATAAGGTAGCATTTATATAAAATACCAATTTTAATGTAGCCTAATTATGTACATATAACAATGTATCATATGCAATATAGGTAAACAATTCAACTAGAAAAATTGAAAATAAATACAATTTATCTAAATCAGTCAGTTAAGTGCCATATGTGATACACGCTTAGGCGATCATGTCTCGAAAGAAACATGACTGACTGGACCGAAGATTTTCCCGCAGTAGGTTGCCATTACTTTCTGCGGTAGACTGATAGACTCAACACTATACAACCCAATCTGTCCTATTATTTGACCCATAGCTAAAGGGTATTTATGCGTAAGTAAATGCAAGAAATTCAACTGAAATTTGAACTCGTTTCTCCGATTTCTCGACCCAAGCCGATGTCCACTGCACCACAACGCACATCCACATGTATATAAATACTAATTAGTACGCGTCATAATATATTATTCCATCTTAAATAAATCAAGAAGCTCTTTTGGCAATTTTTAACATCATTTTGTTACACCGTTGAATAATTTTAACGCATTAAAGAAATCTAAGAAATAGTGAATTTTATATAATGCAATTTCTATCCTTAGCATGAGCAAAAGAAATTCACAGATTTGGGCCGAAAAAAGACCCCAAAATGACGTTAAAATTTTCCAAAATCTTTCATCGTCAGTTCGTCTGAATTTGTAACGTATATAAATATGATCAGATAAAAATGAAAATGGCCGGCCACTCTTGATCAAGGATGCCCATTTTCCAGGGCGGATAGCTAATCCCTGTAGCACACGCTTGCCCAGGCACATTTGTTTAACACCCAGAGAGCCCACTTGTGATTTTTACTGCAACTATGTTGAGCAGATCTGGTTACAGTTCCTGGGAGAGAGCGCGTTATTATTCTTGAACCAATACGCTCAAACCCTCGGTCACGATGACTTGCGATTTCGTGCTAGCATAGCTATTAAGGGGGCCCGTCTATCCAATTTCACTTACAAGGCTTGGTATAGTTTTCAGGCACTTTCCAAAGGTGCCGCAGGCTGGGATCATCTCCTCCAGACCGATAACATCAAGAAGTCACCTTCCTGACAAATCGAACATGATGAGATTCGAACTCGGGTTTCATGGTCAGAAAGCGAACGTTCTAACCACTCGGCCACTATATAAGATAGTGAGGGTTAGTGAGCCCAATACATCTTTTCCTTGCTATGGGGGTTCGGAGGTAGTATGCACCGACCCTGCATGATTAAGAAGTGCTTGAAACACCATATCCCGACCTGACTGAAATTGGTAAGAGGTAACTGTTCACAAGTCGTCGATGGTTATTATTGTACGTAGTAACAAGTCCTGAACTAATGGACACATAGAAGGATTTTAACAGTGGTTGGCAATCTAATGTAATGCAAATAAACCTGGCTGCTGGCATTCAAAAGGATCTCCAATCTGTGATTGAATGCGGTAAGAAATGGCTCGTAAATTTGAATGCCTCCAAAATGAAGCTGCTCTCTTTAACCATAATTTCCTGCCTATCACAAAAATGAATGACGCTAATCTCCTAGAGAGCAACACACTGCGCCTCCTTGGTTTCACTCTCTCAAACGATCTCAAATGGAATCTATAGCTGCATCTACTGCTAGAAAGATTGGGTCACTGTGTCAGGCCAAGAAATCTTTCTCGACAGAATCCATTTTGCATATTTATAAATCTGCCATTCGTTCGTGCATTGAACCATATTGCCATATCTGGTAGGGTGGTCCTGCTTTTCATCTTGAAGCTCTTGACAATAAAATAAAATAAAGGATTATCTGCAATATAATCGATCCTGATTTGGCAGCCCGCCTTTAGTCACTTTCTCGCCGACGTAATGTGTTTCCATCCATCCTTTCCACAAGTATTTTCATGGCAACTGCTCTGACGAGCTTTTTTTTTCCTGGGATCCCGACCACATGTTTTTATCCGTGCTACTAGATTGGCATTAAGATCCTTTTACCGTCGAAATAGTTAAATGTAACCTCTTCTTCTACTCCCTCAGTTTCTTTTCTCGCATTTCCCGTTTGTAGAACTCCTTTTCGTTTGCTTGCTTCTCTGATAGTTACAATCTCCAAAATTTTAAATGCAACGTCAATTGCGATCTTCTATCTCGTTGAATCCCATACATCTTTTATCCTTTCTTCGACATCCCCTGTACATTGTTTTTCTCTCATTGTAACCCCCTGCGCACTAGTGGTGGGCCTGCTTTGCTTAGGGGTGAAATTATTATAAAAAAAATCTGACGACGTTATATTGACCTAAAAAAGTAACAAAAAAACCCCGCTCTGCGCCTAATGTAGCTGTCTCGGTTGGCCAGGGCATCTGATGTACTTTAGTCAGCTAGGCATTAAGATTGTTATAAACAATAAAATATTGAAAACAAGTAAAATAAATACCGTACATTTACAGTAGACGGTTTCACGCAGTCTACGGTTACAATATTGTATTAGGCTGTTACCCATAAAATTCTTTTAGTTGGTTGTTGATCCGGTCGTCTAACGAAGTAACCTTCTTAGTGTATAAAAAATCTTGACTTATTTCTGACTCTTTTTCTTTCCAGATAATTTTTTTCAATATATTGTTACTCATAAGCTCAATGATTACAATGAAACAATGTCGAGTAGTCTTTCTGTATGAGTACAAACTGGGGAAAAAGAACATAATTACATTCGATTAGAAATGAATACTCTTTAACAACAGTAAGAAAGTAGGTAGTGGTTAGATGCAAGTGAATCACAAAAACAATACCCAAAACTGCACCCTAAAATGGTTACGGTACGGTGATTTTTCAAAGAGGTTATTCATTATATATTCTTGCTCCAGGCGAAAGCAATAACAGCAACCTCATATTATGGAGAAATTGATTGCATGCACGAAAAATGAAAAAAAAAACAAAAAAAAAAAACATCCTAGACGTGTGAATTGGAATGCCCCAATTTTACTGCACGTCTGCACTCTTCTCAATCAACTGTCCAAAAGCTGCTTAGTATCAATTATGAAATTTTTACCTCATAGTCATCAGATACTTCTCCTAATTATTATCACTTATTTAAACATTTTGAGGTTTTCATGCGCAATAAAACATTCTCCAATAAGGAAGAGGTAATCGAAGCATTTTAACACTTTATCACATTAAAGGAATGAGAATTTCTTTTAAAGATGGGATCAACAATTTAAAAGTAAATTAAAGAACTGTCATCCATCAAAATTGTACCTATGTTAGCTAAATTAATTAGTCATTTAACATTTCAGAAATGTTTTATTCATTTCCTATAAAGTGCGTCATGTGTGACGACCTAATATTTATATACACAGAATCATACATTTGCCCCTACAAACCACTCTAAAATATATTTCAATAAATATATGATGAAACAAACTAAAATTTTTCTTTCCACAAAATATTTTTGTAAAATAGGTGGAGGCGTCTTGTGTGAGGGTGCGTGTTATGCGAGCGCAAATACAGTAAATATCAATAGTGATGAGTGGTCGCATTCTTCTGCAGGAGAAAAATGCTGCAATATCATGTATTATACGAACAATTTGAACTACGAAATTCTGTTATATAACCTGCATTATCTTTTTTTCAGTTTGTAGCAACTAAATTAAACATTTGTTCAACTTCTTAGTTGATTTGTGTCGATTAAAAATAAGAATCCTATGATAATTGTGTTTGTCCTTCCCTTTGTTAATTTGAAGGACCGTTACGTCATGCCAATACTTCATAAATAATAGACTATTTCTATTTAAGTGCATGAAAAGAGGGGAAAAGATGTTACTTGGTTTCAGTTAGAAAATAAAAGAAAGACAAAAAGTCCAAAGGTCCAGTAGCTAACAGCGTTGGTTAAATCCAATGACTTGACCCGAGAAGTTGTGAGTTCAATACCTGACTACAGTAGTGGTGAACAAAAAACTTAGAAAGTTCAGTTAAATGGAGATAACTGAGACATCTAGAAGCGGCATGACTCATGGAACAAGAACAATCGACTCCAGTGAACGAAATAAAGTGTTTAGTTAATAATTTCTGATCACCTGAGGAAAGACGAGGCGTACCTCTGCCAAAATGTCGTGAATATGGCAACAAAGATGAGGACAACAGTCCGAACTATGTAAATGATGTAAATAATAGGAATGCCTCATCTTAGAAATATAGACGAAGAATAAAAAAGTGCAGGTGATGATACATGTTGGAATTTAAAACGGAAACGTTTATTTAGTCCACGCGGTTCTGGATAACCCCGTTTCAGCTAATTCCCTTTAGTAACTCATCTCTCCACGTTTTTGATCCCGCTGCTGTAGCCAAGGATTAAACTCATAATACATGAAATTAGAACAATCAACCCCGTAGACTATTTAAAGGGTTTGGTACAAAATTTCAATGTATATGACCTGAAGAAGCTGGAGCGTACAACGGCCGAAACGTAATGAATATGGTAATAAAATGAGAACAACAGTGCGAACGATGTATATAGTGCTAAATAGTTACAGTATCTAATCTCAGAAATATAGACATGTCCTGAAGAAGGCCAGAACGTACAACGACCGAAACGTCGTGAATATTGTAAGGATGAGAACAACAGTACAAATGATGTAATTAGTTAACTCATCTGTGAAATATTGACAAATGCCGTACTTATATTTCATTAAAATATTTGATTTTTCACGATATTAAAGAATAAAAACGAACCAGATGCTTAGCCATAGCATGTCTCTCCTAATTTCTGTTTCAAAATTTATTTTCGAATTTTCGGAGAATGCTAAGTAGACATATCCGGCAATACATTTTAAAGTGTCGATTAATTTATCATACTTTTTTTGTTTGATATTATTCTATTATCGTGATTTGCAAATTGCTGCTAAATTAGCATAGACAAGATATATACCCAAGCAGTAACGGTAGACCAGCTCTCACTATGCAAGACTACCGCTGAGTTGATAAAATACAAGGGAAATTCAACTTCGTAACAATTATATTTTTATATATTAATAAACTATAAAAAATAAAAAATATATTATCTTTCATTAAGAATGAAGAGAAAAAACTTTATAAAAACAAGAAAAATATAAACAAACTTTATCTTGTAAGAGTCAGTCAGTAAGTGCTATACGTGATAAACGCTTGGGCGATCATGTCTCGAAAGAGTATCCGAGTTTATTTACAATTAGAGGTTTTTTAATCTGAAAACGTGTAATTATGTTACTTCGTTTTCCTTCTTTCTTTCTTTCCTTTCTTCACTTCTTTTTCATTATCCTTTCTTTACTCTGTTTCATCTTTACTTCGTTTTCCTTATTTCGTTCGTTCATACAGTTTTCTTTTTCTTTCTTTCTTTCTTTCTTTCTTTCTTTCTGCATTCTCCCCTTTTCTTTGTTTCTTCTGACGTCATTACCTTCTTCCATTCACGTTTCTGCTTGTTTGTTTGTTTGTTTGTTTGTTTGTTTGTTTCTTTCTTTCTTTCTTTCTTTCTTTCTTTCTTTCTTATTCTCTATTTCCCGTTCTATCATTTTCTTCTTTCCTTCCTTCCTTCACTTCTTTCTTTTTCATTAGCCTCTCTTTCTTCTGTTTCATCTTTGTTTTCCTTATTTCGTTCGTTCATAAAATTTTCTTTCTTTCTTTTTTCCTCCCCTTTTCCTTATTTCCTTTTTTCATTCACTTTTTCTTTCTTTTTATTTTCTTCATCTCTTCTCTCTTTCTTCTTTTTCTCCTGTACCTCTTTTTCCTTCTCTCTGTACCCCAGATTCCATTTTTTTATTTTTTTCAATTTTTTATTATGACTTTACTTTCATTCTCTAACGCATTTCTTCTTTCTTTTCTTCCTCTATTATTCTTATTTTCTCGGCCCACCCCCACGGCATCTCTACCTCTCCTAATTTGGATGTAATAGAAGCCCTAACACCAAACTCTGCCGTCTGGTATCTGCGAAATAAGGTTGCATGTGTTATACGGGTTCACTGGGTGCATCTAGTCACATCTGTGAGATGTTTTTGCTGTGTTTTGCAGTTAAAATAGCATCAGTACGCAGCAGGCAGCCGCAAAGAAGTGATTCGTCATCGGTATATATATATATATCGGTATATTCTCTGCATAGACAGAGACGCCACAGAAAGTATACACGAATACCGTCCCACTTAGAAACTGATATGTACGATAAGAACTCACACTAACGATAAAAAATGCATGTATTACACACACACACACACACACACACACACACACACACATATATATATATATATTTCTATATATGTATATATATATATATAAAGGTGAATAATCCAGGATAAGATTGGTAAATAATCTTAGAGGATCCTAGTAACATCGTTTAAATATGAAAACTGATCCAACAGAGAGTTCAATTTTAATTCAATTTACAGAGCGGATATCTATTTATTTATCTGTTAATTCAGATCTTCAGGGGATAGCTATTTCAAAATGTCAGTTTGAGACAAGCATTGAACCTTATAGTAACCAACATTCCCCATCTCTTTCTTTACTAGCCCCTGCTTGCGGAATAAAATTTTTTATCCATTCTTTGATTGAACGGGGCTGACAATGCATGTCTCGAACTGGCATGTAGAAGTAGTTATCCCCCCACTCTCTCTCTCTCTCTCTCTCTCTATATATATATATATATATATATAGAGAGAGAGAGAGAGAGTGGGGGGATAACTACTTCTACATGCCAGTTCGAGACATGCATTGTCAGCCCCGTTCAATCAAAGAATGGATAAAAAATTTTATTATATATATATACTATATTTTATTATATATATATATATATATACTATAGTCATCCGCAGACAGATCTGTTTCGCTTTATTACAGCTCATCAGGATTGAAACCCGACCAAATTGGCGTCAGTCGGCGATTCTACCCCTAGGCCACGACCGTTCAGTAGAAGAAGGCAGGCTTTTTAGCGCGTATAAACACGCCCAATAGCTAGCGTGCTCCAATTCATTATCGAATGAGCGGTGCGTAAATGCCGAAGTAGCTAATGTTTACAAAGTCTACCACTCTTCCTGATAGATAGATAGATAGATAGATAGATAGATAGATAGATAGATAGATAGATGTGAAAAGACAGACAGATATGAACAGACTGAGAAAGAAAGAAACAAAAAACAAACAAACAGACTTTCGGTTAACCTAACGGGAATACCAAATTGAACCCTTTGTTTTTAACGTATGGGGATAGACTGTTCTCGTTTCAATTGTTTTAAGATATGCAATATTTATAGGGTGTGCGTTGTGGAGCTATGGATATCGGCTCCGAACGAGAAATCGAACAGCCAAGTTCGAATTCCAGTTAAATTCGTTGCATTCACTTACACACAAATACCATCTTCTCCCTCCACCTATGGGTTGAATAGCAGGACAGATTGGATTATGTAGCCTTGGTTGGCAACCAGTCTACCCCAGAAAGAAATAGCAACCTGCTGCGAGAAAATCTGCCTATTCAGTTATGGATCGAAATAGACATGATCGCCTAAACGTGTATCATGTATGGTAATTAACTAATTACTGATATTTATAGGGTGAAAGCCGTTAATATCGGGGATAGAGCGTGTGTAAGCACTGGTATCAACACCGACTGGCGACAGCCAGTTTCATCCTTGAACGCAATCTTCAGGCCATCCACGTTTTTCTAGTTTTAATTTCAGTCCATTCCACAAGGGCTCAGTTAGATTTAAATCCAGTGACATACTAGACATGTGACGAAATTCTTGCGGCGTTTTCCGTTTTAGCTTCTTCAGAAATTCTACTGTTTTTAATGAAGTGTTTTCAGTCATCCTTATCCGGAAACACAGTTCTTCTTTCGAAACATTTGTGTGTAAGTAACATGTTTTCTTTCTATGTCTACATTGTGTAGTGTCAGAAAATTATTCTCGTCAGAATCCATCTTACACATAATTTTAATGCCTTCAAAACGAAGATGCCCTCCTTTAACCACCATAGAGAACCTTCCTGTCTACCATCAGAACAGATGATGCTAGTCTCTTAGAGAGCAACACACTTCGCCTACTTGGCCTCACTCTCAAATGACATCAAATGGAATGCCTACATTGAATCTATAGCTGCATCTACTGCTAAGAAGGTTGGGTTACTGACGGGCCAGGAATTTTTTCTAATCAGAATCTATTTTGCACATTTATAATCTACCATTCGTTCGTGCATTGAATCCTGTTGTCATATCTAAACTGATGCTCTTGCTGTACATCTCAAGATTATTGACAAAATCTAAATAAGAATCTGTAATTCAATTGATCCTGACCAAACATCCCTGCTTCAGTCACTTTCTCACCTTCGTGGCGTCACTCTGTCTTTTCTACAAATATTTTCATGGCAACTGCTTTGACGAGCTTTTTTCCCTACTGCCCCGAATACATAAATTTCATATTTTTACTAGATTGGCATCTAGGTCCCACCGTTTTACTGTTGAAATAGATAAATATAACCATAACTTCTACTTGAACAGTTTCTTTTCTCGTACTTCCCTCCTGTGGAATTCCCTTTCAATTACTTGCTTCTCTGATAACTACAAACTTCAAAAGTTTAAATGCATCATCAATCGCTATCTTCGTTTATCTTTGCTCATTTCCTATTCTTAGTCTTCTCTTTCGCTTTCACTCTCTGTAACCCCCTGCGCACTAGGGGCATTTCTAATTTGTTTGGGGTGGACTGATTTTTTCAAAATATGTATTTATTACATTAATGTTTACTATTTATGGTTCCTTACATGCAAAATATAGTTCACGTGTTATTGAAACGCATACAACACCAATTTTTCTTCTTCTTTTTTGTACCGTGTCTCTTCAGGACGTAGACGATCGTAGTTCTCCACAATTTTCTATCCTTTGTATCTCTTTATAAATGTTGCCTTTTTGTTATCTCTCTTGTACCTTGTTCCGTCATCTATTTACTTCAATTCGCCAGGTAGATTATGTGTTGTCTTCGTCTGTCCCTCTTCGCCTTCAATCTGTCGTGTGAGTATCACATTTTTCTCATTATGTGCCCTAGAAGTTTCAAATCTTTCTTTCTAATGTTCAAAAAATCTATCAAACATGTAGTCCTGATGAAGAATCAAATTTGATTGTAACGTTAAATACTGGAAAGATTCTAAACTGGAGAAGCAAACGATTGATCCGAACAAGTGTTGTTCCCAGTTAGAACAACTGAAGGCAGCAACCAACAAAAAACACCACATAGTTATATAAAAAGTGTTACTATAATTAATGAGTATATAGTTTCACTTTTGCCGCCAATCTGTCCTGTGAGCATAACATTTTCCAAGCCCTCTTTCCTTACTATGTGCCGTAGAAACTTTAACTGTTTATTCCAGATGTTAAGTATAAGTGTCTTTTTTGTTTCATTTTTTAAAATTTTGTCGTTGCTCAAATAGTATTCTCAGCATCCTTCTGTAGAAACACATTTCTGTTGCTTCAAGTCTATTTTTCGTCACTTATGGCAGTGTATGTTGAAGAATTTCCTTATTTATGAGATTGTCCAGCATTAATTGTCATATAAGAGAATTGATTGGTTCAATTTTTAATATGTTCTTTGTACGCCTTGTCATGACGACTATTTACTAGTTGGATGAAATCAAATCCAAATATTTGTTTCAAGTGAACACAGAACGTTATCCCAACACAGTGAAGGTGTTTTCTTATCCTCCGGTGTCAATGTTAAACTCTCTCTTTTGTATTTCAATTTAAGTAACGACTTTCTACGCAGTTGTCGGCCATGTAAGCCGATCTTGTCCAGGATATGTTTCATTGTTGTAGTAGAAACATTCATAACACACTTTTTTTTAACCTCTTAAGCAACACCTGCCGTCGATTTTTCTCGGGTCTTCAACAACCAATCATCTAATAAAACGTGGTGTCAGCTTGCACAGTCAACCTGGTTACGTCTGCACATCTCTTATATTTCCACACGTTATTTTTTCACAATTTCATCAACAGTCTTTTTGTACAATTTTATTTTGTAGCTCATTTTTGCAACCGTTATTTTGTTTATGGGAAGAAATAATAAGTGCCTTCAGTTCGGAAGGAAATTATTTATCGTGTGGAGCCAAACGTTAGGACATAGACAACTATAACTTTAGAAAATTAACTTTAATTTCTCTACTTTGTTTATCTTTCAATTTCCTACTTAAAAATAATAATAAATAATAGCTATTAAATACACTCTATGTATATATTAGGGATGTACGCTAGTGTGTAATGGATATCGGCTCGGTATGGGAAATCGGAGAGTCGGGTTCGAATTCCAGTCGAATTCGTTTCATCCACTTACGCACAAATACCCTTGGGAAATATATTAATCCATTCTTCTCCTTCCAGCCATAGTTTGAATAGCAAAACAGATCGGGTTCTGTCGCATTGGTTAGTAACCAGTCTGCCTCATAAAGTAATGGCAACCTACTGCGGGAAAATCTTCTGTTTAGCCCAGTCGTGTCTCGAAAGATTCGTGATCGCCTAAGCGTGTAGCACGTTTGGCGATTAACTTTTTTAAAATTCACCCCAAGCAAGGCAGAACTGCCACTGGTGCGCAGGGGGTTACTGAAAAGGTGAGATGAGAAAGAGGAACAAGTTACAGGGAAGTCAGAGAATAATTAAGAACAGGATAAGAATACAGGTGTGAAGAGGGCTGCATGAGAGTGGAGTGTAAAGGAAAAAGAACATGATACAAGGGTTGTCAGTGAAAGGATGTGAGTCAAGATTATAAAAGATGGCAACTGACTTTGCATATAAATTCTTGGAGATTGTAGTTTTCAGAAGTGTAGGTATACGGAAGGGAATTCCACAGGCGGGAAGTGCGAGCAAAGAAGCTGATAAAGTAGAAATGGAGGTTACATTTGATTTGATTGCGACTTAGTTCCAATCTATTAGCTCGACTAAATTCATGCAGGGAGGGCACCAGGGAGCTAAGCTTGTCAGAGCAGAAGCCGTGAAAGTATTTGTAGAAGAGACAGAGGGAAGCCACATTACATCGGTGAGGAAGTGACTGAAGTTGAGTTACCAGGTCTGGATCAATTACATTACAGATTCTTCGTTGGATTTTGTCAAGAAGCCCGAGATGAATAGCAGGGGCATCCGACCATATATGACACCAGTCTTCAATAACTGATTGATATATTAGGGTGTGCGGTAAATAGTCACATTTTATCAGAAAGGATCTGGCTATAATGATAGACTACACCCGAAAGGAAGGCCTCTATGAAGTAATGAGTTTTGGTCAGCTATGTTATGATACAAAATGCCTCCATTTGTTTGGGGTATGAAGATAAACTACATCCGGTAGCAAAACTTCTACTCGGGAGATTTTCAGGGGCATGGAAATACTGTTTTTTGTTTAGGTTCGGGGTGGTAGAACCTGTTAGGGTCCCAGCTATGGGCAAGTAGTTAACCCAAAACTGCGGTCAAAAAATAAGAATACATAAAAATAGATTTTATAGTAAAAATACCAGCAATATATTTTTGTTAAAATACATTAACAATTACCAATAATACATTAAAAAAAAAACTACCAGCAATTCATTCGATTTTCAACAAAATCCCACTTTATAAAAACCAGTTAATGACAGCTGGAAAACAATGAAAATCAAAAACAAAAACCCTCTTTAAAAAAAATCAGTGAATAAAACGAAAAAAAAAATCTTTAAAGAAATCAATGAAACCTGAAAAAAGAACCTTCTTTACAGAAACCAGTCAATGAAAGCTGAAAAGCAATGAAATCCGAAAAAAAACTCTGTACAGAAAGAAACCTAAAAAGCAATAGAACCCGAAAAACATAACCCCTCTTTACAGAAATCAGTCACTGAAATCTAAAAAACAATGAAAGCTGAATAGCTAAAATTTCCAGAAGTTTAAATGCAACATCAACTGCCATATTCTATCTCCTTGATTCTCATCCATCTCTTCCCCTTTCTTCGACGTCCGCTGTGCTACTTTTTCTTTTTGTGTACCTTGAACGCGGAGGTAATTGACCGGTACATCCAGCTGTAGGTAAAGTCGACAAGGAACTTAGCTTTGGTCATCATATAAGAACTGGTGTTTCGATATGACAAGGTCGCAAGTCTACTCTACTCGCACATCCAAGCTTACAGTTCCTGATATTGCCAAGCGGTCACCCATCTAGACATGACCAATCTTGACATTGCTTAACTTTGGTCATCATATAAGAACTGGTGTTTCGATATGACAAGGTCGTAAGTTTACTCTACTCGCACATCCAAGCTTACAGTTCCTGATATTGCCAAGCAGTCACCCATCTAAACATGACCAATCTCGACCTAGCTTGGCTTCGGTGATCATATAAGAACTGGTCTTTCGACATGACAAGGACGTAATTCTTTTCTACTCACACATCTAAGCTTACAGATCCTGATATTGCTAAGCGGTCACCCATCTAGACGTGACTAATCTCAACCTTGCTTACATCATATAAGATCTTGTGTTTCAATATGACAAGGTCGTAAGTCTACTCTACCCGCACATCCAAACCTACAGTTCATAATACTGCCAAGCGGTCACCCATCTAGGCATGTCCAATCTCGACCTTGCTTAGCTTCGGTGATCATATAAGAACTGGTGTTTTGGTATGACAAGGTCATAAATCTATTCTACCCGCACATACAAGCTTACAAATCCTGATATTGCCAAGCAGTCACCCATGTAGTTTTTAGCCAGGATCAACGTTGCTTAAATTAGGTGTTTGTTCTAGAACTCGTGTTTCAAAATGGTATGGCTGTAAGTCTATACTACCTGTGCATTCAAGTATCTGGTATTCTCCAGCGGTTACTCGTCTAGGTACTGACCAGGATCGATGTTGCTTAGCTTCGATGATCGTACGGAATTTGTGTTTCAACATGATGCTGCCTTAAGCCCCGTAATGTTCTCTACTCGTGGCATTGTCAGCATTTGTCGGTAGAACCGTATATCGATTGTTCCAAGTCTTTTTTTTTCTTTGCTTCAAGTCTGAAATGAATTGTCTAGCTGCAACTGTTGTATAGGAGGTTAGATATTATCCAACACTAGACGGTTATTTTTTCCTTTCTAATATTTATTCAGTGGCAATAGACTAATTATATACAAACATATGTTTACTGTGTCTGTCTAAATAAGTTTCTCTCTTCCATTTGTTCTCTCCCCCATTCCCAAGTATCTTCTCTGTTATAATAAAAACCTGCCGTTGTGTATTTATGTGTACACACAGATACACATACACACACTTACAGATATATATATATATATATATATATATATATATATATATATATATATATATATATATATCCGGTCACGCTTATGGAGAGAAAGACAATAGTGACGCAGCGGCAGCGTCGGCTAAGTTCATTAGAGAGACATTAGCAAGGCAGCGTCGTCTCAGTTTATTCTCTTTATTACCAGTTATTAAAATTTACCATCAGTTATAAAAGCTCTTGCCGCATGTTTGCTCTTATTATTTTAATTGTTTGCAATAATTATGTCGTCGAGTAGTAAAGAACATATATATATATATATATATATATATATATATTTTAAAATTGTGTATTGGGGCAACAATCTCTCTTTTATACAGGTCTCATTTAAAATGACAGACAAGGTATTATCAGTAAGTTTTTTATATTTTGTTTAAATTCAAATTATATAAAAATTGTTCACTAGTTTTGTACTTTCGAGCGCTTTCGGCTATACTTTTAGCCATTATCAAGAATTCATTTTTGTAAGTAAACATGTGTAAAGTTTAGGCATATAGAGTCTTGTGTATGTTAAGTTCCGAACACGGTAAGCACATTGTTACCATGTTCATAATTGATGTTAGTAAGTGTAGGATTTCTCTTTTTTATTTGTAATGCTTCCATTATTTTTAATCTTCCTTTGCATGTGGATGATGCTATTATGTATGTATTATCAACAAGGATATCATGGATAGGTTCTGAAAAATCTCGATGTCTGTTTAAATGAGATCGGATCGAATTGTTGTGCGAAAGATACAAGGTCAATCTTCTCGTCAATTTTGTGGTGGTTTAGCCAAAGCAATTGTTTACGTATTTGGATTTGGTTACGTTACGAAGAAAAACTCTGATATGGCAACCACCAACACTTGGACAACAACAACAACATTAATATTTTTTTACAAAAGTCAAATGCACAATAACTACAGACAGGACGAATCATAAGGGCATCTTATGAATTCTATCTATACTAAATCCTTGAACTTGTATCAAACATGGTTTCGTAGAGGCAAATAGATACCACTACCATCATCAGTTTCATGACCCGGTGTGGTCGTAAGGTAGTTGTGCAATAGAGCAACTGACCATCTTCTACCACATGTCTCGGATGTCTGAAAGTTAGAGTCTTCATTTATGTGTAGCGTGTCTTGTGCAAGCAGATCTGGCAAAACCCCCTTTTCTCCACGCCAGACCAAAGAACTTCAAAGGCTCGTCTTGGTCACAGAAGTGGCCGTTGATTCCATCAATGAAACCTTCCGCCTGATCTTGTCAAGGTAATAACAACAATGCTTTTTAATTACTGTACAAGGTATATTGCGAGTAGTTTAGTCCTATCTACAGATTTAGCATGTATTTTCGAAATTCTAGGTAGTTACAGTGTCTCTGTTGAAGTCCCTACTAGTGATAGCCTCGGAGCCATCACAAATGGATTTACCGCACAGTTCTGTTGCCAGAAGCGATGGACTAAGGGCATTTTTTCCTTTTTATAAATAAAATAAAAGTCGATGCTTCCATAACTTGTTTTTTTTTTTACAAGTAAAAGTGTACGCAAACCTTTTTATCCTTCAGGCGAGATGGCTTTGAAGTTAGATTTTTTCCTTCTCCTAGACCGGTTTCCACCCAAGGTCATGAAAAATGCAAAGCTGACAAAATCTAAATGTAATTAAACGCTTGTTTTTATATTTCGTGACTTTTGAGAACAGCTGTTTTAACACAACTTAGTCTGTCATCTGGCGTCTGCATTCTTGACCTTTCAAAACAATATTTATTTTCTTTTAAATTTTGCCATATTTGCATTTTTCCATCAAACAATATTTGTTCGATGTAACTACACGTCTGGGCGAAATTACACACACGGTCAGAGAATATGAAACAGTAGAACTCAGACTGTTCTTCTGTTTACCCACAGGGAGAAGAGATGGATTCATATCTTTCCCAAAGTATTCGCGTAAGTGAATATAGTGAACTCGACTGGAATTTGAACTCGGTTCCCCGATTCCGCAATCCGAGTCGCTGCCCCCTGTTTAACTCTTATTAATTACCGAAATGGGCGGTTTTTGATTTTTAATAAGGTCTTCGATGAACAGGTTTTCATATTCAGAGTTTCGATTGTTGTAAGACATTAATCTGGTTGTCTGTGATACGCAAGACGGACGCGTATCAAGGGGCGGGGCAGTACTAAAAAAAATAAACACAATCTTTTTAAAATGATAAGTTTGCCCAGCGGTTCTTTGAAAAGAATACAGGATGAAGAGGTCTGTGGTTACATATAAGCTAATGTCATTTTAAATTATTAGAATGAAACAGATTAATTTCTTTAAAATTAATGTTTAGATATTTTAAAATAGGATTGGTTATAACTTAAAAAAAACGAACAGCAAACGGTAAAATCCATTTGTGATGGCTCCGAGGCTATCACTAGTAGGGACTTCAACAGAGACACTGTAACTACCTAGAATTTCGAAAATACATGCTAAATCTGTAGATAGGATTAAACTACTCGCAATATATCTTGTACAGTAATTAAAAAGCATGACAACCCGTCTCGGAGGAGAGCTCTGAATTCAAATTATAAAATTTAAATATATTCACCCACCCTCAATTAACCAAACGTGGTATGACTGCACCCCTGAAAACATGGTCAATCAGTGATGGGTTCTTTCAACAGGAATGAAAAATCTCTGGATTTAAATTTATTTTTATTTTAGCAACTGCACTTTTTAAAAAAAAATAACGTCAGCTCCCAAGTGGATGCTTCCGCGATCACAAAAATCTCAATCTGCTTATGTCTAGAGTTAACCATTATCTTCTGTACATATCCCCTCTAACTTAAGAATGATCCTATAACGAAGTGCAAGATGCTATTTTGACGTTGGCAAAGCCCATTAACGAAACTGGTATCTTGACAGCTGTGACGTACACAGATCTTATTGGAGTTTATTTGTCTCTCTTAATTTTCGTCATGTTTTCCCGGCGGTAAATAGGTGTATATATGGGATATTATTATTATGTTATCATTTTTCATAATATTTCTATTTCTGCTATGGTCGCACTACCTACCAAGTCTGCGGGAAGACCTAAGGCAGGTCGTGAAGTGTTGTTATGGCTCCATTTCATGTTTTTCTATCTCCTGTACTTAACAAGACAATGTCTTGTATATCTCTTAAGCTGGGGCTTCCAGGGATTCTTTCAATGTGTTGTTTTTTTCCATTTTTTATCATTCCAAGTGCACCTACTATCACTGGTACGATTCTTGTTTTCAATTTCCACATTTTTCTATTTCAATTTCCTGGTCTTTATATTTTGACAGTTTTTCGAATTCCTTGGTTACTATGTTACAATCCGCTGGACAAGCCAAATCAATTAATAGGCATGTTTTTTCTTTCTGGTTTTTAACAATAATGTCCGGCCTATTTGCTTCAATTTTTCTGTCTGTGTAGATGGTGTAATCCCATAGAATGGTGACATCTTCTATTTCTGTAACCGGTGCTGGGTGATGTTCATACCAGTGTTTGTTTACAGATTTTTCACAGTGTTTGCACATTGTCCAATGTAAATATTGCATCACTCTATCGTGACGACTTTTATATTCATTTGGGCCAAGTACAGATATCCTGAGATTAGATAGTCTATTGTTTCTTGGTGTGTATCACAGAACCTGCATTTTGGATCCATATTATTATGTATAATATTTGCCTGAAAGTACCTAGTGAAAAGTCTTTGGTCATGCGCTGTAAGAATAAAGCCTTCAGTCTCAGACTTTAATCCAGATGCACGTAACCATCGATGAGTATTAACTTTATCAACATTTGATTTATTGGCACATTCTGGATATTGGCCATGCAGAGGTTTGTCTTGCCAGCGTTGTTTCATCTGTTCAAGAGCTTTATCTTTGGCTTTCATTTTCATATTTTTTGCCGCAATAGATGGTTCTTGACTTCTGTTTTGCTTTTCTATAGAATCTACTAAATATAAATCTTGTTTGTATTTCTGCCTTCTTTTATTATTGAATATTTTTTCTTTCTTTCTTCATGTTGCTTGACTAATTGTATCATCCAGTCCTTTGTTGTTTCTATGTATGTTAGTAAGCCAATAGTTGTTGTCTTGTATGACAATTCCAGCTGAATAAGACCTCTTCCACCTTCTTTACGGGGTATGTATAGACGGTCTACATCAGCCTTTGGGTGATGCATCCTATGCTTAGAAAGAAGCTTTCTTGTTTTAGCATCCATTCGCCTGATGTCGTTTAGAGTCCAGTTTAAGATGTTGAAACTATATTGGACAACTGGGATTGCAAGGTTATTGATGGCCATAATTCTGTTCTGAGAATGCAATTCAGTTTTTAATATCAGTCGTAGCCTTCTATAGTACTCTTTACGCACCATTTCTTTCATTTTTTTATGGTGAATTTTTTCACTCTCATTTAGACGTAGGTATTCATAAGCTTCTTCTGGCCTTAATTCTTTTATTGTTACAGCAGGGTCTAAGCTAATTGAAGATGTTTGTTGTAACGATCCACGTAAAACTGTAGCTTTAGCACATTTATTCAAATTGAATTTCATTTCAATGTCTTCGCTGAAGCATTTACAGTTTGCAGAAGATCTTTCAGCTCGTTATCATTCTTAGAATACAACTTTAAGTCATCCATGTAAAATAGATTGCTTATTTTCTTTTGGGCTATATTATAACCTCATTCTGTCTTGTTAAGTTGGCTGGTTAGTGCTATTAGTGATATGCAGAATAGTAAGGGAGACAAAGAGTCACCTTAAAATATACCTCTTTTGATGTTTATTTCACCAGATTTATAGGTATGCATTGTTTGATGAAATTGATGATGACGGGTGATATCTTGTATATATTTAAAGTCTTCAAGATCCAGGAATGTGGCACACTATCGAATGTCTTACGTTGCCCAGGATCATTCTGTTTATAAGCAATTGGTCTTTACATCCGTAACAGCCACGTTTGCACCCTTTTTGTTCAAGCGGTAATATATCATTTCTTTCCAAGAAGAAATATGTCTGTTTTGTTAAAATAAATGTTCATAGTTTGTATGTTGTCGGAAGGCATGTAATTGGTCTGTAGTTTTTCGGGTTGTTTGCGTCAATATTCTTGGGTAGAAGAAACGTGATTCCTTTGGTCATCCATGCAGGAATTTTAGTGGGATCGTTAACCATTTCTTTAATTCCTTTGGCTACTTTTTTATGTGCTGTATTTAAATAATATAACCAAAAGTTAGGAATTTTATCTATAGCTGGAAATTTCCAAATGTGTGCTTTTTTCAGTGCACATTTAATATCCTCTTCTGTGATTCCAGCCCATGTCTGTTCTGGTTTATTTTTTATTCGTTCTATCTCTTGTGCAATCCAATCTACTTCTTTGTTATGTTCTTTAGGGCAAACCCATATTTTTTCCCAGAACTGTATAACTTCTTCCATTTTGTGGGAGGGGAACTGTCACTTCAATTCTTTTTTTACGTATTTCCCTGTAAAATTTCTTCACATTGGTTTAAAAAATCTTGTTTTGTCTGTAGAATCTTGATCTTTTCTCATAGCGTCTTATTCTTTGAGCCTTCAGTTGTATTGTTTGCTTTATTTTTCCTTAGTTGATAGGACTTCATTTTCATTTCTAATGTTGTATTTTCTTTCGACTCTTCTGCCTTTTCTAGTTCTTACATTTATTCCTCTTGTCAGTTCATCGAGTACTGATAATTCACTTCTAAGTTGTTCGATTTCTTTTTCTATTTTTTTTTCCAAGGTGGATCTTCATGTCTGCGAGACTGCCTTGTTTTTAATTTGATGTTCACTTTTTTGTTGTTGCTGCTATTGCTGATGCATATATTGCTTCATTGAGATTTATATGAGTGTCTTCTTCATCCTAAATTAATTTCAGTGCATCATTGTAGAGCTTAATAGTTTCGAGGTTATGCTTTGTTGGTTGTAATTTTGGTAGCTGTTCTCGTTCCTCCATTGCAATATTTTGTATTTGACTTATATGGTTCTTGATTTCTTCCTTGGCTTCTTGTATACTGTTCTTGTTTTCCGTAAATAATTCTGTTCAATGTGTTCTGAACTCGTTTTATTGTCGTCTTGTAACTGACTCAGATCACACCTTTCCAGCACTTCTAAACTTACAGCATTATCTTCACAGTGATTTGTGTGTATCACGGTTTCTACATTATGACTTGTGGCTTGTTTGATGTTACTACTTTTTATTTCTGATTCCGGTTCCTTTTCATATTTTGTTGATTCGTCTATTCTGGTTGCAATTCTTTTTATCTCATTAATTTCAGCCTCTATCAATCGGTTATTTTGCATGATGTATCTTCGTACATTGGCTAATTTATTTTCGTCAATGTACTTTCTATTTGATTGTCCAACTTTTTCTCGCCAAATGTCATATGTTTGGCGATTGATGTTTTTTTGAGGTTTGAGTAACGCTTCATGAAATGAAGTCATAACGACTTTGTACTCTTCACAAGACCATTTTATTTTTCCTTTCTTTAAATATACGGTTATAGATCTAGCTCGAGAATTTTCAGGGCCATTATTAGGATTATCCTGGTTGTGGGGACCTGAAGATTCATTCTTTGTGTAAGAGTTTGTTCCTATGGTAGATTTTTAGACCTCAGGTAGGTTCCCTCCTGAAGGACGGGCTCCCTATTTATCCACTGGAAGAGCCATACAGGACTTTTTATTTCTATTTGCATTTCTCATAGTTTTCCCACGAGTGACGCACGGGTCCAAAAGTCCACCCAAAGTTGCCCGGCAAATTGGGTAACGGTCTTTTACAAACAGGGTCCCGAAACCTGTAGGTAATTGTTTGTGATCTCATAACGCAGAGATTGTAGCTATCAAGGAAGCAAGCAAATGGAAGTGAGTTCCACAAGCGGTAAGTGCGAGAAAAGGAACTGTTAGAGTTGGAGAGGTGGTTACATTAATATTTTGACGATAAAAGGATGGGATCTTGATGCCAATCTAGTATTAGGGATAAATATATGTGTTCGAGGAACCAGAGAAAATAGCTCGTCAAAACAGTTGCCATGAAAATACTTGTAGAAAAGACAGAGGGAAGCCACGTCGGTGAGAAAGTGACTGAAGGCGAGCTGAAGATTGATTAAATTGAAGATCTTTCTTTTGATTTTGCTGAGAACCTCAAAATGAATAGCAGGAGCACCCGACCAGATATGGCAGCAATATTTAATGCACGGACGAATGATAGATTTATAAATGTGCAAAATGTTTTCTGACGAGAAAATCATCCTGGCCCGACACAGTGATCTGACCTTTCCAGCAGTAGATGCAGCTATGGATTCGATGTAGTCATTCCATTTGAGGTCATTTGAGAGAGTAAGGCTAAGAAGACGCAATGGATTGCTCTCTAGGAGACTACTATCATGCATTCTGTTGGTAGACAAGTAAGTTTCTCTATAGTGATTAAAGGAGAGTAGCTTCGTTTTGGGGACATTAAAATGTCCTACCCCATTCAATCACAGATTGGAATTTTTTTAAGTGTAGCCTTGGCAGAGTTTTTATTGAATCGTGTGTAAATATTAATAAACTTTCATTTTGGAAAGTAAAAATTTCACTGATTGTTGCTGAAAAGTTTTCAAGTTTTCATATGACATAAAAAAACACCAATCATATTAAGATTATGACAATATATGGTAAAAAAGTTGATGTCAGTTAAGCATGCCACCAGGAGGAAATGACGTAAATTAACCTGGTTAACTAATTATCTTTTGAAAGCCTCCATATGCCCTCAGTTATATAATAGACTTTATAAATAGAACCAACTTTATCTGGCTCTATTTATATATATAAATAAAAAAGTAAATAAAAACGTTATAAATAAAGGCAAATAAATTTGTGTCTATTTTTAAAACTTATTTGAACTAAAAAATCAGAAAACCGGCTAAACTCTCTATTTATAAACTACATTTCATAAAAAAAATCTATTGCTGTCTTAATTCAGAAGATTTATTTTATAAATAGAAGCTTATTCGGTATCATTTGCTTATTCAATATCATTGGGTTGATAGGAATGGGCAGCCTTTTTTACACAATATTTATTCATATAATTTTTCACTGCGAAGACAAATGACTTTTATGGGTAGTCAGACTCTTAGAGATGGTCTTTGATTTATTTTTTTTTTCTGTTCATTACTCATTCAGCCATAACGAGAAAACATTAATATACGTATTCAGCTTACTCTGTCACTATGCGAACATAGTGACAGACTAAGCTTTCATTTTTATCATATATCATATGACCTTTTACCGTTGCTTTTAGCATACTGCCGGTGCAATATCAGAATACATGATACACCCCCAAAATTTGATACGCACTCCCAATCTATAATATACCCACTCTACAGCATCTTAATTTTCAGGTTTGTATGTTCTGGGGATTCGGGAATATTAAGCACCGGTAATGGAATACTAAATCATTGCCGGCTATTCGGTAGCGAACAAGAAAACCCTCCAGAAGGTTATAGGTGTTGCCCAGAAAACAATTGTTCGCTGCTCTCCTTGAAGGATTTTTCTAATTCTAGTTGTAACAGAGCAGAAAATACGAGGAAAGGCAGTTTGCATTCCGGGTACCACTTGTTTTGAACTGTTACCCCCGGGGCGACGTTTTCGTTCTATGAGTGCAAAGGCAAAGAGTTTTTTATCCTTAGGCCCTGCGTAAAATTAAAGTTGTTGAACGCTGTCAATTTTCAACGTATTTTTAATGTTATTGATTTTCTTCAATCAGTGAAGTGTGTTTTTGTTTCATTTATGTTGTAAGCAATTTGTTTGTGTGTGTGTGTGTGTGTGTGTGTGTGTGTGTGTGTGTGTGTGTGTGTGTGTGTGTGTGTGTTGCTGCACCTGGGAACTGCTGTCTAACTTCATTTCATTGTGCATTGCATAGTGGCAAAAAGAATAAATAAATAAAATAAATCTTGCTATAACTTCGCTAATAAATAAAACTTCTGCTTGCCCCTCTCTTCGTTATCACGATTGTCACGCCCTGCCAAGTATCACATAAATAATGAACCGTTCGGAAAAGACGGAAAAGACAAATCAGAGACGCTACTTGATTTCAGTGGGGAAAAGTAAAAATAATGGTCTATTCCGTTTTGTTTGCATGGAAAGACGGAAGAAACATATCAGAGACTCTATTTTGTTTCAGTAAGAAAAAGAAAGAAAGCTTTGCCCCGCCAATACATTATAAATAATGGTCTATCCCGTTTTATTTGCGTGGAAAAACCAAAAAGACATATCAGAGACGCTACTTGATTTCAGTAAGGAAAAGAAAGAAAGTTATTGATATGGACCCGGTATGGGATCATAAAATAATGAGTCAACACGGTGGTAGGTTGAAGAACAATATTTCAACAAGAGATACAAACAGATACAAAGAGAAAAAGTAATAATAGCTTGGCTACAAGTGACCGACAGACAGACAGACAGACAGACAGACAGACAGACTAGGCTGAGCTGAACTGAAGTCGTACTGGAAACCAGTGTCTCTGTTGCTCCAGCTCTGTCTTCGAGAGTAATTAACTCTCGGTTAACATAGGCAAAGAAGAGTCCATTATTAAGTGGGTAACTCCCCGCAACAGTTATGCATCACCAAATATCTTATAAATAATTCTCTTTTCTGTTTTGTTTGCATGAAATGACAGAAAAGCTATATCAGCAATGCTACTTAGAATCAGCGAGAAAAAAAAGTTATGTACTGCCAATAATTTATAGTCTATTCTGCTTTGTTTGCATTGAAAATCGGAAAAAAACATATCAGATATTCTCTATGGTTTCAGTAAGAAATAGGAAAAAAATTATGCCTCGCCAATACATTGTAAATAATGGTCTATCCTACTTTGTTTGCATGGTAGGACGGAAAAGTCATATAAGTGACGCTACTTGGTTTCAGTTCGAGAAAGAAAGAACGAACGAACGAAAGAAAGAAAGAAAGAAAGAAAGAAAGAAAGAAAGAAAGAAAGAAAGAAATTTATGCCTCACCAATACTTTATAAATAATGCTCCTTTAGGATTTGTTTGCACGGAATAACGGAAAAGACATCCCAGAGATGCCACTTGGTTTCAGTGAGAAAAAGAAAGTTATGTTTCGCCAGTAGCTCATTAATAATAGACTATTTCATTTTTTCTGTGTGAAAAGACGAAAAAGACATATCAAAGACGCTACTTGCTTTTAGTGAGAAAATGAAAGAAATAAAGATATAATTGTTTAACGTCTGTTTGAAAAAGTTGTCAATTTACTTCTTAAAATAACGACCAGCATTCATATTTACGAGGGTACGTCAAAAAATATTCACACTTTTGCCATAATAGGTCTGTATGTTTGTCACACTGTCTTCTGTTCATACGTGCTTGTAGTTGTTGCTATTGTGGTAACAGCGATCCTAGTCTGCAGAGAACATGCTACCTCTATCGATAATAAATTCCTAGTTCGCCATGACTATTTTCCGGGTTTGCTAAATCTTATCATCAGTTGTACGAGTTGACGGGTGTCCTGCTTCTTCTTCGTGCGTCACGTTTGTCCGGCCACACTTCCACGCCGTAGGGTACTCATGCCGTATTGTGTTAAAAGCCTCCGATGAAATTCAGCCCTCGACACACCTTCAGACCAGAAAAATCGGATCGCTGCTATTTGTTCTTCCCTGGTGCAAACTGCTAGCAAAGCGGACATGTTTACACAGTAGGAGCAGCAAGAGATAAAAACAAATAAATAGTCTCCATTTCCATTGCTATAGCAGTGAGATCAAGTGTTAATGGATGTTAATAAAACACCTAATTCTATTCGATGTCGGTAGGGAAACAATTTTTTCTCCTCAGAATCAGTTTTACCTATTGATAAGTCTACCATTCGTCCACTGAATCACGGTCATTGTCTTTAAGAAATGTGACCCTGAACTCTCCTCTGTCCTCTCTAAACTCTATAATTACTGTCTCTGCTTCCTGTTTTCCTGCCTGTTAGAAATCCTATTCTGTGCTTCCTGTATTTAACAACTCAGGAGAACCCTCGAACTCATCTAATTATCGCCCTATCAGAATCCTACCAATTTTCGGCAAATTGTTCGAGGCCATCATCAATACTGAAATACTTCAACACCTCATCGTCCATAAACTATTTTCTGACAGACAGTATGGCTTCCGCTTTGCCATGTCTACTGCTGATTTGCTAATGACCATCACTGAGTACATACACCAGGCCCTTGATAAGAACGACGAAGTTCGAGCTGTTGATCTGGATATCTGCAAAGCATTTGATAGAGTCTGGCACGCCGGCCTTCTGCGAAAGCTACAGGACTATTGTATCACTGGACGCTTGCTTAGTTTGATTCACCAATCGTTCCTATCTGTTGGGACACCCGCGCCTATTCGGCTATAATGGACTATTCCATTACTATGTAAAGTAATGGTGGCATCTACGCAGGAGAGTGTGCCGAGCAGCCGATCGACAAGTCAGTCGTAGACTTCCGGTGACGACCCGGAAGTACCCATTGCTCATACTACGTCTTACGACGGTTGAGACGATTAACCTTTATTCTTGTATTGGATACTAATAACCTTTGTAAATACTATTTTCACGGAATACAACAATTAACCTATTCCTGTTGTTGAGTTATTTATTCTTACTCACGACATAACACTATCAAACCACATTATAAAACCGTCTTGAACTTGCACGCCTCCAGATTCTATCTCACGAACGTGGGTGTTCTTCAGGGCTCCATCCTAGGCCCAACGTTCTTTCTAATCTTCATCAACGATCTCCCTGATGTGATAAAATCCCAAGTAGGCATTTACGTGGAAAACACCACCATTTACTCCAGCCTCAATCATAAATCTGCCAAGGCGGACAAAGATAACCTGACTGCTGATCTTGAGAAGGGACTCTGTGGTGGACTGTGGTAAGAAATAGTTCGTAAACTTTACTGCTTCAAAAACGATGCTGCTATCCGTCAACCACCATAGACAGTCTCTGATGCCCCCATTAACATGGATCTAGCTAGTCTCCGCGAAAGCAATACACTGCGCCTCCTCGGCACCACTCTCTCAGCCGACCGCAAGTGGAACAATTACATCGAATCAATAGCTAAATCTACTGCTATTTTCTCGCTTGAGTCCATTTTGCACGTATACAAATCAATCAATTGCCCATGCATTGAATACTGTTGTCATATCTGATCAGTTGCCCCTAATATTCATCTCGGCGTTCTCGACAGGCTCCAGAAGAGAATGTGCAATGTATTTGATCCCGATCTGGCAGCTCAACTCGCCACTTTCTCACCGATGGGATGTGGGTTCCCTTTTTTCCTTTCTACAAATATTTTCATGGCTCCTGCTCCGACGAACTTAGCTCCCTGGTGCCCCCTCTACAATAATTTACTCGAGCAACCAGACTGGCAACAATATTTCATCCTTTTACAGTCAAAACAACCAAATGCAGCTGTCACTTCTACTTCGTACCTTCTTTTCTCGCACTTCCCCTCTGTGAAACTCCGTACACTTGCTTCCCTGATAACTACAATAGCCAAAAGTTTAAATGCAACGTCAATTGCCATTTCTTGTCCCCTTGACTCCTACACTTCTTTTATGCTTCCCCCCAACCGAGTCTTGTTCTTCTCCCTTTTTCATTCTACTCTCACACAACTCTCTTCACATCCTTCTCTTTCCCATTCTCTAACACCTCCTGTAACCGGTTTCTCTTTATCTTCGTTGTCCTCCTATGTAACCAGTCACTTTCCTCTTATGAAACTCCCTGCGCACCAGTGGCAGTACTGCCTTGCTTAGGATGAAATGATAAAAAAATACTGAAAATATTGCTGTCACATATGGTCTAGTACTTCCGTGATATTGCTTGTGGAATTCCCTTCCACTTAAATGCTTTCCAGCCAATTTTAATCTTCAAAAATATAAATGCAATATCTACCGCTATCTACTGTCCTCCTAATTACTCTTTTTGTTCTCTCTTATTAGTAACGTTTCTAATTATTTCACACCTCTTGTGTCTCTCTTTTCCAATCTTTTCACTCTTTTCACTCTTTTCTTTATTTTTTTTTCAATTAGAGTAGATAGACTAAACTATCGCCCGGTTCACACTCCACCTACGTCTATTGAACAGGTGAAGAGGTTCATCCCTTGTTTCCTGCTTAGGATGCGGTTTCCGGTTTTCTCTTTTTCCAATCTTTTCACTATTTTCTTTCTTTCTTTTTTCAATTGGAGTAGATAGACTAAACTATCGCCCGGTTCACACTCCACCTACGTCTATTGAACAGGTGAAGAGGCTCATCCCTTGTTTCCTGCTTAGGATGCGGTTTCCGGTTTTCTGTTTTCCAAACTTTTTACTCTTACGTAGGCCCCTGCGCATCAGTGGTGTTATCGCCTTGCTTGGGGTGATATGATTAAAAAAAAAAAGTGGCTTTACTGTTTGGGGTGAACTCGATTAAAAAGATAAATAAATTGTGCTCGTGAACAATGACAGATTGCAAAGTTTTAGCGTATTTTAGCGTCTGCAATCATTGATCTCGACCTATTACTGTCTCTTGCTGGTCGTTTGACTATTACCAACACTTTTTGTCCCCGCTCTGCAAACCAGGAACACAAACTCATTAATCAGATTATTGTCTATTTCCCTCTGTCCCTCCTTCTTTCAGTATGTTCTGTGAGTGTTAAAGTTTTCAAGTCCTCCTCCTTCTATAAATGACCCAGTAACTGACTCTTTCATTTTGAGCATGTTTCCTTTTAGTTCTTATTTTTGTTAGTACTCCCTCGTTGTTCACATGTTATTCTCAGCATCCACCTGTAGAACAATATTTCTGTAGTTTCGGATCTCTTCTTAATTTGCAAAAAAATGTAAGTGCTAGCATAAATATTATTTGCTTCTTCATTAGAACAAGTGCGATATATTTTGATGTCATCAATGTCCTGCTATCTACTCTATAACCAAGGAAAGGATAGATAGATTAATGCCTTTCTAATGCGAAATGTATATCACAACTTGGGTTAGATCTTGAGTGTCGATCGGTAATTTTACTTTCTCGTGTAGTCACACTAGATGCACACTCGTTTTTGTTTTTTCTTTTTGTTTGTTTGTTTTTTTTTTTTGTTTTTTTTTGTTATTGTTGTTTTTTTCCAGTCAAAATAACATTTGTACAACAGGAGAATAAGATAAAACCAGTCAACCAGATTAAAGATGAGCTTAACGTGATAGGTAATCCGATAAGAATTGGTTCATATTTCAACGAAAATGCGTATATTGGCTGATTTTGTTTACATATCGGTAAAAAAAAAAAAGCTGAAATTAATTCAACAGCTGTTTGCTGTATATTAATACTTCGAGTTGTTTGTATCGCGACATTATGAGCAGCAGCCTGTATGCCTCGGGCAAAAAGCCATCAACTATATTCATAGCTTTTGATGTGTTCGTATCACTTAATTCTGATTGGCGATTTTCGTGTGACGTCATTCCTGATTCTGATTGGTTGATTTTATGCGACGTCATATTTTGAACGTATTACATAGACGGATACTAAAAATAAGTACTTGCCTACTGTGTGCGGTCTTTTCTCTCTGCCATTCGCAGCATAATAATACTACAGCGGTTCTTCGAATCTGCACAATTCTTAAGGGAATTGCAGTATCTACAAACGAAATAATACACTCGAAGACGGAAGCAGGAGACGAATTTTAGAAATATTTATGTAAACTAAAACTAGACGCCCCATTATTTTGAACCAAAGCCAACAGCATAACTAATGAGATCAATATGTCAGACTTTACAAAGCAAGTCAAGATTTTCGCAATAACATTGCTATTGTAAATGACGCAGCTACTCGTATCTGAGGATGCCAGTCTACTAGAGCGACTAACTATTCCCTGTGACAGATGCCAGCTCAGGCACATTATGATTGTTTACCTGTGGTTTATATTGCCATTATGCAAAGCGGAAATTCGTTACGGTTTCTGCGAGAGTGCGCGTTATCGAGCGTGATCAGCAGTTTGAAAAAAACAAACAAACAAACAGTGCGCTCAAATCCTCGGTCACTATGTCTGGCGACTTCGTGCTAGCACAACACTCGAAGATTCCCAATTGTTCCGTTTATCCAGTTTCACTCACTTGAGTCAACATATGGTATGGCTTTCAGACACTTTCCAAAGGTGGTGCACGCTGGGCTTGCTTCTTCCAGACCGATAACATCAAGAACTTACCTTCCTGACGAATGAACCCTAGTTAGATTCAAACCCGCATGGTCAGAAAGCGAACGTTCTAAACATTCGGTAATATGCTCATAAAATTGGATTTAACGAATCAATATTGATATTTATATTTATAATTAACGAAGAATACGATATTTATACTCGGAATGATATCAGAAAGAGCAATAGAAATACAGAAGAATGTATACCTATGTTTTATAGATTATGTAAAACTTTGATAAGGTAAGACGCAAAAATCCTTTTTTACAACAAGGTTCACCCTGTACAAGGCCTAGGAGCCACTCAAAGTAGACAGTTTATGTAGATAGGAGAGGACGACATCGGTTAACCCTAGACTTGAACAGGTTAAAATTATAGTGATTGGAGAAACATCCCCTCGGGTGTCGGTTCCACAGAGCAGTGGTTTGTGGGGATAAGCTTCTCAGGTGTAACTTACTTCTCACCAATGGAATACAGGGGGAATGAGGATGATGTTTTACAATGTGAGTGGCCTAACCATGAAAGTTCAAACTCGTGCGATCAAGGAATGCAGTTTGTCTTTCCATGGAAATAGTGAGACAACAGTGAGAGGCTTGCCACATTCCATCTCTGAGAGGTCGAAAAATGAAAAAGGACTTTGAGATTCTTTTGAACTCTTTCAAGACTGGGAAGTCAAGACTGGGCAGCTCCTGCCCAAATATGCCAACCAGTCGCGATTGTAGCAATCTGAAAATGAGGAAGGCACTTAGGGGTCAATATTTCTGAGGGAGACGGACGCAAACTCAAGCAGCGCCTTCATTTTCAGACTATCGTATACCAAACTTAGTAATAAGTTATAAGTATGTTACTTCACTAAATTAAGTGGAATAACTTTTCTTTCATAGTAGTGGAATTCTAATCTATTCTCCTCTTTTCCACTCTCAAGCTGTTGGAGCTAAAAGAGGTTAATTTTTAAACAAAATCAACTAGTTAATACCAACGTAAACACTAGCACAACAGTGTAATTTGTCTAGTCTGATTTTTTTAATCTACAAAAAAACTGTACGTATCTTTAAAAAGCTAAACGAAAAAGAAAACGCAGAGGGAAAGTGCTGAGGATCAAATCTTATCAAAATCAAAGACTGATCAGTTTCATAAATTTTTGAAGATTATAAAAGTGAGCGAGGGCCAACCGAGGGGCCATCGAAAATTCGGAGGAGGGGATTGGCCCCTTTCCGGTCCCCGTAGAATCGCCACTGCCATTATAGTCCTGTTTGAATTGCTAGTTAAAAACAACATGCTTCCAACAAGGAATTCAATATTTTTACTCATAATGATATAAGTAAAAGAAATACAAACAGGGAAGTATGTGTACCAATGTGCTATAGATTATGCAAAAGCGTTGTGATAAAGTACGCCACAAGAACTGCTAGATAACCTTGAGTTATTTAGGAAGGATCCTCGCAAAAAAAAAAAAAAACGATATATATATATATATATATATATATATATATATATATATATTTTAATTCAGATACTTCAATCCAAGGGAAAAAAGCAGGAAGGTAAATTCCAAAAACCCGATCCTAATTAATATTAAAAATTTTATTTTAATATTAAAAAATGATACAGGAAGAGAGCTCCATGTAATAAAATATTACAGAGCAAATATAAATATAGATATTGTGTGTATGTGAATTTTTTGTATATAGGTGTGTACACACACATATATATATATATATATATATATATATATATATATATGTGTGTGTGTGTGTATGCGCATGTATGTATATAAGTGTGTATGAAATTGAATGTATGTGTGTGTATGTGTATGTATATATGTATTCTTAATCGTAAAATTGTGTGTGTGTTTATGTATGTATATATGTGTGTACTTCTATATGTATGTATAATTTTATGTGAATTTTTTTTTTTTTTTACCTAGCGATGTCTTTATTTAGTTTAATACAAATGACCTTTTTTAAAATAATTTTATTTTAATTCCTATATCTTTTTATTCCCTTTAAAAATAATTATGCCTTTTTAAGTAAAGGCCTTTTTCTAATACTTCAAAGTCTTTGGGAAGTTAGGTTTTTGAATATGTCCAGCGTCTGTAATATTTAAAAAAAATTTTTTTCTTTCTTTTCTTTTCTTTTTCCCTCCCTTCCTTCCTTTATCTCTATTATCTCCCACCTTTTTTCCGTGTTGCTTAACCTTACGTCGATTTAACACGGCTGTCTGTTAATTTTTAGTTACAATTCTCTTTCCTTCTTTTGCGAACCCAGACGATTTCAATTTTTTCTTTTCTTGTTTATTTGATTTTATTTTGTTTTATCTTTTTCTTTTCCTTTATTTTTCCTTTTTATTTTCTTTTTTAATTTCTTTGCAAATCTATTTAAAAAGAAAAGTAGACTAATTTTTCTCCAGTTTCTGAAAGGATTTTTCCGTTGCTGAGGTGATGTGTTATCCCTGTGGGGATCTTCAGATCGAAATGGCCATTCAACATCATTTAATTTATATATATATATATATATATATATATATATACACAAAAAACACACACAAAAAAATCTAAAGCGAGCCAAAACCTACCGCGGTTTCACACTACGGATCATCAGGGCAAAGGCTAAAACACTAAAGATAAAACCAAATAAATAGATATACACTAAGATAAGGAGGAACCATACCGACAACAAAAGGGGGGGTTAAGAACAAAAAAGCAAAACACACTAAGTAAGGAAAAAAATTTAACACATAATTAAAAAAATAAAAAAATAAAAAATAAAAAATACAATATACATATAAATAAATGAAAAATACAGACACAGCACGACCTTATCAAATTACATCTGGGACATAAGATCTAAAATTAAAAAAGACCCCATTTTGAAATGGGAAATAATAAAAAAAATGTACCGATTACAATAAAGGCAGTAAATTCTGTAATTTGTGTGGCGAGGAAAAACTAGCGATAGCCTTGTTCGAACCCGCCCACAATCTGCTTAATGCTAAGACCGAAATTCTAAACAAATGTAAGTTTCATAAACTTAAATTCATTGCTTAGTGTGAGAGCGTAGTGTTATTTTTGAATTTTTTTAATTATGTGTTTAATTTTTTTCCTTACTTAGTGTGTTTTGCTTTTTTGTTCTTAACCCCCGCCCTTTTGTTGTCGGTATGGCTCCTCCTTATCTTAGTGTATATCTATTTATTTGGTTTTATCTTTAGTGTTTTAGCCTTTGCCCTGACGATCCGTAGTGTGAAACCGCGGTAGGTTTTGGCTCGCTTTAGATTTTTTTCGTGTGTCTTTGCTCTACTTTTGTATATCTTTTGTACTTTGTATCGATCACTTTTTCTTGTGGTTGGTTCCTTTTGGGTTTTTTTCTTTACTGCGGAGTATTGAATGTTTTGTTCTTGTTCCGCGGATTTCTTTTTTTTCTCCCCATTTATCCGACGCCTCAGTGCACCGGATTGTAACGGAATTAGGTTCTGTTTGTTAGTGGTTTTTTTGAAGGTTTATCTTAGTATAAATTTACGGCCTACATACTTACAGAGTCTATTTAGTTATTATTTTGATTTATATATATATATTAATGCAGGTTTCATTAAATAATATAAACAAGTTTTTTATGTAACTAAACAAGTATTTTATGTAACTTCTTTTTCATATTCTCTCATAAGCCATTTCAAAGATGTCAAATTACATTATATATTTAAAAACGGACAAACCATGATGACAAACTGTTTTTGTTTACATGGAAGATTTCCGAGCAACAACAAACTCGTGCATTTAAGACACTGGAAGCAAATGTTGCATCACAGCTCGTGACGTCACACATGACCAAGCGAGAGTGAAAACAAGAAATATTAAGTATGGGAAGCCATTGGAATAAACCAATGGTTTCTGTTATTAATTATAAGCATTTAAGGACATTTGCAGAGATTTCATAGCTAAGTTCATCGGAGCAGAAACCGTGAAAGTATTTGTAGAAGAGACACGGTGATAAAGTGACTGTATCTGAGCATAAATATCGCATTCTTTATTCCACTGTCTTTAATGAACCAGAATATTTACTGTGATCCACTTTATTAAACACTATGTATAAAACATAGGCATACATCCTTTAATAGTTGTATTACTCTTTCTGACACCATTTTGAGGATAAATATCGCATTCCTTGTTCCATATTTTCTAATGGAGTCGCATTCTTCATGTCCTATTTCTGGTTTAATTCATCAAAACTCGTTTGACAAAATTTGTTATGTGAGTCATTAGGCTGATTGTCCGATGGAGTGACCATTCATATCAAAACGTGTCTTCCGTTATATCAACACTGTTGTCTTTTTTTTTTATCATGTCTTTAAATTTGCAAATACCGAAATCATCTATGACAGCCAGCATCTCTATTACAATTTCGTCTGATTCTCTTTGTTTCTGTTCAATTTGCCATTGCTGATTTCACTTGGGATTTTAATATTTCTGGGCCTTAGGTATTTCCCTGTTTTTGCCGGTTGTCCTCATTCGTCGTGGAGGTGTTCTCCGATATACTTTTTCAGGCTTTGACCTGTTTTGCGCTTTTAATATCAGTATTGGCGTTGTGGTGCAATGGATATCGACTAGGAACGAACACTCGATTATGTCTCTTCCGATCCATGACTCACTGGGCAGAAGATTTTCCCGCAGTCAAGCTGTCACTCAATCAGTTAAGTGCCATACGTGATACACGCTTGGTCTATCATGCCTCTTTATATGTTTATATCTTTATAGTTAACGACGCAAGAGGGTGATTTTCACGATTGTTTTATAGTCGTGTAACTTGCAAAGAGTTTCTCAATAATTGTCTTAAGAATGCGGATTTTTCCGAAAATTCAAATCAAACAAAAGGTCATAATAATTTCATGTGTACTTAAAAATAAAAACACAATACATCCAGTATAACTCCAGTTAGAAATTTATTGAATGAGATAAGTGTCATTTGTTTATTTTTATTTTTATAATTATTTCACCCCAAGCAAGGCAGGATCGCTACTGGTACGCAGAGGTGTTTTAGTGATAGAAAAAAACAAGGTACAAGTAATGTCGAAGAAAGGGTAACAGATGGATGGGAATCAAGGAGATTGCAGATGAATATTGATGTCACATTTAAACTTTTGGAGATTGTAGATGTCAGGGAAGCAAGTAAACGGAAGGAAGTTTCACAAACGAGAAGTACGAGAAAGAAACTGTAGAGTAGATGGGGCAATTACATTTAACTAGTTCGACGGTAAAAGGTGGGACCTTGATGCCAATCTAGTAGCACGCGTAAATACTTATGGTCGGAGAACCAGGGAAAAAGCTCTTCAGAGCAGTTGCCATTAAAATACTTGTAGAGAAAAGCCTTATCACCTCAGTGAGAAAGTAATTGAAGACGAGATGCCAAGTCAGGATCGATTATATTGCAGATCTTTCTTTAGATTTTGTCGAGAATCTCAAGATGAATAAAAGGAATGCCTGAAAAGATATATGGCAAGTGTATTGAATGCACATAAAAGAGAAAGTAGGAAGTGAAGATTATGAGGAAAGATAACTATAAGACTCGTAGACTCGAAGAAAATAAAATTGTAGTGTTCTAGGAAGCATACACGTGGGAGTCAGTTCTACAAAGCAGCAGTACTTGGGATGAAGCTTTCCGAGTACAATGACATTCTTAATAAAGGGGTATATAGCAAATAAGAGTTATTCAACACTGCTGGCTTAACGAGGTGAGTTTGGGTCATAAAAATCCGCGTTGGGAGAGCTAAAGAACGGAACTCGGCAGAACATTTGCATCGCAATAGGAATAGTTGTAAATAATGCGGAGGTGCGTTGTGGTGCAGTGACTATCGGCTTGGAACGAGAAATTGGGGAGCCGATTTCGAATTCCAGTTGAATTTGTTGCATTCATGTACATGCAAATAGCCTTTGGAAAAGTATTAATCCATCTCTTTCCTCTAGTTATGTGTTAAATGACAGGATAGGTTGGGTTCTATAGTCTTGGCTGGCAACCATTCTACCGCAAAAAGTAATGGCAACCTACTGCGGGATAATCTTCTGCCATGACAGTCATGTCTCTTTTGAGACATGATTGCCCAAACGTGTATCACGTATGGCACTTAACTGACTGATATAAATAATATAATATTATAAACAATAAAAAGCAAAGAAAATGAATAAAATAAAACTTACGGTTAAAAATGGCTTGGTGGTGGACTGACACTGTCGTTAATGTCCGAGTTGAATTTTGATGAGTACAGTTCTGTGGAAGAAGAGGTACGTTTTAGGTAATCCTTGATAAGGTAGAAGGTTTCTTGTTTCTGAGTGGTCATTATAGTACTCTGTAAGGAGAAGCTGTTGTAGTCAAAATTCGTTGGACAGTCAAGAATTTGAAACTCTTCAAAGTATTGAAAATTGAAAATAAAATTTAATTATTGCATGTCTGACAACTTTCAACTGGTCATAAATTCGAAAACAAATTCACTTGTACTAAACTTCCTATCAACATTACATTTTATTACCCTATTTGCCAGCCTGTCTGACAATGATACTGGCGGAGGAGTTAAACTGACGCACTAAATCTATAACTGTCAATTTTGTGCTATGAATGATAGCACTTGCATCTTTATATCAGCATTGTGAATTTAAAAATGATATTTATTGGATATCGTGACGGATAAGGTAGCTTTTAAATAAGACAAGACCTACATTTCAGCTTGAAATTAATATTCTTTGACTCCTATCAATTTTATAAAATGACTCCACAAATTAAAAAGCACGCACATGAAAAATATCAGTTCTTGAGAAGAAGCATTCGGAGTAGAATGATCTAGGTACATCCATTACATCACAAAAAAACAAAAAACAAAAAAAACAGCATAGTATGATTTAAAAAGGTCCAAAACTTAATAAAACGAACATTTACCATCAAAACTTTTCAAATATTATTAAGAGGAAAGATCAAAGTAATTTTTATTTATTTTATAAAATTTTTTAATCCCTTTTAACATGTTCGAAAGTTTGGCTGAAAATTTTGTTTTGATTTGAGTTAGCGTTGCAGAAAATCTTACGACTGTTTACAACCGATCACGTAATTTTTTACGTAACTCACTTTTTCCATGATAAACACATTAATTTGGAAATTCTCGCAAAAACAAATATTTGTCGGATTTTAATTAAACTTTCAGTATTCATTCACAAATGAATGAAATTATTTTTTAAATTATTTTTTTTTAAATATTGATGAAAAAAAATAAATTTAACTCTGTTACCCACCCCCTCCACGTAAATTCATGAAATTTTAATAAATTCTAATTTTCTGCAATTTACTTTTTTATTAGTTAAACACAGAACTCATCGGGGAATATAAATCATCTATTTTTTTTTATTTAAAATTATTCGGCACTATTCGAAAATCTGCTCCAAAGAGTAAAATAAAAAAATGCAATAAAACTCTGATATAATTTAAGTTGATAAGATTTTAATTGCTGGAATAAATAATAGCCCGAAGAAAAAAAAAATTTTCGATTACTTATAAAATTTTAAAATAATTGTTTTCATTTTTTTTATTATTATAATAATTCATAAAGTTTTAAAATTATTTTAAAAATCTCTTAAAGAACTGCTGTCTTTTTTTTTTAGTTAAGAATTAATGATTATATTGCCTATCAAAAAATATAAAAAATAATAAAAAATTTTCACCGCTTATATTTTTAAAATAATTAAAAAAATATTTTGTGTGTAAATAAATATGTTCATTTAAGTACGATGTTCCATAGGGGTCATAACATGTTTCCACAGGGCTCGTATTTATTTTAGAAGTTAACAAATGTTTTGGATTATTCCCCTTACATGGAAAACGGCAGAAACCTCACTTTGATTCTGATTCAAGTCTCTTCAAGACGTTTATAAAATTCAACAGCCTGTTTTGCAAGCCATTCCTTAAACATTTAAAGCAACTTTTATAATTTAATTCCTAATTTTCTAATTTTGTTAAAAAAAAATATAATAATTGTGAAATTCACAATTTGTGGAAGTATCTGAATATGAAATATAGATATTAAAAATAAAAATTAATAAATGCCATAACATTTCATAAATTATTGAGTTACCTCTGCTGTTATTTTCATTCTGTTATTAAATTGTAATTTTTTTATTTTTCATAAAACATCTTCAAACGTAAGCCTACGAAGCTAAACTAACTAAAATTCCATCAAATATAGGATAATTGCTGAAAATTGTGTTAAATTTTTAATTTTAAAATATCTAAAAATAAAAGAAAAGATTTGTATGAATAAGATTTATATCAAATTCGTCTTCCATACTTTTGGCCGGATGCTGTAAATCATCGGCTGCTGCTAACGTGCTGATAATGTGTTGACAGTTATGATAACAAGGCTACCGTAATCGAGAAATGCTTCTTGAAACATTTTTCATGCAGTAAGCAATTAATTCTTGTTTCAAGTCAACTTAAAGCATGTTTAAATTCGGTAATTTGAAGAAAATAATGTGTTAGCGAGGTGTTTTTTATTTTTGTAAGATTTTTTAAACCCGAGAATTGGCTACTGCTTACAATCGATGAAAAATGGCGGAAAATTTAAAATTTTCAAAACTTTTTTTGAAATTTAGAAATTTTTTTGATTCCGATCAATATAATTTTGGTTTAAAATACACCAGGATATTTTGCTTACTAAAATTACTAAATTTAATTCCTTGGCTTTCAATTAAAGCTAATTTTAAAGCTTGAAGATAACTTATTTATTTTTAAAATTTAAATTTAGGTATAGAAAAATGAGTGGAGGTACCTATTCTTAACATTTACAAGTTTGACGTAAAAAAATATGATGTATGTTATTCTGCTTTTGCAATTGGCTACATGATAGATGATACTCTGCATATACATGTTTGTGCGGACATGATTACTAGAGGCGGTGATATATGTGTTTTACGTTATAGTTTTGTTGAAGTTATATTTTGGAATACAGTTTGATTTCATAAAAAATATTCGGATATCTGGATTAATGTCGAGAGAGAGAGAGAGAGAGAGAGAGAGAGTTCATGTAGGTCGATTTTGTCTATATTTCTGAGATGAGGCAGTATTTAGAGTATTTGCATTACTCGGACTATTGTCCTCATCTTTGTTGTCATTTGTACGACGTTTAGTTGTACGCTCCGGCCTTCTTTGTCCTCAGGTGCTAGGAATTTCGGACAGAACCCTTTATTAAGATCATTAGGGTATATCATCTTTTTGGTAGTCATTAGTTATCTCCTAACCCTGTAAGTTACTTGTAGCCTGGTATTGAACTCACAACTCTTTGGGTCAAGTCACCGGAACTAACCAACGTCTATATCCACTGGGCCATGTGCCCTTAAGGACAAGAACAACTGAACTTTGGGGACTTATAAACCTAATGTTCAGTCACCCTTTTTTACCAGAGTTCATATTGCAATTTTTACACGAATGATTTTCTCTGGCATTCCGTATTACTGGTTCCAATATTGTGTTCATCTCTATGCTTGGATGGCTTAGGAGATTTTTGAAGGCTAGCATATGTGCTGATTCCTTAAGTTTACGTAGTTTCCAGTGGCGTTCTCTATTTATTATTTCAACTTCATCCCATAGGAGGCAGTGATCTCCCTTCTCCCTCCATATGTGGTCAACTACGCCTGATTTTTCTATCTCCCCTCGTGTTACGGCCTTGCGATGTTCTTGTAGCCTTGCCGTAAGGGAGCGGCCTATTTCTCCTTTATATTTCTTTTCACAGTTACATGGAATGGCGTACACATAGTCCTTAGTCATGTCCTCCTCCCTTGGGGGTCTTACTCGGGAGAGATACCTGCGAAGTGTAGAATCACTTCTGAAGATCGTCCTGATGTTATATAGACCACAGATCCGTTTTATTTTTTTTCTGATAACCCGTTCACATAGAGTAGACAGACCGAATTTGTTTTCTGAGAGTTGTTATCCTTATGCCCCCTCCTTTCCATATATGTTGGAGTTGTTGTCATGTACCCTGGATAATTGTTTCGGTGTAGGGTACTGCTTATACTGACTATTTCCTGGGTTGCCACTTATGACTTTTGCTCAATGTTGAAGGCAGCGGACGATCCCTTTCTTTACATTGTATGGGTGGTGGGAGTTGAAGTTGAAGTATTGTCCGGTGAATGTTGGCTTGTGGTATACATATGTCTTGAACCCCACCTCTGATCGAGTTATTAACACATCCCGGAATGCCAATTGGTTATGACTCTCTTTTATTTCCATAGTGAACTCTATGGGTGGTCTTATTGAGTTCACGTGGTCTAGTAGCGTCTGAACGTCCTCCTGGTGTGGCCTGAGTATGAAGGTATCATCAACGTATCTCAGCCATAGAGTTGGCTTTAGATCTGTGGATTCTAATGCCATCTCTTCAAAGTATTCCATGTATATGTTAGCCAGTGTGTAGAAAGTTGGATCTCCATCAGGTTATCTGATTGGTTGATTTTGTTTAGCGGCATATCATCACCCCTATGGGTTATTTAATGCCGAAATCTTAATTTAACACATTTTCTTACTTCAACTAAATATATTTTGAATTTTGTATGCCTTCAACTACGGACCAAATGTATTGGTAGTCATTTTTATATAATAATGTATTGTTGCATTTTTCCTATTGAAATGTATTTTTATACATTCATAGCGTTTTTGTTTGGGTAGCTCATTATTTGCCCATAGTTGGAAGCCTAGCAGATGCTACCACTCCCAGTCAGGGTAGACCTGGGAACAACAGCAATTAAGAGGTCATTTCAGGTTCCTCAAATCCTTCAATCTCTCAATCTCTCAATCAGAAGCCTTGCTGCCGGCTTTAGTTTATCGTCATGCCCAGGACTTATAAGCAGTCGTACCAAAGGGATTAAGTTGTGTTAATCGGATTAGCAAACCGAATCTTTATTTTGTTCCTACATAAATAGCCTTCAACAGACAATAATTATTTTAATCATTTTTTCTATTATTACCCCAAATTTCGAATATACAATTTTTTTTTTCAAATTTTCTAAATTTTAATTTGGGGGTTCAGTTTTCTATAAAAGTTTGTTGTAAATGAATCACTCTATATGTTAAAAATATATAATATGCACATATATGTTAAAGCGTATTACTTAAAAAGTTTTAATAATTTCAAGTTAAAATTAAAAATAGTTAATAGTTGCAAAATTTAAAAGATTCCTACGTACCCTTTTTTCCTGTGCTCTATTAAAATAATGTTTACATACGAATTTTCAAATAATTTGAAAACAATGTTTGTCTATATTTCTGATATGAGGTATTCTAATTATTAACCCTATTTTTATTGTTCGGCCTGTTGTCCTCATTTTTGTTGTCACATTCAATTTTCAATTAAAAATTCTAATCACCTGAAGGTTGGAGCGTACAACAGCTGAAACGTTGTGAATATGGCAACAAAGACGATGACAACAAATATGGCAACAAAGACGATGACAACAAATATGGCAACAAAGACGATGACAACAAATATGGCAACAAAGACGATGACAACAAATATGGCAACAAAGACGATGACAACAAATATGGCAACAAAGACGATGACAACAGTCTGAACAATGTAAATAGGTTAAGTAATTTGGAAAGAGTCGCGAAATATAAATTTAAATATTATTTACCGTTATTATTATTATTATTTACAAAAAATGTCTTTCTTGCCCTACATGTGTTTTTTAAACACATACCGGTTTATAACCAATGACTTAGGGCAAACGAAGAAAATATTTTTTGGTTGTTTCCACTTAATTAGACAAAAAGACAACTATTAACAAAAAATGAAATGGACAAAACTTTTTGCAGGATAGAGTTTGCTCTTGTTAGAACTATTTTTTTTATTTAATAAAAAATTAGTGCATTAGAGATTCTGTTGATTTATTTTTGAGTTCTTTTCTTTATCAGACCCAAAGCTCCAACCACAACAGGAACTATTTATCATTATTATTATTATTATTATTATTATTGTTATTATTATTATTATTAAATTTCGATATCTGCTATGGTTACACAAACTACTAAGTCTACGCGAAGACCTGATATAATGGTGTGTTTTATGGCTACATTTCATGATTTGTTTTTCTACCTTCATTAGCGCTACATTGACAATTTGTTTTAGTGTGTGGGCTTATCAAAACAATTACCAAGACAATTTTTTGTATTTCTCTTAAGCTGGTATTTCTAGGGATATTTTCATTGTGTTGTTGTGTTTCTTTTTTATCATTCCAAGATATCACTATTCTTGTTTTCAATTTCCACATTTTTTTTCTATTTCGATTTTCAGGTTTTATACTTCGATAGATTTTCAAATTCCTTGATTGCTATGTTACAGTCCGCTGGGCAAGCCATATCAATTAGCAGGTAAGTTTTTTCTTTTTAGTTTTTGAAAATGATGCCCGGCCAAATTTAACTTACGCATCACGGTAACCTCATACTGGAGCTTTTTGAATAAGCACTTGACCTTACCATTTCAACATAAACACTAAAAATCCCGAGCAACGCCAGGATATACAACTAGTTACCAATAAATTTTAAATTTACTAAATTTTCTTCTTTATGCGCCGCGTATTCAGAACGTAGACGATCATGACTCTCCACAACTTCCTGTCCCTTGCAGCTCTTAATAAATTTTGTCCTGTTTATTTTCCTAAGTTCTGTTTCGTCATCCATTTAATCAACCTCACTAAGTATATTAGCGTTGTTTTCCTCTGTCTTCTTTCTATCTGTCGTGTGAGTATCAGATTTTCCAAGCCCGCTTTCCTCATTTTGCGTTCTAGAAACCTCAGCTGTCTCTTCCTGATATCCAAGTATTATTTTCTATTTTGTTTTCATTTTCTATTGAATTTCGTCGTTATTCACTTCTTTGGTCAATATTATCCTCAGCATTCTGAGCATTAGAACATATTTCGGTTCCTTCAAGTCACTTCTTCATCGTTGAAGAGATCATCTAGTTTTCTTATAATATCCTGTATGGAAGTTCATATTTACAAAAATCAGCATATTTATATTTATATATATATATATATATGCAGGTTTCATTACAAATGACTGAAAAGGTATTATCATAAAGTTTTTTATATAATTTTTCATGTGTTCTTATGATTTTTTTCTTTTCAGAACTCAAATTATATAAAAAATGTTCAAAGGTTTTGTACTTTTGAGTGCTTTCGGCTATACTTTTAGCCATTATAACGAATTAACTTTATTTTACTTGTAAATAAACATGTATAAAGTTTATGCATATAGAGTGTTGTGTATATTAAGTTCCGAACACGATAAGCACATTGTTACCATGTACATAAATAATGTTATTAAGTGTAGGCTTTTTCTTTTTTATTAATAATGCCTCCATTATTTTTCTTCCTTTTGCATGTGAATGATGCTATTATGTCTGCATTATCAACAAGGATATCATGGATAGGGCCTGGATGATCTCGGTGTGTGTTTAAATGAGATAGGATGGAAGTGTTGTGGGAAAGATCAATCTTTTCGTCAATTTTGTGGTGGTATAACCAATGTAATTGTTTACAGGTTTTGATCGTTGAGGAAAACAATTCTTCAAAGGCCATATAAATTTTGATCGTTGAGGAAAACAATTCTTCAAAGGCCATATAAATTTTGATCGTTGAGGAAAACAATTCTTCAAAGGCCATATAAATTTTGATCGTTGAGGAAAACAATTCTTCAAAGGCCATATAAATTCGTAAACGACACTGGTTCACTGCAGTTTAGATTTATTATTGACGATAAGTTTGCAAGTTTTGAATTTTTTGTAACAGATAATTTAATTTTCTTGTTTGAACTGGTCGGTGTTATTTTGGACAATAATGATATTGTGAAGTGGAAATTCGTCCTGTCTGTAGTTATTGTTTATTTGATTTTTGTAAAAAATATTAATGTTATTGTTTTTGTCGACGTGTTTGTAGTTGCCGTTGGTTACGTTACGAAAAAAAAAAAGATTGATATGGTAATCAAATAAATAATTAGGAAAGCCGTTGTTGACAAGCGTTTGTTTCAAATTGTGGAGTTCTTTGAAGAAAAGCGGTATGCGCTTGTGAGGAAATTTTGAATAACGCCAGTTTTGCATCGAAGAGGACATTGACTAATAAAATTAATGAAACCTGCATAAAAGAGCGACTGTTGCTCAAATACACAATATATATATATATATATATATATATATATATATATAAGGATTTTGTTCATTTCACACTAATGCTGAACTCATATTCCCCTTCCTAGCTGTGCATTAAAATTAAATGACGGATTGGGCAAATGACTTGGAAGAAAAGCAAGTCACGGAGAAATCAAATCTGAATTAATTTCTTCTGACAACACAGTTTGTGTGATAGAATATGCCCTATTACTCCCTATGTTTGATACTTCTGAAATGACTAAATAAATAAATATATACCTTTCTTCTATCGCCTCCAACTCTGAAAGAACTATAATCTTTTGTTACGGAGGGGATCATAATAGCTGAAGTATAAAGGTGCGGTTATTCTCTCAGGGTAAGTCTACTTCCGCATTGCAACTAAGCAGTTTGAATTGATTATGAATAAGATAAAGGTGTGAATAACTTGAACATACCTTTTGAGATCAAATAATGCACTGCGAGCAAAAGTTTTGAGCCAATGGCATAAAATGATTACACACATTTATTTTATAAGGAAATTAAGATTGTTTATCAGTATGTTTTTATCAGTAAGCTCTGTTGGTATTTGGGAAATAAGCTGTTGCTTTATCGTAGGTGCTGGGTGTCAAACGATACACTTTTTTCGAGAGCTTCAATCTGAAAAATAGGCCATGCAAAACTATTGGGCCAATGAAAGATCGGAGATTATGAAATCACAATAATACGCGAGGAAGTATTTCATCATATTATCAGTAGTATAAGGTGTCTTGGCAAATCATTGCAGGTGAAAATTAGCTGGCTCTTTACACCAAAATCATGGCTAAAATGTCTCCTGAAACAAAGGTGAAGGTTGCTATTTTGAAGGGAAAGATGAATCAGAGAGAAGAGGCTGGAAGGTGGCAACTTGTAAATTCTAGAAACTTTTCCAACACAGCCACTATTTGTTACTATTCAAAATGTTTTAGAAGCAAAGAAAACCGGAAGTTCGCAAATGACAAGAAAAGCGAAATTAATATTGTGAGAGTATCAGCAGTCAGTTTAAAATTAACAGTCAGACAAGTGAAGAGTAAACAATGAGATTTCAGGGGATACAGTACATAGCATACACACAAAAAACTTGATGGAGAAGATGGATCATATATATATATATATATATATATATATATATATGTAACATCCCGAGCCTAACTAATAAAACAACAACTTTTAGCCAAATTTCGACTTTATTCATCAATATAGTCTACTTTTCGGGTGATACACTGATTTCAACACTTCTCTAACAATTTGTTGCCCTTTATTGTTAAACGAATTGTCTTTGGCCTCAAAATACGCTATCTCTTCTTAATTGGAGCTAAATCTCTTTCCATGAAGCATTCTTTTGAGTTCTGTAAACATCCAGTAGCTGCCAGTGGGCAAATCTGAAGAATTGGGTAGATGCGGACGATTCATGTAGATTTTCTATCGTTGCGACCAACTTGTGACACGGTGCGTTGTCTTGGTGAAAAATAACATTTTTCTTCTTCATTTGTGGCCGTTTTTGGTAGTGTCTTCCTTCAAACGCAGCAACAATGCTATATAATATTTGCTGTTGATGGTTTTTTTTTATTATTCGTTTCACCCCTAGCAAAGCATTCCACTGCCACTATTGCGCTTGGGGCTACATAGGGGAAGGTAAATAGAAAGAGTGGTTAGATGTAGGAAATGTCAGAAGGGGGGTGATAGGTAGTTGGGAGGATGGGAAGAGTGTTTGAAAGAATGGAAGCGAGTTATTGTGTTAGGAGGTGTCTATTGACCTTACATATAAACTCCTGGAGATTGTAGCCCTCGGGGAAGCAGTCATGTGGAAGGGAATTCCACAGTCGGGAAGTACGAGAAAAGAAACTGTTGGAGTAGAAGTTGCGGTTGCATTTTATCGGTTTCACTGTAAAAGGGTGGAATCTAGTTGCTAATTTAGTATCTCGTGCAAATTCGAACCTAGAGGGCACCAGTGATCTAAGTTCCTCGGAGCAGAAACCATGAAAGTATTTATAGAAGAGACACAGGGAAGCCACGTCGCGCCGGTGGAAGAGAGACTGCAGGCGGTCTGCCAAGTCAGTATTGATCGCATTACAGACCCTCCGCTGTACCTTGTTGAGAAGCCCAAGGAGAATAGCAGAGGCACCCGACCAGATATGGCAACAGTACTCAATGCATGACCGGATGGTAGATTTATAAATGTGCAGGATAGATTCAGACGGAAAAAACCTCCGGGCCCTGCACAGAGAACCGACTTTCATAGCAGAGGATTTAGTAATGGATTCAATATAGTCATTCCACTTGAGGTCCGCTGAAAGTGTGAGACCAAGGAGGCGCAGTGTTTTACTCTCTGGGAGGCAAGCCTGATCCATGCTAATGGGAGGTAGATGCGGTTGTCTATGATGGTTAATTGATAGTAGCTTCGTTTTAGAAGCATTAAAATTTACGAGCCATTTCTTACCCCAGTCCACTACGGATTGGAGGTCCTTTCCAAGCTCGGCTGCAAGGTTAGCTTTGTCGCCCACACCAGACTTTTGATCGAGGCGAGAGTAAACTGTGGTGTCATCGGCGTACATACCTACTTGGGATATTATGGTATCGGGGAGATCATTAATGTAGATCAGAAAGAGCGTAGGACCTAGGATATAGGTTCTTCCTTTCTCATGGTAATCAATGAAAGAAATATCTTGCGCATTTCAAAATACGGGGCCCAAATCCTTGCCTGCTGGTGTTTGCGTCTTTGGTGGCTTTTTGAACGGCTTTCACCTGCTGCTGTCCGCTCAGCTAACTGCCGATTTGACTCCGAAGTGAAGTGGTGGATCTATTTTTAACTTGAACAGGTGTATAGAATAAAAAAAAACATAATTAACCAAAGAACAGAATAGAAGATTAAATAGGCTAAAAGAACATCTTACACAAGATGCTCTAAAGTGGCAAAAAGTAATTTTAACATAAATAGTTACAGCCTAATTTTTAACAGAAATAGTTACATCCTAGTTTTAGCATTAACAGCTACATACAAATTTTAACAGAAATAGTTACATCCTAATTTTTTTATATAGTTTCATTTTAATTTTTAACATAAATAGTTACATTCTAATTTTAACGGAAGTAGTTACATCTTAATTTTTAATATAATAATTACATCCTAATTTTTAACTTTTTTAGTAACATCCTAACTTTTAACATGCTTTCATCCTAATTCTTATGATAAACAGTTCCATCTTAATCTTTAACAGAAATAGTTAGATCCTAATTTTCAACATAAATATTTAAATACTAATTTTTAGCATAAATAGTTACATAGCAAATTTTTAAGATAAATAGTTACATCTTAATTTTTAATAGAAATACTTACATCCTAATTTTTTACAGAAATAGTTACATTCTAATTTTTAACAGAAATAGTTACATCTTAATGCAAGTAAATGTGCAAGAACAGTGGAAGAAAGAAACAATGCCAGTTGTACCACAAAAACGAAAACTTTTTGGGTGGAACCGTGATGGGTTTGTGTTGTTTCAAAAGTTGACGAAAACTTAAACAACCAAGAATTTATTAGTTTACTACGGTCTAATCTTCTCTCAGATTACGAACATAGCAAAATATTTCAGTATTAGCAATATAGTCCAGCGTTGCTCGGGTGTGATGAAAGCTTTAAAACTAATCCATGGTCCTGGAGCTCAGACTCTTTGGACGTTGTCATGAAAGACTAAAAAGCAATAGTTGTTTCCAGTTAAAGCGAAACCGTAGACTGAAAGAAAAATGAATGGATGTAAGTCAAATTTTGATTTCCTGGTATCGATATCAAATAAGTTATTTTCGTTGTAAACTGAATTTTGAAGGCTAAATAAGTCCTCCGAGTAAATGGTATCATGGCTGAGACTAAGAACTACAATTATACCTACTTAGAGCCAAACCCGAAGCAAAAACTAAACTAAAAGGGCTGAAAAAATATAGACATACAGGCAGATAAACAGACACTCACACACAAACATCTTGCCTTCTATATATATATTATCGATTTTCTGCACTATTGTAAGAACTGCAACCTGGAAACTTCTGAATATCGTTTCTTATGTCTTTGTCTATGAGTGTATCAAATTTGATTAAGATCGGATCACTCCTTCTATAAGCCGATTTTTTCGATTATCGATTTTCGATATTTATTGGGGGTACCTCGACACAAAACCTAGCTAAGAACACTCGCAGACGTTTATAGTACAACTGTGTAAATTTTCAAGAAAATCCGTTCAGCCGTTTCGGAGTCTATAGGTAATGGACACACACACACACAGACACACACACAAAGTTCTATTTATAAATAAGTTTAGATGAAGATACTCTTTGCCACACATTACGTACAACAAAAAGATTTCTTGACGATGATGCTGTTCCAGTTTTAGAAGACTGACTAGCACAGATTCCTGATCTGAATAGAACTGGACATTGTCGTTGGAACTGAAGAAATAAATGCGCCAATGTAATATCCTAGAGTTTTGGGATCATTACCCAGAATTATGGGAAAAAAATTCCAAATGAGAAAATCTGGATATTGTTCTTTTTAATGCAACATCAAATTGAGGCAGTTGTTTGAGTCAAGGAGTGCGACACGAATTACTAACTCTATAGTCTGACGTATTGTACTTTCTGTAATAAAGATCCCTCTAAACTTAGGAACAGTGCTGAAAGGAGGTTTTCGCTGGTGGACCAGAATTTTTGCTTGGCCTTTTTATTCCATCAGAACAATTCTTAAGATGACACCGCAAAATAGCAAAAGTGCAATAACTTCGCCCTCAGAAATTACATCCCCCATAGAAAAACATATTTCTGATTTAGTATTTAATTATTTAATTCAGTATTTAAAAAGGCATTTAATTTACCATGATTGCTCAAATGGTCTGTCTGCCAGTGGACTTGAGGAGATTTATTTTCCGTATTCCACATGTATGGTTTTATTCGGTTTTACTTTGACGTTGTGTATCAATTTGGGTTTGGAAAAAAACAATTAAAAGAGATTTTTTAAAATTTTATCAATTTTCCAGGAAGATTAATAATTTATGGGTTAATTGTATAAAGAGGGGTTGAATTGGAGCATTTTATGACATGAAACTTTTTGGTTCATGTAATGTCGAAAACATTTTAAAACATACTTGAGTCTATATGTAAACATTGGTTGTGCGTGTAATTGGGTTTATAGGTAAGTATAGGTCGAGTTTATAATTTAGTCTATATGCAAGAAATAGTCTTATATATAATTAGATCTCTTACTAAACATTGGTCGTGCTATTAATTCAGTTTATAGATAAAAAGTTGTTCTCTTTACACCTGAGTTTCTAAGTAAGCATTAATCGTTTCTATCCTAGTATCTATATGTAAACCTTGGTTGTACTTATAATTGAGTCGATAGTTAAACATTAGTTTATACTTGAGTCTACAAGTACTTGTGTTCTTACTTGGGTCTACAGGAAGAAATTAGACAGGTTTATACATGAGTCTATAGGTTATCATTGATAGTATTTATACTTGAATTTACAGGCAAGCATTAGTCACTTTTATACTTGAAACTATTTTTGAACTTTAGAAGGGTTTATACCTGAGACTGCAGTTAAATATTGGCCATTTTTTATACTTAAGTCTATAGGTAAATATTGGCCATTTTATACTTTAGTCTATCTGTAAATATTAGCCGTGTTGTACTTGGGTTTATAGGTTAGGCTAGGTTCATACTTGTATCTGTAGGTAAATGTTGGTCTATTTTTTTTTTTAATTGATCTAACGTTGTAAACTAAACGCCGGAAAAATAACATTCTAACTCGCCTAAAAACTTATCAGTTCGCACCGTAAAAAAAAGCCTGGACTTAGATTTAAACCAATTTTACCATGTGATAGAAATTAGACTCCAGTTTCGATTGCCATGATAATAACGACTTTTGTTTTTAGTTCAGTAATATACGCTAATAAAAATAAGTTGTTTTTTATGTTGCGTCAGTAATGACTCAACGGAGATATGAATCAGTTGCCCTGTTGCCGACATAGTTACGAAGCAAATATGTCATCGATAAATTCTGTCTGACCGTTTGAGTTTGAAAAGATACCGCCACATTTAGTGTGCTGATTTCTAGGATGGGCACTGTATTGCTTCGCAAAGTCTTCTCACTGTTAAATGTCGATACAGTGTCTCTTGCTGTTTATTTGAGAGAGAACGTGGAATTTTTATTTTGTTTCTTTCTTTTTTTCTTTTTTTTTTTATAAATATATGTTGTTGTTTTTTCTCTCTGTAACCCCCAGCGCACCAGTGGGGCCCTGCTTTGCTTGGAGTGAAATGATTATTTATATATATAAAAAAAGAAGTTCCACCAAACGCTACGATAGGTTAGAATTCAGGGGCCAAACTCGGTGTTTAATAATTTGTTAGTGCTTTGGGTTAATTAACTCCTACTAAACATGAATACTGAAAGTTTTTAACCCATTGTATAACGTCAGATTGTTTCTAGTGAGAGTTACTTAAAATTTAATATTCCCCAGTCTTAAGATAACAACTACCTAGTAATTATATTGATTAGTTGATTTGTTTAGCAACGTATCAACTCATTATAGTTCAGTCAATGCTGTAATTTAATTTCTTGGGAGTTTTGAAGTAAAAAATATATGTTATTCTGCTTTCATAATTGGATACATGGTAGATCATACTCAGCTTTTGTACATATACAATTTTATGTGGATATGGTTACTAAAGGCAGGTGATATGTGTGTATGTGGGTTGTATGCATTTTTTATATTTTGGAATACAGCTTGATTTGATAAATTGTAAGGTATATAATTTATGATATGTTGCCTCATTTTTGATATTCTCCTGATATCTCTTCAACTGATTCTCACTTATTTAAGTATTTTGAGCTTTTCATACGCAATAAGACATTCTTCAATAATGAAGAGGTAATCGAAGCATTTGAATTGCATCAAAAGATTTTTTTTTTTTAAATGAGATCAAAAATTTAGTGTACGTTGGAGAAGAGTCATTCATCAACATGGTATCCATTTCAACTAAATACGTTAATTATTTGACATTTCAAAAGCGTTTTATCAATGTTCTATAAAGTGCGTCATTTCATGCGTGAAAACTATATATATATATATATATATATATATATAATTTCATAACAATGATCCAACATTGACTGATGGCAAGGTAAAAATCAAATCTCGAAACAGAAATTTTCGTGTCGAAATGTAAAATATATTAATTTTAATTAAAAAACAAATTTAATTACATTATGCTCTACAATATTTGCTGTATTGAGCACTTTTATAATAAAAAAAAACATAAATGCCGGAGAACTCGGAATCGCAAAACTGTTGGTTCTCTTCACCTGGTATATATATATATATATATATATATATATACGTTCTCGCTGAATTTTCAGGAAAAGTAATGTTTTATTTGCAAAAATTAGTAAAAAACATGTCACTGTAAGTAATGTCTATATAGCTACTACTTTTCCCATGTTTCTGGCAGTATTTGAATTCCACGTCGAAAAAACGACATGTCTTTTGAGGCTAATCATGAGCTGACACATTTTTGGGCATCTTGATATGAATGAAAGCGCTACTCAGCCAGGCCATGTGCCATCGATCGGAACATGTGATAATCGGACGGGGCAATATCTGGTGAATACGGCGGTTGGGGTAGGAATTCCCATTTAAATATTTCCAAGTAGATGTTCACCCGTTTTCGAACATGTAGTCTAGCGTTGTCATGTTGCAAAATCAGTTTGAAATATCTCTACCCGTATAACGGCCGTTTTTGCTTCAATGCTCGGCTCAAATGCATCAATTGTAGTTAGTTGCAATCCCGTAATGGTTTTGGTCGGTTTGAACAGCTCAGTAATAAACGATACTCATGGATCACACCAAATGCAGAACAGAAGCTTCGAACCATGGATATTCGGCTTTGCCACCGATGTTGATACATGTCCGGGCTTAGCCAACTATCTCCTACGCTTAGGGTTATCATAGTGTATCCACTTTTCATCGCCGGTCACGATACAATGCAAAAGCCTTTCTTTTTTATGCCGTTAAATCTGCTGTTCACACGTGAGAAGACCTTGATCGACGTCTCTTGATTTCAACTCGTACGGTACTCACTGTCCTAGCTTTTGAATCATTCCTAATGCTTTCATACGTTTCGAAATTGTTGTGTGATCAACTGTTAATGATTGCGCAAGTCCAGTTTGTGCATGACATGAGTTTTCATGAAGTAATGCCTCCAATTGTTCGTTGAGCCACAGCGTTCTCTATCTTCAACATCAAAAGCATTGTTTTTTTGAAGAGTCTAAACCAATCCCTGCATGACGTTTTGGACAGAGCATGGTCGGCGTAAGTCTCAACAAGAAATCTGGGTGCTTCAGCTGTAGATTTCTTTTAAATAAAGTAGTGCAGTAAAATTCCCTACAAATACACTTTTGGGGGCATGAAATCCTTAAAAGCTATTGAAAACAAAGGTGTTTACACTTTAACGAAATGACGTACACTAAATTTTAAATACTTCTTTATAGATGCGTTCCCACCCGAAACTACACGCACACAGTTCTGGGAGCGACATCTGTTGAAAAGCAGCGAAAACCTATTCATGGTTCTAAAACTTGTGTTCCTGATCAATCAAAATTCGTAAATAGTTACATTGGATATACTACAAAATGTTTAACGACTTAGGTGACCATAGCTCTATTAAGTTTCATTTCATATACACATGGAGACATCCAAAACTCTATTCGTAACATACTCGTTGATAATACTAATATAATAACGTCATTCACATGTCAAAAAAGGATGAAAATAATGGAATAGTTATTACTAAAAAAGAAAAAGTCAATGCTCAGTAATATTAACTATGAACACGGCCACAACGTACTGACTATGTTTGAAAAATAAAACATTTCTATATTTCAAAATAAATAGAATAAAACAATCTATATATTCAATTAAAAGTAATATAAAATTAATCCTTGAAAAATATTATAAGATCCTATGAAAATTATATAAAAAAATTAACTACTACTTTGTCTGTCATTTTTAACGAAACTTGCATAAAAGAGGGATTGCTGCGTAAATACAGACATTTTTAAAATATATATATATATATATATACAAACAAACACACACATATATATATAATTGATGCAAATATAAAATTTGTCACTTAGCTGATTGATGCTATCCTCAACATCTTTATTATATATATATAAACTCCGAAAATTACATATGTTGTATGGCCTTTTCAGCAAAGAAAATCCTCGCTTCTTCAGCGACAAAATGAGTGTTTGATAACAGTAGTTTTCCTTGGGCGCCGTCAAATTAGCGTTTTCGGTGAAAGGTATGTGATTTTTCGGGGACTTCAAACATTTTATCTTTTTCACGCGGTGATATGTGAGACTGTTCCTTCTCTGTCATTCTGCTGCCTTTTGTCTGTATATCCTAAGTTCATATGGTTTCATTTCTTGTTTGCGTTGGAGGTTATAAAGCCACCGTAAACATTTTGAGGCACCTAGCTTTTTTGATGTTCTGACACCGAGTTTATTTTTTATCACTTTGGATGAATCCATTTCATATCGACTTACTTCAAACATTCGATTTTTTCTTGCAGTGATATGAGAGACTCTCACTTGCCTGTTGAACTGTTGCTTTGTGTCTGTACACCCTATATTCAAGAGAACTCTTTCACCATTACCATTAGCAATACTTTCTCCACACAAAAAAGTGTCCTAGATAAGACAGTCTAAAAATAATCTCTTCTGATATCCTAATTTGTCTCAGGTGGTCATCAGATATCTTCTTAATCAAACAAATTAAGACCCACCACCCACCGGTAAAGAGTATCAAATGCAAAGTAACATAACCAGATTGGAATTAGTAGGTGGTGAAATTAGATATTGGGATAGGCTACACTCTAATGATTAGGCAGACCGAAGGTTGAGATGAGGCTCTCATGTATCAGTCAGTTAGTTAAGTGCCACACATGATAAACGCTTAGGCGATCATGTATCGAAAGAGACGTGATTGACTGGGAAGAAGATTTTCCCGCAGTAGGTTACCATTACTTTCTGCAGTAGACTGGTTGCTAACCAAGGCTATAGAGCCCAATCTGTTCTATTTAACCCATATCTGAAGAGAGCAGTGACGAATTAATACCTTTCCCAAGGGTATTTGCGCGTAAGTGAATGCAACGAATTCAAGTGGAATTTGGACTTGTCTCTCTGCTTTCTCGTTCCGAGCTTATATCTACTCTGCTCAACAAGTATTATAATTAAAACTTGTATCAACTCGAAATACACTAATCTACTAAATGGTCACCCTGGGCCGATCGGCTCTCTGAGACGTTCAATCCATAACGAGCAGGTTGCTTCGCTCATCAGTGTGTATCCTCCTACTCATCAGCTAATAAACATTATTTATGATAATCCCTGCCGACTTCTGTAAAATGACACTGAAAGTTATTTTAACGCTAGAGTAATTCGAACTTGATAGAGATGCTCGACAACCTCAACATTTTTAGAAAAGACGTTAGGATAATCAAGTATCTATATTGGCAGCAAACCGCTTGTGTACGGATAGGAAGTGAACTCAGCAGGTATGCAAAAATAGAAAGGGGCGTAAGACAAGGATGTGTTTTCTCACCGGATCTTTTCAACCTATACAGCGAAGCAATTATGAGAGAAATAAAAGCCTTGCCGGATTCGACATTGGCGGCTACAATCTCAACAATATCAGATACGTGGATGACATGGTGCTGATAGCAAACACGGAAAGCAAAACGCAGGACCTTCTACAGAAGTTATCAAAAGAAAGTGAAAAGAAATGACTGCGCATAAACCTCAAGAAAACTGAATGTATGGTCATCAGCAAAAAAGGAGACCAATATGCTAACTGAAAGTTGAAAAATCTAAAATAAAGCAAGTAAAAAAATTTAAATACCTGGGAAGTGTTTTGACAGAGTGCGACATGGAAATCCAAAGACGCATTGGCATGGCCAAAGACGAATTTCAGAAACTAACCAGAGTACTGAAAGACAGGAAAATCTCATTAGAAACAAAGAAAAGAGTGCTGAATTGCTACGTGATATCTGTTCTTTAGTATGGAAGTGAATGCTGGACGACATCATTAAATAGGCTTGAGGTAGCAGAAATGTGGTTTTACAGAGGGATGCCAAGGATACCATGGAACGTGTGCAACAATGAGGTATTGGAAAGGATGCAAACGAGAAGAAAACTGATAATAAATATCAGTAAGAGGCAAATGAGGTCCCTTGGACACGTAATGAGGAAAGAGAGCCTGAAGAAATTGATACTCACAGGTCGGATAAATGGAAGAAGAAACAGGGGAAAGTAGCGCGAGACGTACTTGTTAGGCCTGAGCAAATGGTTGACGGAGCGGAGCTTAGAAGTGATACCAAGAGAAAAATTACTGAGAACGATAAGAGACAGAGGTAAGTGGAAGTCCATGATCGCCTACGTCCTGAAGGAACACGACATGTGAAGAAGAAGAAACACTCCTACCTGAAACACGTTTGCATTGACAATGGACGATTTCTAGTTGAATTTTACATAAAACAAGAAAATTCCCCCAGACAACAGTTTATTTTATCAGCTGTAAATAGACCTAAATGCAACTCCGCTGAAAATGATGGTACCTCACAGACTAACTACTTGTATAACAGTAGAGTTGCACCACACTTAGCATGATATCCAGCCGAGAATGCCAAAGAGACCTTTTGTTCGCTGTAAGATCAGCTTTTATTTTCAACCAAAACCAAAGAGAGAATTGGTTCCAAGGTCAACTATTAGTAGTATGTGATCCACCCCAGGAAATACCAGAGACATGAAGCGAATTTAACATCTATCAAGAACCTCTGCTCTAAAAGAAGCTGTTCTTTGGTGACAGCAATATGAACTGGGTACACCCAAAGTGATAAAAAATAAATTCGGTGTCACATCAGAACATCAAAAAAGCTAGGTGCCTCAGAAAGTTGGACATTTAAAATGGTCTCATTATGCAGAATCGGGTGTCTCTGACAACGCCAAAATAAAAAAGAAATCAAGCCATCTGAACTTAGGATAGACAAGTTAGTAGGATGACAGGGAAGAAACAATTTCTCATATCACCGCGAGAAAAAGATCAAATGTCCAAATAATTCCCCGAAAAGCCATATAACTTCCACAGCAAACGTTAATTTTTCGGATTCCAAAAGTATATATACAATTATGAAAAATGTAATCTAATTTACATTTCTACACTGTTCCCTTTCGAAACAATTTGAAAGATTTAAATTCCGAACTCCGCCGTAGATTGTAGTTATATGTCTTTATTCAGCCAATGTTCGAACCTGGCTAGTGTCTAACTACATAATCAGTCTGAAAGATTAACAGAATAAACAAATAGAACGACATATTTTGACATTATTTATGCTATCTGAACCAGTGTTATATAGCACAATTAGAAAATAAACATAATTTAAATACGCCCGACCTCACATGATTTGCTTGACAACAGATATCCACAGAGATCTTGTTATTTGGGAAGAAACTGCTTTAAAATTCAAATTCTGTATATTATTCACATGATAAAATATTAACATCCTTTTGTTAGTATCAGTTTCAACGTTGTATACTTCGGCCTTCTTCGAAATATAAATATCGTAGTTAAAACAAATCACTTGACATAAACTTCTGTTTTTTTTTTGTTTTTTTCTTCTCTTCAATCTACTTCTAGTCTGGTTATCGTCGTCTAATTTTCGTTCAAAGCCTAAATAAATTACATGTTGTTATTGACTCAATTTAATATGGTCGTAAGCTCCCAAAAATCTTGAATAATTGTTTTGACAAAGGCGAGTGAGCGAGCAAGAAGGTAGGTTCGAAAGTTCTCAACAATTGCAATCTTCCACTGAAATTTCTCAACAATATCATCGAGCCATCAAAAGAGGATCTCAAACCAAACTCCTTATCTAGTCGCATTCTTTCATGGTCTCCTTCTGCGTGAAATTGCGCCATTCCCTCACCTCAAAATTGTTTTCTGTTTTCTTTATTATGACACAAAAACCGTTCAGTGAAAAAGCTTGGAGATCAGACTTCGTTGTAAATCCGCATTCATACAAACGGTGGTGTGTTCAATCGAAAGTGTTTAATTCCACACAAAGCGACAAGTGGTAAGAAAACTCCTATTTGTTTACGGTTTAGTTGTAATCACCCAAAACGTTCAAGGCAAGAAAATGTCTTGCAAAGGTTATTTTTTATTTTATTTTTAATTTTCTTCAGTTTTGAGAAATACTGCAACATTCAACTAATCTGCTCTCTGAAATGAAAATCATCCGATTCATCGAAAGAATTGAACCTAGTCACGGAGTATCTTATCTTCTGTCGAAAATATAGAAAAAGAAATATATAACAAACTCACAAAAGCAAACAACATTTCTGGTTAAGTAAAGAAGAAATTGTTATGTGATGTCTGTTCTTCAATATGGCAGTGAATCTCATCAAAGATGAAGGAAAAACTTGAAGCAACTGAAATGTGGTTCTACAGAAGGAGGATGCTGCGGATATCATGGACCGAGTATGTGAGCTATGTTGGGGTTTTGGAAAGAAGGAAACGAAAAGGAAATTAATACTGAGCATCAGGAAAAGACAGCTAAAGTTCCTGGGGCATGTAATGAGGAAGGAGGAATTGGAGAATCTGATACTCATAGGTCAGATAGAAGGAAAGAGAGACAGGGGAAAGCAGCGTGGATCGCCAAACGGAGTTTGGATGGAGTAACAGAAGAAAGTGTGCTATAGCCACCAGGGATAAGGAGACGTGGATGGCCACGATCGCCTACGTCCTAAAAGGAAAAGGCACATCGAAGAAGATACGCACAATCGTGTAATTGTTACTAGCATTGGAAGTGAACATCGAATATCCAAGTTGAAAATCTACTCGATTCTGTTTCTTTCATTTTGCGATAAAAACACTTAGAAATGATATATAGCCACCTTTCTTTGCAGCAGTCTGGAGCAGGTGTGGGCAAACCACAGCCAGCAGCCCGCCAAAGGAATCCATGCGGTCTGCTAAAGGAATTCATGCGGTCCGCCAAAGGAATTTATGCGGTCCGCTAAAGAAATTCATGCGGCCCACTAAAGGGATTCATACGGTCTGCTACAGGAATTTATGCGGTCCGCCAAAGAAATTAATGCGGTTCGCTAAAGGGATTCATGCGGTACGCCAAAGGAATTCATGCAGTACGCCAAAGGAATTCATGCGGTCCGCTAAAGGAATTCATGCGGCCCGCTAAAGGAATTCATGTGGTCCGCCAAAAGAATTCATGCGGTCCGCTAAAGGAATTCATGCGGCCCGCTAAAGGGTTTCATGCGGTACGCCAAAAGATTTCATGCGTTCAGCTAAAGGAATTTATGCAGCCCGCTAAAGGAATTCATGTGGTCCGCCAAAAGAATTCATGCGGTCGCTAAATGAGTTCATACGGCTCGCAATATTTGAAAGAAAAAATTTTTTTTTATTCTTTAAATTATTTTCTTCTTTAAATTGAATTATTTGGTTTTCAAACAAATGTGTTTTATGTGACGTTTTTAACTTTAAAATAAAAAATGCATTTTTTCTTCAAATTCCTTTACATGTTTGATTTGAAGTTTCCACTTTGAAATATTAATTAATAAAAACTATTCTTTTTGTTTCTTTAAATAGAGTCAAATAAATATTTTTCTACTTAATAATATTAATATAATTGCTTTTTGTCTTAAAACAAGGTTATTTTATCTTTCAAACGTGTTTCATGTGAAGCTCTTACTTAAAAATGCTTATTAATAAAATTGTTTTCTTTGAAAGTTTAAACTGAGTTACTTTGTCTTTCAAATAAATGCGTATCATCTAAATCTTCTATAGTTCTTTAAAATATTAATTAATAAAAATTAATTGGATTTTTTTCTTTAAAAGCCTTTTATTTTGTCTATTTTAAGTATTAATTATTTTGGTTAATATATAATAATATATTCACTATAAATTGTGAATATTTGAATGTGGCCCTTGTACTGAAAATTTTACCCACCCTTAGTGTAAAAGATGGAAAAATTTTAATTCAAGACCAGTCTGAAAACGTATGAGCTTCATCAGTTTCTTTTGTCTTACACAAACCATTGCTGGTGAAAGCTCGGTGGAGTGGAAGTACAGTAAAAGCATGGCGGAGTAACATTTAGCGGCTCGAATTAAGGAATTGAAGAGCGGAGTTCGAATTCCAGTCAATTCATTACATTCACTTATATGGTAATAACCCTGGAATAAGATAGGAATTCATCCTCCACCCCAGATATAGATAAAATAGTAGCACAGATTGGGTTTTAGAGACAAGGAGAAGGAAATTCTTTATTCAGATCGCTCTATCCTAAAAGTGAGTATCCATGCGGCTGGGGAAATATCCACTAAAACTCCTGTTATGAATTTGCGCGTCCGAATGAATACGACACCTGTTACGCATAGTCAGCCTTGCTTCGGATACGGAGGTTACGTTTAATGAAGCCCGCTCAATCGTCCTGGCTGAATGCCGGAACAGGTACAGCTAGAGCTGGTCGTTCATGTTGGGCCCCAACGCTTCTGATGGGTTACGAGACACACTTTCTGGAGAAATAATGTGTCCCGTAAGGCGTCCAACACGTCCAGGAACGTACAAACTATCAGCTACATATGATCGCCTTCTAAAATCAATGATTAAAAATCGTTCCTTTAGCTCTTAAAAAAAAAAACTCTTTATCAAACTGGCGTTACAGAATCACAAAGAGTTTTATCAAATAAAAAAGACACATCACTTGAAGACTTCTAATAGTAGCAACAACTAAAATGGGGAGCTTATGCAATTAAAAGAAACATATAATAAAAATATTGACTTTTCATACTACCATAAACTACGAAGGAAACTCCTATCAGTATAACTAAGAAATATAGAATTAAATAGACTCAATATTCGGTTTGGTTGGTTTTGTTTAACGACATATCAATTTATATGGGTTATTTAATGCCAAAATCTGAATATTTTGAACACAATTTTATGGCTTCAATAAAATGTTGGTAAGTATACTATAAGCGATTGTGTCCTTGCTGTCAAATCGCTTGAAGATACCGAAAATTGTGGGAACCCAGCAGTTGATCACTATGTTCTTAAGGTTGCAGGTTCGAATCCTCCCGAATGACACACATTTTTGTAATAAAATTTATCGTAAATAATCAGACTGGTGAAAATAAATCTATAAAAATACCATTTGATTAAAAACCGAATATCTACTCAAATATGAGCATCGATTAAAAATTTATATATATATATATATATATATATATATATATATATATATATATATATGAAAAAAATGTATTTTTTGACAGTATTGTTTATTTCTATTATTATATTTGATATTTCAGATTGTCCTCGGCCCTTCATCAGAAACAAAAGATTTTAAAATTTAAATTAGAAACGTATTTCGCGAGCGCGTTCATGGAGAGATTGTTTACATCACGTGACGCAGAAAGCGACAGATTTTTTAAAAAAATATTTGTAAACGTGAACCTATCTTTAATAATACTTATAAATTTTGTTTTAGAGAAAAATGTTTTAATTGTATCTAAAAAATATTTAACTATTGAAATATTTATAAAGATTCAAAACACCTAAGTCCCTATTTAACCCTAGCTTGTGTGTATTTAATTTTAAAATCCAGTATTTTTCTTTCTTTCTGCGTGAGTGTGTAGAACTAAAATCGGAGTCTATTAGTAAACATTTGCAATTTTCTAAAGTGTGTCCCGGTTGATTGAAGTGAACTGCTATGGGGGAATATTGGTTGTTCTGGCGTATGCTAAGTTTGTGATTGTTGAAACGAAATCTGAAGCTATGTCCAGATTCACCAATATATCCACTATTTGGGCATATTGAACAGAAGAGAAAATATATAATGTTTTGGCTGTCACAGGTGAGGCGTGGTGGGTGCAATTTGATGTTGGTGTTGGGTAGAGAAAATATTGCGTCGTTTACTTAATGTTTACATAATAAGCAACGGGATTTCTGACATTTGAAATTCCCTGATAGGTTTGTATTTTTAGATATTTGGTAGAAGTGAGGATAGCTGATAGGTTGGGTGTTTGTTTCATTGCAGTTATGGGTGGTTTATCGAAAATGATTGGAGGTTCTTGTAATCATTTTTTAAATTTTTAATAATTGTGTGGGAATATTGATTGTGGTTAAAAACCATGGGAAATCGGTTGTTGTTTTTTTCTTTTCTTGTATGTAAGAAGTGTGTTACGATTTATGTGGATGGTTTTATTTTGTGCTTCTTTTATTATTTTTATTGGGTATTTACATTTTAGAAATTGCTTTGTTAGGTTGTTAATGTTGTATAGAAAATCTGGATGGTCTGAGCATATGCGTTTGATTCTTAGAAATGAGCTGTATACGATAGATTTGTTTAATTTAAGGGGATGACAACTGTTAAAGTGTAGGAATTTATGTTGGTTTGTGGGTTTGTTGTATAGACTGGTGGAAAGTGTATGTTTGTTTAATTTTATCATGACGTCTAAGAAAGGGACAGATGTGTATGAGTACTCCATGGTAAATTTAATTGTATTGTGGAAGTTGTTGCAGAATGTAAAAGAGTTTTTTAATTTTTCTAATCCATGAGGCCATAATAAGAAAATGTCATCAATGTATCTAACACCTCTTCATCCAACCCACATAAACAATCAAATAATGAAGAGATCTATAAAATTTCAAAAGCCCTTAAAATCACACCACCTGGCAGACCCATAATATCAGGCATAAAGATATTGACATAACTAGGTGCCATTTTCGTGCCCATTGCTGTGCCACTAATCTGTAAATAGTGTTTGTTGTTGAATTTAAAATTATTATGTGTTAAAATGAAATTTATTAATTGGCATATATCTGTAATTTTGTTGTTAGGTAGTTTGCTTTTACTAAGGAACTCATGGCAAGCTGATACTCCTTCAACATGTGGAATGTTTTTAAAAAGCTGTCGCTTTCTGCGTCACGTGATGTAAACAATCTCTCCATGAACGCGCTCGCGAAATACGTTTTTAATTTAAATTTTAAAATCATTTGTTTCTGATGAAGGGCCGAGGACGGTCTGAAATATCAAATATAATAATAGAAATAAACAAATACTGTCAAAAAAATACATTTTTAAACTTACAACATTTTAGTAGTTTTTCCTATACATATTAAGACAGTATACGTGGATCATCACTATGTTATATGAGTATATAATATATATTTTCATAGTATGTTGTTTTGGCTCGGAAGTTCAATATTTACTCGTAGATGGGACCCTAGTTTCCTGAAAAACTGTTTTAAGGAAAACAGTGCTATAAATTTTATCTGACAGCAGCACTAAAATATACGAATAATGTACGTTGAATGTTTCCTGTAAGGAACGAATGATCCGACCATTACCATACAATATCGAACTCTGTTTCAGCTACCGCCACTACTTGTACCATTTTGAATTCGCTGCTCTCAAATCGTTCTTAAAGAACACCGGAAAAATAGCAGAGTGAGCAATACTGTATATAATTCAAAGACAGAATCCATATTCCACAAAAATTCACCTAAGTTTGAAGACTATGCCATGAATGGAAAGCTATTATCTATTAAAAGTTACATTACTTGATATCCACGCGTTACTAAGAAAACATTCCCCTACTCTGGCATCGAGTGAACAATTCAATCTGCCAACAAGAATAAATACTGAAAAACAATTTTCTTCTTCTATTTGTCGTGTCCCTTCTATCTGTTGGCGATCATTGCTTTCCACAGTTTTCTATCCTTTGGAAATCGCAATAAATATTCTGTTTTTGCTATCTTTCTTAAACGCTATTCCATTATCCATTTACACAAGGTCTCTAGAAAAGTTATACGTTGCTTTCTTTTGTTCCTCTTGCCTTTAATGTGACCTGTGAGTATCATATTTTCTAAGCCCATATTCCTCATTATATGTCATAGAAATTTCAACTATTTATTGCTAATGGTAAGTGTGCCATTTTTGCTTCCATTTTCATGAAAACTTCATTGTTACTTACATGTTCAGTTTTTAGTATCTTCAACATCCTTTTGCAGCGCCGACTTTCTGTTACTTCAAGTCTCTTCTTCATCTGTGAGGAGATTGTTCAGCATTCGGTGCAATATTAGAGCATCGATTATTCTTTTCTTGGTTTTTAACGAAATTGTTGTTTATTAATACTTTGCTTAGCTTGTGAAAGGAATCTTACACTATAAAAATGCGCCTTTGGATTTTAGTGTGCTTCTTTTTGTTTTCTGTTAAAACACTTCGCAGTTATTTAGATTTTTGCACTTAGTTGATTTTGGTTTCTTTAATTTATTTATTAGTCTTTATTTATATGATTTACAGTTGGACAGAGGAAACTGAACTCTTTAACCTTGGTTGGCATCTAGTTTAGAAAGAAAACATTGAATTCAAAGCAGTTTGAGCTTAGAGCGGCAGCTCCGTTTCATAAAAGATATTTACTACGGAAACAACAGCAGTGTTGCCTAGCATCGTGGGGCTGTGGCTCTATGGTTTACAGTGGAGTGTATAGAATATATAAACAGGTGAATGCAGTCAACATTTTGTCCTTATATATGTTGCTTTTGTAATTTTTATCAAATCTTTTCTGCCCTTTCAACTTTGATTCGGGCAACCTTCAGTTAAGTTTGATCTGAACTTTTTGGCAGTTTGTTCCCGTTCTGACTTATTCTTTTTATTTTATTTCCGACCGTTGCTTCTGTGTGTCTTATTTATTAATACTTTCATGCTAAATGCTCGGGTGGACTTTTCTTTATGGTACCTAGACTTTTTGAATTTAAGGGCAGGACTAGACTGGCGACAAGGTCACATCATTTTACAGTCAAAATGGCGAGATACAATCGTACGTTCTATGCTAACAGCTTATTTCTTCCCATTTCTCGCTTGGGGAAATCTCTTCCTGCTTCCCAGTCAAATTTCATATTGAAACATTTAATTGGAATGTCAATCATTATCTTCTGTCTTAATTTCTGTACTTTTTATTGTCGTTTTTCATTAATAACGTTTTTCTTATATTCTTTCACACTCAATGACCCACTACGTATTAGTAGCTCTGTTACTTTGCTTGAGAGAAAATGATTTTTAAAAAAAGTAAATTGTTTGTCAAAATCTTTTTTAGAACGTGTCGAATCAGAATATATTTTATGGTTTTAAAAGGCTAAAAATTGCAGTTTTAGAGCTTAAACCGGATAGACAGATGAATGCGGTTTATTATAGAAGGAATCGCTATGATCCTCAAAAACATCAAATTGAAAATTTAGATTTCATTATTTCTTTAAAGAACAGTAGTCGTAATTAAATTTTAGATTTAAATAAGTTTAAATGTTTAAAAATAACTTATTTAATTTAAAGATTTTGAAAATCAAATTTGACTGAAAAACAATAAACCGGAAAAGATTTCCATGAGCAAGAAGTGCGAAAAAAGAAACAGTTACCACAGAACTTACGGTTACATTTAGCCATTTTGACTGTGGAATGATGAGAATATTGTGGCTAATAAGCGAAATTTCGGTCAGCAACATCATCAGTCTCATAACTTAAGAAAGTTATTTGTATTGTCTCCCGCACTTTAGGTTCTTGACCACCGGTTTTTATCTTGTTTGAAAGCCGTTTCTCATGGATTGTCAAGAGTTTATTTTTTGCTCGGTTATGTTGTGGTTCAGTGGATATCGGCTCGTAACAAGAAATACGAGAGCTGAGTTCGAATTCCAGTTGAATTCGTTGCATTCAATTATGCGCAAATACTCTTGGGAAAGGTATTAATACGTCGCTACTCCTTCCAGCTATAGGTTGAATATCAGAACAGATTGGGTTCTTGGTTGGCATCCAGTTTACAGCAGAAAGTAATGGAAACCTTCTGCGGGAAAATCTTCTACCCAGTCAGTCATGTCTCTTTCGAAACATTATCGCCTAAGCGTGTATCACGTATAAATAGCTGAGATAAGGACACATTGTTTACAGATATACACGGGAACAAAGAGCATGCATTATATTAATCTTAGTCATATTTTTTTCAGTTAATCTTTGCAAGTCAGGGTTAATAAATTCCCTTCTGATTGGGTCAAATCAGAAACACCAAGGACCAGTCAGCATCTGTGTCCGCAACAACACAACGAATTCCCCTTTGCCGATGGTCTAGCAGACATAAAGAGCTAGCCGTCAGTTTAATGAAGAAACTCTATGAAAATGTCCACATATATAGTATAGAGATGAATCAGTCAGTTAACTGACTGATTCATCTCTATACTATATATGTGGACATTTTCATAGAGTTTCTTCATTAAACTGACGGCTAGCTCTTTATGTCTGCTAGACCATCGGCAAAGGGGAATTCGTTGTGTTGTTGCGGACACAGATGCTGACTGGTCCTTGGTGTTTCTGATTTGACCCAATCAGAAGGGAATTTATTAACCCTGACTTGCAAAGATTAACTGAAAAAAATATGACTAAGATTAATATAATGCATGCTCTTTGTTCCCGTGTATATCTGTAAACAATGTGTCCTTATCTCAGCTATTTATCGACCAGGCAAATCTCTCCACGTTCTTTCCTGTTTCTTGTTCGTGTCAGTTAGGATCACAAAGTAAGAAAATCACAGAAACAAAAGGAAAAAAAATGTCACCCACGACTAGAAATGAAAAGCGAATCTAGTTTTCAGCATGTGTACTTGTTTATTCAGAGGTTCACTATCATAACGCGCGACTCGCAATTCCTTTCTGTCTGGTGAACCGGAAAACCTACTTCGACGGACGACTTGCATTCCTCAACAGTCGGCATAGGAAAGCTTCAATACTATTTCGCTAGAAGACTTATATAAAATATATATCAGCAGGTTTATGTCAAATTTTATAAGCGGGCTTATATGAAATATATAAAGCCTGCTAATGAAACTTTCTAACTTCCAGCCAAATGGCACGTATTCTCGAAAGTTTTATTTACTTTTTGTCTATTTTATTTCTTTTTGGTCAATATGTGTCCGTTTGTTTTATTGATTAAGTAGTCATAAAATTATTTTGAAAAACACTTCAGACTAAAATAAAATCATTCATCGTTTGATTTTATGTGGGAATCCTGATCACAACGACACACCCGTCTTTGATGAGTTAATGCCTGTTGCAAACACATGCTCAGGTATGTTTTTATTTGTTCTTCAAAAACAGAGCTAAACTGTAGTTTACACCAAAACTATTCTGAGTTGACCTCAATTACAGTTCCTGGAATTCTAGGCGAACAGTAATGAAACAAGGGTAATAAACCTAAAAATACATTCTTGGTTACAATGGCTTGTATCTTCACGTAATCCCGTCAAGTAATTTCACCTTGAAGGTCTGGGTCATCCTGTGTTAGAGGTTTTAATTGCCTTCTAACTATGTTGCACACTGTTGCACACTGAGATCCCGTTCCGATATTATCAAGAAATGACACGTTGACCATAGTGAAATTCGAACCCAGATTTAATGATCGGAATATTTAACATTAAACCTCTTGGCCCCGCACATGAAAAACATACGTTCACTTTGAACCTTGCCTTCTTGTTTCCGTGTCTTTCTTTTTGGCCTAAGCAGGCCACAACGAAGATTCGTCGCAACACCAGCCAAGGCGATAGAACCTAATTTTCCCTTCTATTCAACCCATAGTTGGAGCGAGAAACGACAGATTAATATTTTTCCCAATGGTAGTTGCGCGTAAGTGAATGCGAGGAATTCAATTGGACTCCTCTATTTCTCGTTCCGAGCCGATATACTCAACACCACAAAGCATATTCTAGCTCAGTTAAATGACTGAAATAATAAAATAGTTGTTTTTACCGAGATTAATTTTCAATTGAAATGTGTTTCACATTTTCTGCCTCAATTTGAAAATAAAAGCCTCTCTTGAATGCGGATATATCTGAACCAGATAAGTCACATGGGGAAATGTCGTAAAGGTCGGTTAAAAATTTATATGTATGATTAACTTTTCTTTTAAAATTAACATCCGTTTATGGCTATGTTGTCGAATGTAACCATAGATCAACCCGCCCACGTAGTGATTACTTATCTGAACAGACATTGATTCTAGACAAATCGTCTCTCCCAACTGGTGTACACATTACTAAAAGGCTCAGTAATTTATTTTTCTTTCACATCTTTACCAGGCTTATGTTGCAGTTATTATACGCTCAAAAGCAGGCCATTTCACGATAATTCCTCAAACTAGATTGATGCTCGTCAGTGTGGTCATTCTACTTACAAGTCACGACTGGCATTACTGTAGCTACGTCACCTTAAGATTGCAGTCTGAAAATTTGGGAAGTGACAAAGAAAGAGAGGAGGTCACACAAACTAAATTCACATCAAACCTGTCTTACATATCGATTAGTCTACCATTTGTTCATGCTTAGACTATTGCTAGCACATATGGTCTGGTGACTCTGCTATTTACCTTGAGCTATTGATAAAATCCGAAGAAGAATCAGCAATATTATTGGTCCTGATTTGGCAGCTGGGTTTCAGTCACTTTCCAGCCACCGTAAGGTTGCCTCACTGTGTCTTTTCTATAAATACTTTTATGTTAATTGTTCGAATTAGCCCTTCGCTATGGTACCTAGATTCCCAGTTAAGCTGACTACATGTAAGTTCTATGCTAATAGTGTTTTTTCTCATTTTTCTCGTTTGTGAAACTCTCTTCCGGTTTTATGCTTTCAGCCAACTGTAACCTACAAAAATTTAAATGCAATGTCAATCACTATCTACTGTCCTCCTCATTACTCTTCTTGCTCATTATTAATGTTTCTGTTCCCAATTCTACTTCTTGTAACCCGTCGCGGCTTAGTGGATTTATTGCCTTGCATGGAGTTATACAGAAAACAAATTTATTAGAAAAAAAAAAGTTAAATGCAGCTCTTTGACTTTTAATATGCGGCTCGTAAAAGTATGTTGGCTGAGTTTTTTTCGTCACGGTTAATATAAAAAGTTAAATAAGAGAAAATTAAAGTTTTATAATTACTTACTGGGTATGAATTGAGACCTCATTATATTAAAACATCAGTTTAATGTTAATGTGTATGTGGCAGAAACGTATATGCAAAATATTTTCGTGTCTAGCGGCTCTCAAAACATCTCAAATTTATCGTATATGGTTCTTAAATTAAGCAAGTTTGGCCACCCCTGGTATATAAAGTGCCCATATCTAAAGAATGTCCAAGAGTTGGAGTCTTTTTATTTATTTTTTATTCAGGACAATGAAAGCTGACTGGTCTGTAAAAGTTGCATCTGAATTAGTTGACGTGACATCCACTACTGCTGGCCAGATCTGGTGCGCAATGCCCTTGAGCTGCAAGCCTTATTGGGGGCTCCGGGCAAGTGTTTTGTGACCGTTGCTACCTTATCAACATTTCCTTTTTTATGCTTACATTTATATGCCTGAGAACAGCTGACTATTAAAGGAGGAAAAACTTATTATGCTGGTTTCTTTTTTTTTTAAATTGCTTTTGTCCAAATCCGTGTATTTGTTTCTCTAATTCTAAGTCGTGGAAAAACACAATATAAAATTCACTATTTTTTATTTATAATGTTGAATGTGTTCAAATTAGTCAACATTTTAACAAGAAAATATCAAATTGATGTTTCTTTTTAAACTACCGCAAAATATCGTTGGTTTATTGAGGACAAAAAGAACGATTATGGATAATTTTAAAAGCTTAGCGTACTGGTGTTACAAAGACGAAATAATAGGAAGCCCAGTGAGGATTGAACTTACTACTCAATCGTAATTGTTTGTGGTTCTGTAACGAGACAAGTTCGCTAACCATTATACCAGGTCGAGATAACCTGGAACGACCTTTTATGACATGTCTCTAATTCATATTTAGATACATTTTATTGTTTTTTTTCAATTTTTTTAGTTGACTTATTCACTTATGCAGTATATGATCCATTATTGTACCTAATTAGGTTACAATAAAAATTTGTTTTTTTATGAATACTAGCTTATGAAAATCGAGGGCACCTCGACGTGGTGTAATGGATAGTAAACTTGTCTCCCTATAAGTAGTGAGTTCCATCCTCACTGGATTCCCCATAGTTTCGGCCTTGTGCCACATCTAAACGGTGCTTAGAAAACCAACTATCTTATGAAAATCGATAAGTACTAGAGTGCGGAGAGTTATTTAATCATGATTTGGTGGTGCGTATCAAAGATTCGGGTGAGCCGTAGTCCTTGCCTTACTGCTGACTTCTTCTTCTTCTTCTTCTTCTTCTTCTTCTTCTTCTTCTTCTTCTTGTGCTGTTTCTCTTCAGGACATAAGCAATCATGGACTTTCATTTGGTCCTGTCTCTTGTTGCTCTCAATATTTTCCCTCTTGGTATCTCTCCCATACCCTGTTTCGCCATCCATTTGCTCAAGCCGGTCTGACGCTTCTTTCTCTTGTCTCCCTTTCCTTTTACCCATCCTGTGAGTATTAGATTCTCCAGACCTTCATTTCTCATTACGTGTTCTAGAAACCTCGGCTGTTTTTTCCCGATGTTAAATATGAGTTTTGTTCTCGTTTGAATCTTCTCCAACGCCTCATCATTGCTCGAGTGTTCGGTCCATGGTGTCATCAGCATTATTCTGTACAGCCACATTTCTGCTGCCTTGAGCCTCTCCGTCATCCGTGAGGAGATCGTCCAACATTCACTGCTAATATATAAGGACAGATATCACATAGAAGTCCAGCACTCTCTTCTTTGTTTCTAATGAGACTTTCCTGTCTCTCAGAACTCTGGTTAGCTTTTGAAATGCGTCCTTGGCCATGCCAAGCTTCTTCGGATCTCAATGTCGCAATTTCCAACCTCTGTCAGAACGCTTTTCAGGTATTTAAATTTATTTCTACTGACTGTCAGACTAAAAAGCAAGAACCTCGCGACTAAATCAGAGAATATAGAAAAGAAAAGGGGGGGGTCGTTGGTACAATACACACGCTCCTGGTAACGATTTCCATTAGTCGAGGATTTCGAGGCACGGAAATAGACCTCCAAAGTTGTATCGAATTGATTGAAAGTCAACTGTCTACTTAGTAAATTATAATCAAGAAATATGTCTAATCTGTCATTATTTTATAATTTTGTTTGCCTTCCCTTTGTTTCACAACTGAAAGACAATAAAAAGCTGCTTTGATAAGACATTAATAGTCCGGCCTGGCTACTTGGCTTATCTCTTCCTACCGTTTTCTGCACAAGTAGATGGTATCTACGAAAAGTACTCCTTATCACCCGCTTGTTATTATAACACCGTTTTGTACTAATTGGCCTGAAATGACACTGGTGTTTTTCATAAACACGCGAAGTAGTTTAGTGAGTGGCTGGTTAGATGGCTGCATTTTAACTTTGGTTCAATCGTAAAATTCACTGGAAGGCCGACTGATTCATCTTGTGGTGAGTTTCTTTCAGGTGTCAGGTTACAAGTTGATTTTCATATGCGCATAAAACAAAACTTTCTCGTTTTTTTCTTTTCTTATTGTACAAGGTCCAGGGGTCACTCTAAGTAGAGGGTCGCAGTAAGAGGCAGTTTATGCGGAAAGGAGAGGAAGATATCTGTTAATCCTAGACTTGGACAGGTTAAGATTGTAGTGGTCGGGGAGGTATCCCCTTCGGAATCGGTTCTACAGAGCAGTGGTTTCAATAAAAGAGGCGCTTCGAGTGGAACCTACAATTCACCAGAGGAATACGGATAGAATGACGGTTGTTTTCAACTATGGGCATGGCGGGTCCTGACGGTAAAAATTCGAATTGAAGGAATAAAGGAATGCAGTTCGCTCAAACATTTTTCATTGAGGTAGCGATAGAGCTGTGAGAGGCTGGCCATATCAGGCCTGTCGCAATAAATAAGCACATTTTAGATGTGGCACAAGGCCGAAAGTATAGGGTACCCAGTGAGAATTGAACTCACTCCTAAATTGTAACGGTTCTAATGAGACAAACTTGCTAGACATTACACCACGTCTAGGTGCCTCGGCCTGTGAGAGAGAGGTTGGAGAGTGGAAAATAATTTGCCAGCTATAATGATTCTGAGACGGTTTGGGGCTCTATCGAGACCAGAAAGTGAGGTCTAGAGAAAGGATATTGATAACGTCATCACTCAGACACGCACTGACAGATTTAACCGAATCTCTGACGTCAACAGATAAAGAAGACAGAATTAGAGAGTCGTATTAAAATAAAATTCCGTCCGTCTTCTTCTTCTTCTTTTTCTTCTTCTTCTTCTTCTTTGTGTCATGTCCTTTCACAAAAATTTCTCCAAAAAATTTCCTGTCCATTGTAGATTTTAATTAATTTTCGTCGTTTTGTTATTTCTCCTAAACCTCATTCAGTCAGTTAAGTGCCATACGTGATGCACGCTTGGGCGATCAGGTCTCGAAAGAGACATGACTGACTGGGCAGAAGATTATCCCGCAGTAGGTTGCCATTGCTTTCTGTGGTAGACTGGTTGCCGACCAAGGCTATAGAACCCAATCTGTCCTATTATTTAACCCATAACTGGGGGAAGAGACGGATTAATACCTTTCCCAAGGGTATTTGCGCGTAAAGGAATGCAAGGAATTCAACTGGAATTTGAACTCGGCTGTCCGATTTCTCGTTCCGAGCCGATATCCACTGCGCCACAGCGCAAACTTCATTACGTTATCCATTTAAGTTGTTTTGTGTTTTTTTCTTCTGTTCCTCTTGCCTTTAATCTGTGGTGTGAGTATCAGATCTTCCAAGCCGTCTGTTTTCATTATGCATCATAGACATTTCAACAGTCTCTTAAAAAATTCCTTTTTTGTTTCCACTTTCTCTAAGATTTCGTCGTTGCTCACATGTTCGGTTCATGGTACCCACATCCCGTTCTATAGAATCACATTTCTGCTGCCTTAAGTCTCTTCTTCATCTGCGAAGAGACTGATCAGCGTTCACGCTGGAGAACTAGTATGACATAACAGTTCAGTTCCCTTTTCAGTTTATTAATACTTTGCTTGTTTGTACATATCTATGATTATTTTTGGGATTAATAGTGGAGTAGTTTCCCGTTGCTGGCCGTTGATTCCTTGATAATTCTTAGCAACAGAAATGTGTTTCTACAGAAGGATGCTGAAGATACCATTGACCAGATATGTGAGCCACAACAGGGTTTCAGAGAGAATCGAAACGGAAAAGTATCTTATACTTAGCATCAGGAATAAACAGCTGAAGTTTCCGGGGCACGTAATGAAAAAGTAAGGCTTAGAGAATCTAATACTCACGGGACGAATAGAGGGAAAGAGAGACTGGGGAAAGCAATGGAAGACATACTTGATGGGGTTGAGCAAGTGGGTGGCAGAGCAGGGTTTGTCAGAGATACCAAGTAAAACGTTGTTTAGAGTAAAAAGAAAGTAGGGATAAGTGGAAGTCCTTGACGCCTAACTTCTGAAAGAAAACGGTACATAAAGAAGAAGGAAAATACTTCGCTTAATATTTGAAATACTTTCTTTCTTTCATCCCCATGCGCCTTCGGCTTTCGGTGTCACACTTTTTAGATATTAACATTTTTGTACTTGTTTGATTTTGATATCACTAATTTGTAATTTGCATGTTGGGCTGTTCGTTACTGAATTTTGACCAAGATCTAACATGGGTTATTTGTTTTATTCAGATTTTCATTTTTATATCTGGACGAGTGTGGGTGCTCTTAGTTTCACTCGACCCAAATAGTTAAAGCCGTGTTATGTCATCATGAATTTAAACCCAGGTCATTCTTGGTGTTAACTCCAGTATTTTCATTTTCAAAACTTTTGGAATTTTACTAAAAATGTATCGCAGAGCTGGCTGATAAGGTGATTTTCTAAGTATAGCCTAGTTGTGGCACAAGGCCGATTTATGAGACACCCAGTGAGAATTTAGCTCACTACTCAGTCGTACTAGCGAGACAAGTTTGCTAAACATTACACCACGTCGAAGTATCTCAAATAATTTTCTAAGCGGCACTTAAATGTAGTTTAAGACTCAACGTATGGAGTTATCGTGGAGTATCTTATCTTTTTCTAGTTATAGTAGAATTCCGTTCTAGTGAAAGGTAGTTGTATTCCGTTGCAGGTTAACGGAATTTGGCCTTGTGGTAGATAGCCCACTATAAGTCATAAAAATGATTATAAAATCAAGAAAGGCAATTTGAGTTGAAAATAACATTTATATATATACATATCAATTAGTGTTCTACAATTAAAACAATACTTGAATATAGGTCCTACGTAGGTTAGAATGTTCATGGAAATATAACGCTGAAAAAGATAATTAGTGTTTAGGAATGTGAGGAGCGGAGGTATGTGAGGAATGTCTGAAGTAGTCGCTCCTTACGTCAGTAAGTACTTTTGTGACAGGGGAGTAAGAAAGAGGCAAGCATAGTAACCGCTCGACTTAAGTCAAGGGGATATTAATTACACTCTTCTCCTCTCGTCTGGTCTGTTTGTCTGTTGGGGTCTTGTCTCGGCTTTTTATATCTGCTTTTCTGGATCAAAAGCAGCTCGTTTGGAATTTCACACTTGTATTTGATTCTGGGCTTCCCATTGGCTGGTAAATAAAATTCGCGTAGGCTCGTGAAATGGAAATTTGATATTTGATTAATTTTTATTTTTCAACCGGAACATCTACGCGAACTCGGATGCGCAACGACGAGTTTTGTTCATTTGCTTTCTGGTCGTTAAAGAGCAAACATCCGGTCCCTCGCTTTTGCTCGGTCGGTATCACCACAGAGTACCCAGTGTTGATTGAACTCACTACTCAGATGTAATAGGTTCCAACGAGATAAACTTGTTAACCATTACACCACGTCGAGGTACTCGAACTAGCTGATAAGTAGCAAATAATGGTGATTATAGAATTGAATAAAATGTAATTGTACTTTATTTATTGAAGAATAAAATTGAAAATCAAATTATCTGGTATTTCCGCTTAATATTAGCATTAAGATTTTTACTATAAAACTTTGTTTTTATTAAGTTTGGGGCATTTTCTCATCATGTAGGCTCATTTTTTAGCAAATCTTTGAAGTTTGTTAATAAAATACTTTATTTATTAACAAACAAAATTGATGAATTATTTATTTATGATTCCGCCTAATAGGTCACCACAAGAGCAATTAAGGCGGGAACAATTTAACCTCATCCGCTATATTCTCCTGGCCTTGTACCAATTGATTATTATCTTTTTCCGATAGTTGCTTTGCTGGCAAGGTCCTCTCGACTGAAAACAAGATTCAAGACTTCATCGATAACTTTTCATATGAAAACCTGTGAACTTTGACTGAAAGGGTATCAATAATTTTCAAAAACTTATTACAAATAATGGTGAATGTAAAATTGAATAAAATGCAATTTTAATTTATGCTTTTAAGAAGATATTTGAGAAATCAAAGTGGAAATTATTTATCACACATTCTAATAGAAACCGTATTATAGTGCTTACTTTACACCAACTACTTTGAATTATGTCATCTCTGGTATTTTATACAATTTATCATTTGTTTTTACCCGCATATTTTTAAGAAAAAAGAAAGTATTAAAAAAAGCAAAACCATTACTCATCGCCTGCGGCAGTAATTGAAATAATAAAAAAAAAACTACCCGAATATAGATTATAATCTGTTTGCAACACGATTAGCTTATCTTGAAATTTGAGCAAGCTGAGAGAAAGTGCTTACTGATTGGCTAACGGCTGCATGTCGTCATTAAATTCACGAGACATTTTTTACAAGGCCGTATTGCTCAACTCATTTCACACGCATTTCTTTAATCGTGTACTTTACCGTTTGATATAAAGCAGTAAAAAAAGTTAACACTCAAAATATAACAATTATACATATATATATATATATATATATATATATATATATATATATATTCTCTTTAAGCTAGTTATTTCGCTACCTTGGTTTCCACCATGAGTGGTTTCTTCAGGCGATTTTAATAACTATTATTAAAAACCGCCTGAAGAAACCACTCATGGTGGAAACCAAGGTAGCGAAATAACTCGTTTAAAGATGAACAAATTTCAAAAGTTCTACAATATAATTGTATAGAACACTTTTTAATACAAATGTGTACTGGTCTAACCCTATTAGGACCAAAAACTAAGTAATAAACAATATATATATATATATATATATATATATATATATATATATATATATAATCCCGACATTATTAACTTGCCGACAAGATAAGCTGTGCAATTCCCGCACGAACAGGCAAGATTGAGTCAGCGTGTGCTGACAGTGAAATGTGTCTTTACAGAGCCTTGAAGTCTTATGGATTACGTGATGCAAAGGACAAGAAACTCTATACCCAGTTATTATAAGTAAATAGGTTTTTATTTGAAAGCTTCCTTCGTTCTTCTTATAAAAAGAAAATGTAACAAACGTGACAAAAATATTTAAGCCCTTATTGGTCTTCTTGAACAATGGTAAAGGTGAAAAGAACCGTTTCCAAGCACATTAGGAATTCGTTGACTGAACATTTAACATTTATCCATTTTGCATATTTAGAAATCGGCCATTCATCCGTGCATTGAAAACTGTTGCCATATCTAGTCGAGGCTTTTGCAGAGTAATCGATCCTGAGTCGACAGCCAACCTTGAGTCACTTTCTCACCGACTTAATGTGGCTTCTCTATGCCTTTTCTATAAGTATTTTCATGGCAACTGTTCGGATTAGTGTTTCCCTTGTTCTCAACGTGCATTTACTAGATACTAGATTGCCATCAAGGTTCCACCCTTTTACAGTTGAAATAGTTAAATGTAATCGTCTCTTCTATGCTCTACTTTCCCGTTTGTGGAATTCCCTTCCTTTTTATTCTTAACTTTTCTTTCTTTCATTATGTTTTATGAATAATCGTACACACACACACACACACATATATATATATATATATATATATATATATATATATATATATATATACCAGAATATTCCAGAAATCTTGTAAGGAAAATAGGCATCTTCCGGGGCAGGATTCGAACCTGTGACCCCTAGACCAAGGGTTAGCTGTCAATTGATCTGACGTGTTTTAACCACTTAACCAGGAAGGACCATGCCGAATGCAACCTTATAAATACATAAATTTCTTATTTTTCGTAATGTTCATGTCTAGGCCTGTGGGTTGCAGACATAATTGTAACAAAAAAATAAAATAAGATAAAATAAAATAAAATAATAAGGCACTGTTAAAGAGCAAACACACAGCAAGATCTTTCATAACAGATAGAAAAGTTTAATAACTGGTAATAAAGAGAATGAACTGAGCCGACATTGCCTTCTCTAAGAAACTGAGCCGACGCTGCCTCGCTATTCTCTCTCTCTCGCTCTCTCTCTCTCTCTCTCTCTCTCTCTCTCTCTCTCTCTCTCTCTCTCTCTCTCTGAGCGTGACAGGAGGAAATATATATAATGAGTACGTGTGTGCTGACAAAGAAAGTGTGCTGCTGATTTTTGTGTTGTTTGGTTTACTATCGTATCCCGGTCACATTCTTTATTCCATTTAAGAGTGCTAGAGTCCCGCAATACTTTTTCTCTGTAAACAGTGTGAATATTTGCTGGGACTTGCTATCGCTAGCCTCTAGCACTTCTGTCCCTTTCACATTCAGTTAAGTGCCGTACGTGATACACGCTTTGGGCTATCATGTCTCGAAAGAGACATGACAGACTGGGCAGAAGATTATCCCGCAGTAGGTTGCCATTGCGGTAGAGTGATTGCCAGCCAAGGCTATAGAACCCAATCTGTTCTATTATTTAACCCATAACTGGAGGAAAGAGACTGATTAATACCTTTCCCAAGGGTATTTGTGCGTAAGTGAATGCAATGGATTCAACTGAAATTCGAACTCGACACCCATTTTTTTATATCCTCTTTCTTCCTTTCCCTTCATTCATTCCATAATTTATTTTAATTTAAGTTAATCTCCCGATGAGGCCTGAAGAGCGGGAGCGAAACCGGTTGTTTTGTTTTTAGCAGGCCTAATAGTATTTAGTTTTACACTTTCATATCTATTATCAAGTTATATACCTTTAAAAACATCTTTAATATATTTACATACAAATAAATACACAACGGTCTTTATTATAGTTAGGAGGATAGGGAAACGTCCAATATTATCTTTACAGTGTTAGACAAAACTCCTCTTTATGTAACCTACCCAGTGTCCAGTTTCTTTATCTACAATACTAAATTTGTTATTTGGCTTCGCTCTTAATGATTATGTAGGACCAGTTTATGTCGTCTTATAATGGATTGTCATCTTTAAGCTTTTAATTTTTTTATTAGCTAATTCTGGAATCTTTTCATCAATTGATGCCTTTAGTCTGCCAAATTTGAAATTATTTGCCTGAATTTAACGGCTTGTCATTATCAACGACTGCGGACCTGTCGAAATGTTGTCGGTCATTCAGATCAAAATTGCGGGTGCAGGACACCTGAACACCGCCGACTGAGTATTGCCGATGGTGCGCCGGGATGACTCAGGTCTGGGACAACTCAGCATTAGAAAAACATAACTTTTTTTTATAATTGATTAAAAGTTATTTATTAAGGATTAAACCCTTAATTAGTGAATGTTTTTCTTCAAATAAAGCATTTCAAAAAGCCATTATGTCAAATCTGGACCAGTTTTTTTTGTTGTTGTTTTTAATTAATTTATAAAGTAATTTATTTTTCATAAAGTAAATTGACATAAAAATATGATTCAATAAAATACTTGCTTTTAATTATTTGTAATATTGTTTTTAATTATTTTTTAATAAATAAATCGAAAAATTAAAATTAAAATTAAAGCAGTTATTTTTTAAATTTTATTTTTAATAAAATAAATTGACATTCTAAAATATTTTTAATGTTTTTTCTGCTGCTGATTTGTCTGGACCTTGAGTTTTCCCGGTGTTTAGCCGGCGGTGTTGATGTACATTTGCGCTTGCATCTATTCATGTATTTTTTATTTTGATGGCAGACCTAAAAAATGTCTACAAAATTTTAAATCTTTAAAAAAATAATTTTGTCCATCAGTTAATTTCTGAAAAGCTAAAATAATCGATAGATTTCACCTAGTTTAAAAAATTAACAATTTTTTTTTTTGCCTTCAGTTTTATAATTTTATTGTTCACCCTATGGTAGGGGTTATCCAAACTGAGTGACAGGATATATTATTGTCTTATTTCAAACTTAGTCAAATTGTGTGTGCACACACATACATCATTTCCATAATATTGCCACTTCTAAAGCACTTACGAACTCGACTCTCAGCTACGGAACCATGTGCACAAACCGCATCATCTTTTTTGTTGCTTATACGCCTCTTTTTCTTTTTCTTTTTTAGATAAAAGAACATCATTTCAAGTCTTATTTTAAAATTCACAATCAACAAACAAATTGAAGAGAAAAACGTGTTGCAACGCCACCTTTAAGAAAATGTATGTACGTTTTAGTATAATAAACATCGGCTTGGAATGAGTTCAGTCGGGTTCGTTAAATTCACAAACACAGAAAAGTGTATGAATCCTTCCCTTCTACCGTTCAGCTATGGGTTTAATAGCAAGACCGGGTCCCATAGCCTTGGTTGGTAACCAGTCTTCCGCAGAAAGTTACACCAACCTACTGCGGGAAAATATTCTGTTTAGCCAATCACGAATCGAAAGGATCATGATTGCCCAAGCGCGTATCATGTATGGCACTTAACTGACTGATGTAGCGCTGATGCTCAGACCGGACACTAGGTTCGTTCCCAGGCTGCAGTTTGTACCGGTCGAACGCTTGTGGTCAGATCGTTATACACGAATTAATACCATGAGAATTTGCAACAGTAAAAAGATTTTATTCTAAACCATCGAAGCCGACATGAGGGGTGCGTAAAAATGGTGAACAGTCGAACGTCGTTCTTCGTGGTTCCTCTTCGCCTTTCTGTCCTTTGTCCTGGGTATAATGATAAACTACATTCAGCAGCAAAGCCTCTGATGGAGAAATTTTGATGATCGTGAAACCACCTATAAGCTGCTATTGTTACCAGATTCACCATGACCTAGGGTGGTAGCAACTTTTAGGGTTCCAGCTATGGGCAAATAGCGCTTTGACCACAGTTTGGGGGTTAACTATGAAAGTATATAAATAGATGTTTATAGTAAAGTACCAGGAACACATTTTTGAAAAACAAAACATTACCAGCAATGCATTTCTCTCCCAACAAAAATTCTCGTCAATGAAACCTAATCTATAAACTGATTTCTTACAAAGAATATATATTTTATTCATGCGAACTTATCCTAAAAATCTTACTGCCATTGAAGTTGAAATGTCGTAAAACAAATTAAATTTAACCAAACTAAACATTTCTGTCCCGTTTTTTATAAGAGGGCATTGTTCTTTGTTTTGACTTCTTTGTTTATATTGTGGCGAAAATTCGTCGCCAATTTGTTGTAGCTTTGTTAGGGCCAGGAAGAAAGACACGGAAACAAGAAGGTAGGTTCAAACAGTGTATTAGCATAACAGAGCAATATATACAAGTAAGAGTGTTACTAATCAGGATACGTTCGAACAGTATAGTTACGCTACGTCTCGACTGTCTCTACACTATCTTTTGACTGCCTACAGCTACGTCCCCGGAAGTCACTCAGGTTATTATATGTTGAAGGAGGAAGAGTCCATTCACCGTAAATAGGGCAGCATAACAGTTTAAAACATAATTTATATTCACTAGAATTTTCTTGTAAAACGCTGACGCCTGTTGAAATCTTCACAATATTTAGTATTGTTGAAGTCATCGCAAGCATTTTTGTCAAGTTTCACAAATTACGTTTCGTTCAGTTCCACAAATCAATCAATTAAATATAAAAAACTTTTTTAAAATATGCAAAATTCAATATTGCATTTTTACTAAATTAGTATTTTTTTTTATTTTCATCATTAAACTGTCTTTAAAATAAAGAGAGCATTTTTATGTTGAATAATAAAACTTTTAATTTTTCAAAAATTTAATGAAAATCTATTGTAGTAACTTACGCGCCCTAGTAAAACCAGCTGTACTTTATACCCCCTTACGCGTTTCCTCTTCTCCTCAAAATTTGGTTTTGATTAGTCAATGTATGGTTTTGATTAGCGGTGGTGACGGATGGACGGACGGATTAACAGAAGTCACAGAATTTAATATATAGATTCAGTGACTCTTTTGTCCGAGGTGCTTATCCTTTTACTCAGCTGATAACCATCGGAAAATCAAATGACCAAATCCATTTTTGTCAGTTGTTTTCCATTTATCAGTTAACACTGATATCGCTACACTGATAGATGTCGTAAATTTCAGTCACGGGTGAAAAATTACTTGTTCAAATGTCAACGATTGAAAAATACTATGAAATTTTGTTCCGGCAAAATAACGAAATCAGTAGATTGAGAAATTAGATAGAGGGGTTTGCTGGCTAGACATGGTTGAAATTGGTACAGTCGCCGTAGTTTATGGAAGGAATCGAGAAGAGCTTTTGCCAAATAGGGAACTAAAAAAGACCTATGATAAGGATGTCAGTATATAAAATATTCACCAGAGTCTATTGTTCGTTTCAAAATAATGCCAAACTAATCTTTATAGTAGAACCCTCGACTTTAAGGCCCTTGTTGTAGTGGTTCAGCAACTTCTTGACCCCTCCTCGTATTCTTTCAAAATGAAGCGTCTAGGGTCCGCGTCACTACCTCATTTATCTCCACGTCTTAGTAGTCGGGATGTTTCATAGGTCTCTTTAGCGTTTTTTGGCAATCTTTATACAAAACTTCATTGTATAGCGAGCCTTGAAATTGTTCTCACGTCCCAACGTTATAAAAGCAAGCTGTGTATAACAGAGGGTTTAGTGTAATACACCGACTTTGAATCTGAAAACAAGTGAATCAGCATCCCGCAGTAAGTTACAGTTATCTAGAACAAAAGTACATCTAAAAAATATCTCAAAACTTCTGGAAGGTACACTGTATATGAGAGAGAGAGAGAGAGAGAGAGAGAGAGAGAGAGAGGAGTAGAAATTAAGAAAGAGGTGAAAAGAATGAGAGAAAGAGGTAGAGAATGAGTGAGAGGAGAGGATTAGAGAAAAATGTAGAAAATCAGAGAGGGGAAGAGGGGGGAGAGAGAAATTTACACTTGGTCCGTTTTAAATTACGAAATATTTTAATGATAGATGATCAGATTCGCCATTAATTCACGTTTGATTAATTGATTTGTTTTTTACTGTTTATCAACCCTTTGTGGATTATCTAAAGCCGAAACAAATATTAGATTGTAAGAATAATTCTTTTCTGACTAGTGGATATTGCATTAACAAATTTTTGGGGGATAACAATGGTTTTTTCCAGATACAGTTCTACTATTTAAACCACAGCTTGGGGGAGAAGAGACGAAGACATACCTTCCTGAAGGATATTAATGTAAATGATAATTCATATTTGAAAGCCCAAAACCTTGTCAGATATACACATACACGCTCTGTGTGTGTGTGTGTGTGTGTGTGTGCGTGCGTGCGTGCGTGCGTGCGTGCGTGTGTGTGTGTGTGTGTTATAACTAAAATCTCTTTCTTTTTTGTCTTACCCTTCCAGTCCTTTTTCTTTTACTTTCTCCATCACTTTGAATTTCTTCCCCAACATTCTCGCATACATAGTCACACTACTCTCTCTCACTTACTTCCAACTCTCACTTTTCTCTCTATCATACATACACTGTCTCGCTTTCTCCCTCAACTTGCAACATCTTTCTTATTCTCTCTCGTAAATTCGTACACTCTGTTATATAAAGTACACTTTTTCTTTTACTTTTTGAGATGAGGTATTGTAATTATTTACACTGTGCAGACTGTCATTCTCATCTTTATTGCTATATCCACGACGTTTCGGACTTTGTACGCTCCGACCTTCTACAAATGTTTGGAATTTTGAACTGAACTGGGTAAATTGTTCTCGTTCCATGATGTGTTAGTTATCTCCCTTTTAACTCAACTCTCTAAGTTTATTTGTTATTTATTTATTTTTTGTTCATCACTGCTGTAGCCAGGTATTGAACTCGCCATCGCTTTTATCCACTAGGGCATGATTCTTGAGAACATAAATATATGAATTTTCGCACTCCGTATTTAGCACTCCGTATTCCCATATTGTATTCATCTTTTGGTCGGCTTTAGAAAACTGAATGCATGATCATCAGCAAAAGGTGCAACCCAAAATGCTAAATACAGGTGGGGGATACCAGAATCAGGCAAGTACAAAAATTTAAATACCTAGGAAGTTTTCTAACAGGAGATGGAAAGTGCGACACAGAAATCCGAAGGTGAATTGGCATGGCAAAGGACGCGTTCCAGAAGCTGAGTAAAGTACTAACACACAGGAAAATTTCACTAGAAACAAAGAAGAGAGTGCTGGATTGCTATGTGATGTCAGTTCTTCAATACGGCAGTGAATGCTGGACAATATCATCGAAAATGAAGACAAAACTGGAAGCAGCGGAAATGTGGTTCTACAGAAGGATGCTGCGGATATCGTGGAATGAGCATGCAAGCAACGATGAGGAAAGAATGGCAACAAAAAGGAAATTAATACTGAGCATCAGGAAAAGACAACTGAAGTTCCTGGGACACGCAATAAGGAAAGAGAGCTTGGAGAACCTTATACTGACTGGCCAGATAGAAGGAAAGAGAGACAGAGGAAGGCAGCGGATAACACATTTGCAGGGCTTGATCAGGTGGATGACGGAACGGGGGTCGCCAGGAGTAACAGGTGCAAACATACTAAGAGCCACAAGGGATAGGGAGATGTGGAGAACCATGATCGCCTACGTCCTGAAGGGACAGGGCACATAGAAGAAGAAGAAGAAGAAGAAGAAGAAGAAGAAGAAGAAGAAGAAGAAGATTTTTGTCGCCCTGCATACGCACTGATTCCTTAAATTTTCGTATTTTCCAGTGGTATTCTCTATCTGTTATTTCAACTTCGTTCCCAAGGGGGTGGGCTGATTCTTTTTTATCTTCATTTTTCTTTTACTCTTTTCTCGAGTTTTTTTTTAATACCCAACTCTCGTTCTATTTTAGCTTCTATTGCATACATACACACACAGTCATTCCCTTTTCATACACTCACTTTATCTTTTCTGTTTTCCTTTTCTACCTCTCCTTGTCCACACATGTGCACTACACACAGACGTATATAGACATGTTCATTCTTGTTGTCGGACTCAAATAAGTACTGTGTTATAGGGAGTCTTCCAACTTAAATGAATATCAGTAGATGTCTGGACGTGTTAACAATGATTTATAACCCGAGTATATTTATTGTTATTTCTAGTACACTTGAAGAGTTCACGGTTTTTCTATTCAAATTTACTGGTGAATCATAATTTTTGTGTTTATGACTGACTAAGTCCTTTGCGAGTTCCACGAAATACCCGTGAAAATTCCTCTATTGCATTGTTAAATTTAAATATTTGAGCTTAACTTTAAAAAAAAAACATTACAATAACAGTCATAAATATGAATGCAGGTCATGATTGAAAGAAGTAAAAAGGTACAAATGAAAAGATTCAAAACTGACAAGTTGTTCTACTTCACTGAAGCAGACGTTAACCACAGCACATTATAAAACCTCTCTAGTTTTCTTTCTTGCGTCTTTGTTTTCTTTTTTCTTTCTTTTTCTCCCTGAAACCAAAGAGCGTCTCGGGGTATATCTTCTCCGTCTTTCACAGTAATTAAAACAAAATGCTCCATTATATATGATGTATTTGTAGGGCGTAAGGTACGGCTGAATGAAAAAGGAATACATGAACAAATTGAATGATGATTCTGATGTTTTCATTGAGTTTTGCTTTCACTCTTATAGTAACAGAAGACAGTGTCAGCTTTGAGTGACGTCGACTAATATTAAACTTTACGATAACAACAGATTAACCCATTCCTAAGAAGTGTGACTAGACTACATCAGTGATAAATATATCAAATCGTACAGTGTCTTGTCCATATCAAGAGTCAAAATCTGCAAGATGAGGGAAAAGTCCTATTAAAAGAAAACTTGATAGAGATTTTTTTTCAGAGACCAATTCTAGTTAACTACCTTCATTACATGTGAATGCATCAGGTAATTCAAAAAAGAGGTTATCTGTGATATGCCTTGAGTGCCTTGGTCAGTCAGTTAGTTGTCATACGTGATACACGCTTGGGCGTTCATGGGTCCAAAAAGACATGACTGACTAGGAAAAAATTTTCCCGCAGTAGATTGGCACTACCCTCTGCGGTAGAATGTTTGTCAACCAAGACTATAAAAACCAATCCTTCTTGTTATTCAACCCATAGTTGGGAGGAGAAAATGCGGATTCGTACTTTTTTAAAGGGTATTTATGTGTAAGTGAATGAAACCAATTCGACTGGAATTTGAACTCGGCTTTTCTGATTTCTCATTCCGAGTCGATACCCATTACACCACAACGCACATCCAACGTTCTTAAGTGACTCAGTCAGTCAGTTAAGTGCCATACGTGATACACGCTTTGGACGATCATGTCTCGAAAGAGACATGACTGACTGGGCAGAAGTTTATCCCGCAGTAAGTTGCCGTTACTTTCTGCGGTAGTCTAGTTGCCAGCCAAGATTATAGAACCCAACTTATCCAATTATTCAACCCATAACTGGGAGGAAGAGACGGATTAATACCTTTCCTCAGGGTATTTGTGCGTAAGGAAATGCAATGGATTCAACTGGAATTTGAACTTGGAACCCGATTTGTCGTTCGGAGCCGATATCCACTGCACCACAACACACATCCTACTAGGCGACTACTGAGACTTAAATACAACCCAACCCTCAAGTGGAACTCGAACATACGATGCATCGCTAAAGATGCTGGGGAAAATGGTCGATTCCAGTAAGTATCTGATTTCCCTTGCTATCCCCTATACGAGATCAGGCCTAAAATATAGTATTGTTGACATATAGGGACAGGAGCTCAGCAGTCTACACTTTACTGTCTCAAAAGCTTCTCCACGTCCTTGTAGGTGACTAATTATTTTCCATTCTACAGCCTCTTTCTCACAGACGAAACGTCGCAAGCCTCTCACTACTCTATCACAGCTAGAGAGCAGCGAGAGGCTTACGGCGTTTCAATGGAATGTATTCAGGCAAACTACATTCCTTAGTTCGACCTTCATGACTAGGACCCACCAAGCCTTCTCGGGCTAACAATCTCGCCTACCATGAAGTGGAAAGATTATATTGAATCTATTGCTAGGTCTGTTGCTAAGAAAGTTGCTTGACTGTGTCAAGCTAGATAGTTTTTCTTGTTAGAATCTACCTTACATATTTATAAGTCTACTATTCGTCGATTGCTGTCGCATCTTGTTTGGTGCTCCTGTTGTATATTACGTGTTTATTGATTAGGAACAGCAATATTATCAATCCTGACCTGGTATTTCGGCTTTAGTCACTTTCTCGACACCGTAATGTAGCTTCCTGTACCTGTTCTATAAATACTTTTATGGTAATTGTTTGGATGTGCTCTTCGCTAAAATACATAGACTTCATGAATTTAAACGCAGTTGGTCCTGGGCATGACGGTAAACTGCATCCGGCAGCAAGGCCTCTGATTGGGAGGTTGTGAGGAGCCTGGAACCATCTTTTAAAAGTGTAAAAATACACTCTTATAGAAATATATGCATAAAAATAGGTTTTAAAAAATTCTTATCATAACACATTTTTTAAGGAAAAAATTATTCTAAGCGAAACATTTTTGAATACAAAACTAGAAGACATTTTCAGTTTTCTAAAATAAAAAAGAATAAAAACAAAAAAAATTATTAAAATCTTACTAAATCAACCTTCTCACTATAACCAAACATTAAAAAAACACACCTTAAAACCCCGCCTTTTTGGTATTAAATAACCCACAGAGGTTGATATGCCGTTAAACAAAATTCAAACTTAAAACTTAAACTCAGATCCGTTTACATAAAAATACTTTTATAGAAATATATACATAAAAACATATCTTTTATAGAAAAGAACATACATTTTCGAAGGAAAAATATTACCAACAATACATTTTTGAAAGAAACAAAACAGAAGACTGTTGCCATAATAATTTTTAAGGAAAAAATTATTACTAGTAATACATTTTTGAATACAAAACTAGAAGTTATCTAAAATAAAATAAAAAATAATAATAAAAATTAACCAAATGTAACCAAACATTAAGAAAAAATACCCTAAAACCTCACCTTTTTGGCATTAAATAACCCACTGAGGTTGATATGACGTTAAATGAAACTCAAACTGAAACGCAACTGGACAATCACCTCAAGAATAATGGAGAGGCTCGAGGCAGTAGAAATGTTGTTCTACAGAAGGATGCTGATGATACCATGTACCGAACACCTGAGCAACGATGAGGTGTTAGAGAGGATGCAAACGAGAAGAAAACTCATACTTAACATCAAGAAGAGACAGATGAAGTTTCTGACGAGGAAGGAGAACCTGAAGAATCTAATACTCACAAGACAGCTAAAAGGAAAGAGAGACAGGGTAAAGCAGCGTGAGTCATACTTGACAGGCTTGAGCAAATGGATGGCGAAGCGGGGTTTGGGAGAGATACCAAGAGGAAAAATATTGAGAGCGACAAGAGACAGGGCCAAGTGGAAGTCCATGATCGCTTACGTTCTGAAGGGACACGACACATGCAGAAGAACTAAATTGGCTGCAAGGCCTCGTCAATTTACTGTTTAGCAGGATAAAGTAGGCTACCTATCTATGATTGGCAACCAGTCTAGGGAAAGACAATGTGGTGAACGCGCGTCGGTACAGACGTAATAGAGGCTCCGGATCGCGTGCGGACATGTTTTTCAACCCCAGTCACATCAGGATTTCCCTGATAGCATCGGGACAACTTGTCATGTCTAGATACGGGCCTGTTAGATGGCCCGGGTCTTTGTAAGATGCCAATAAATGTAACGGGAAAACCTGCAGTCAGGAGTTGGAAAGACACGGTGTCTATTGAAGTCGGCACCGGGGGCATATTGTTCCTAATGCTAATGTGGTTTCTGAGCCTTTCGCATGTATGTTACCCCAGTCTCTTTTTCCCTCTCTGCCTATGACACCCGTAGTTGCTGGGAGAGCAGTTAGTTATCTCAGCACACTCTTGCCGCACATTACAACAGACAATTACCGGTTGGGCATGGAGATGGGAATTCTATCTTGTATAAACTATACGCGACAGAAACCACAGTAAAACATAGCATGGTGAGACTGTGGCCATGTTCATACAAGAGAGTAATTATACTCACGAAGAGTAGAGTGATAAACTGTCAGCTGAGGACCGCCTCTAGGTGGTGATACGTTTATAGTGGTTTGACCAATAGGAAAAGACCAGCTATCAGTCTGTCAGATTTCCTCTTAATCAAAACCTACAGTAATGTTTATCTTAATTGTTACAACTTAATATATACAAAACACTGCGTGCGCTTTTATCTATATATCGTTTATACAATACAGTCTCAGTTTTTAATGATTTATTCCGTTGTTATTGGAAAAAAGAGTAGCATTACTCAACACCACTTAAAAGGAACTTGTATCGTGTTACCGTGAGAACGAACATATAATTCTAAAAAGTATGAGACCTGGTTGGGTTTTTGTTTATATATCTTTTCATTTTATGATTGATTTGGCTGGATAATATTTTGTACTTTGAATTTAAAAGTATAATTCTTCCTTCAAGAGAAGAAACTGGAATCAAGGGAGACAAATCTGGCACGGAGCATCTTAGTAAGACTCGGACCATAGCCAGTTGCACTGAGAACCGTAGGCTGTTCCAATGCTATCAAGAAAACCCCAGATGTAACTGGCGTTGAAAAACATGTCCGCACGCGATCAGGTGCCACTTGTGCGTCTGTACTTACGGGCATTTGCCACATGGTTCTTCTCCTAGACTGTTTGCCAACCAAAAGTAGCCTACTTTATCCTGCTATTTAATTTATAGCTAGTGGCGGGTGTGAGGAGAGAGAGAGAGAGAGAGAGAGAGAGAGAGAGAGAGAGAGAGAGAGAGAGAAAAGTTAATGTAATAATGATAAATGCTTATTGGTAATTTTTATATACACACGCAACATGCAGACATTCATGCACACACACACACACACACACACACACAAAGCTTTGGGTGGCAAGCGGTCTAGATGAAGGACAACTTTGAATTTAAAACCTGAAGTGACTAAACTAGCTCTTCCACAAGACCCTCATCTTTTGAGGAGGGTAAGTGGAATCAGGTAAAAAAAATCTGTTAAAGGGCGAATAAACTCTTTAGAGTCAATGACTATCCCCACAACCATCTATTAACTCAACTCACAAGATCAAAATTGGCCAAACGTAGTAAGTACGTCTGCATCACTGAAAACAAGGTCAATCAGAGAGGATTTCCTCCAACAGGAGTGAATGGGCCCCGAATTTTAATATATATATTAGTCATCCACATAAAAGCCTGTTTTGCTGTACACAGCCCATCAGTTTTGCTAGACATCCACTTGCTTCTGGGAGCGATTTGGTGTCAGTCGGAGACCCTACTCCCTAAGCCATAGGCACATTATATATATAGTTCATTCGGCTACTGTCGTATGTTTACATTGTATAACACGCTAAAGTCCACCTTCCTCTACCGAGCGACTATATCTCAGAGGTAGAATGTCGGTTCGGTCAAGTTTCAATCCTGGCTAGAAGCAATCGGATGTCTAACTCTACTGATGATCTGTGATACAGCGAAACAGATCTGTTTGCAGATGATTATATATATATATTGTGTGTGGCAGGGCGTATAATATATTTTTTATGTGAAAAATTAATTATATTATTTACATTGTTGGCACTCACAAAACATATTGAAGGCAAGACGTGAAGAAGGGAACATTGAATAAGCTACCAAAAGTTTTGTGTGAATGGATATCAGATCAGAGAGGAGGATCAGCAGAAAAAAGTAAATATTACTAAAAGACGGGAAGTTTTGAAGAGCCATGATCATAGACGTCCTTGTTCTCCATCAATTTATAATTATTTTAATTTCTGATACTATTCATATTCAAGATGTTTCGGCCATTGTGCGCTCCGGTCTTCATCAGATTCTCAAGGACACATGGCCCAGTGGATAAAAGCGTTGATTAGATCCAGTGATTTGACCGAAAATATTGAGAATTTAATAGTTGGCTATAGCAGTGTTGAGCAAATAACTTCCAGAGTTGAGTTAAAAAGAGATAATTAATACACCCAGAAATAGTATGGCTCATGGAACGAGAACAAGATACACCAGTGATCGAAATTAAGGGTTCGGCTGGAAATTTCAATCACCTGAAGAAAGCTGGAGGAATGTAAATAATGTAAATAAAACTGGAATGTGTTTTCTCACCGAATCTATTCAACTTATACAGCAAAACAATTCTGAAAGAAATATAATATTTACCAGGATTCGCCATTGGCGGCCACAATCTCAACAATATCCGATATGCAGATGACACACTGCTGATAGCAAACACGGAAAGGAAAATGCAGGACCTTCTGCGGAAGGTAGCACAAGAAAGCGAGAAGAAAGGACTGAGCATAAACTTCAAGAAAACAGAATGTATGGTCATCAGAAAAAAAAAAAAAAAAAACACAAAAAATCTCCCAAAACGCCAACTACAAGCCAGAGAAACAAGTAAAGAAATTTAAATACCTGGGAAGTATTCTGACAGAGCTACAGCTATATCGTGTTGAATACACCGGTTCCCGTCCGATCACCGAAATTAAGCAACATCGAGCCTTGTCAATACTTAAATAGGTGACCATTTGGGAATACCAGGTGCTGTAAACGTAAGGACCAAGAATAGTCCACCGGTCCTCCAGGTTTGTTTCGCAGGAGCTAACAACCCCGCCCCGTAAAAAACAGTTTGTTACAGTAACAAAATGTTGCTGCCCTATCCACCATGTGGGTGTGATGGATAAATGATGATGATGATGATTCTGACAGAGAATGGAAAGTGCAACGTTGAGATCCGAAGAGGCATCAGCATGGCCAAGGACGCATTTCGAAATGTTAACCAGAGTACTAAGAGATAAAATCTCATTGGAAACAAAAAATAAGTGCTGGACTACTATAGTGATACCTGTCGTTCTTTTTGTGCAGTGAATGTTAGACAATCTCTTCAAGTATGAGCCAGAAGAAATGTGGTTCTAGAGAGGGATGCTGATGGTACTATGGACTGAGCACGTGAGTAACGATGTGGTGTTGGAGGGGATGCAAACGAGAAGAGAACTCACACAACACCAGGAAGAGACAGATGAGTTTCCTGGGACACGTAATGAGGAAGGTAAGCCTGAAGAATGTAATACTCACAGGACGGAGAGCGAAATAGGGGAAAAGCAGTGCGAGACATATTTGATAGGTTTGAGCAAATGTTTGGCGGAACGGGGTTTAAATGAGATGCCAAGAGGAAAAATATTGAGAGAGACAGGTACAAGTGGAAATCCATGATCGCCTAAGTCATGAAGCGAAACGGCACATGAAGAAGAAGACGCCATCATTTCAGAAGTATAGAGAAAATTATTATCTAAAAAATTAACTGTTTAGTTTAATATTCAAGATACAAGGGTTATTTGCTCACCAAGATATACATATAAGTAGACGCACCAATTGGTAGACTAAAAGACATGCAAGTGTACCAGAATACAAGAGCAGACAGACCCTCGTATATACAAGAAAATTACAAAACATCATTAACATAATTTAAATTCGGATCAATGTTCTCATTTTTGGGGTTACTATTACCACATTTTGTCCGATATTCTCTCTTGCTTTCTTCAATTGTCTGCCCATTCGGGTAACCTTCAGGGAATTTCGTACTGAACACTTTTTTTAATCTATGGAGGTAGATTGTTCAGGTCCCATTGTCTATATCTCGAGATATTCCGAGACATGAGTCAATTTTAAAGTACTGCTCAGAAATTACCAAAGAAGTGTTTAAGAAGTCTTGCCTTCTTTTTCTGACTCAGCGGATGCGTTAGGGGTAATATTTTTTCCTCTTCTAGGATCTTTAAGTCGGATTGAACACAACAGCATACGATACTCTCAAATTATACCCAGGCGTGTTTAATCCTTCTATCAAACCAAAAATAAAAAACCTTCTCAAATGTGAGACTATCAAAATTGTACACCGACGTACGAAAAAAGCAACCCACCTTCACGCACCTTCATTTTTCCTTTTTCTATTTTTTCATTTAGGTTAAGAAGAAATATTTTGAACATAGACAGCGTTTAAACAGATTTTACACCCCGCCGAGTACTTATAGCAGCTGTAGTGTGCGTCAAAAATAAAAGAAAATAGCTAGCTTCCCGCTTTTGCTTTTAAAAGTGAAAATATATTAATGTTCCAAAATGTGCTGATGATTTTTGCGACTTACCAACCCTTTGTGGGGGTATTGGGGAGTAATGGATAGCGGCTCGGATTGAGAAATCGGGGAACCGAGTTCGAATTCTAGTCAGATTCATTACATTCACTTACGTGCTAATAAACTTGGAAAAGGTATGAATCCATCTCTTCTCTTCAAAGCTATAGGGAAAATAGCAGCAAATACTGATTTCTATAGCCTTGGGTTGCAACCGGTCTAGAAAAAAAAAGATTTAGCTCCATCAGGCTGTCGTGCCCACCACCCTCTAAAAAACACTATCTCTACTGCGTCTGCAGTACACGTTGTGTCCCTACAACGCCAATGAGTCACGGGATAGCTGTATTTGGAACCCTTTGAGTGTCATTTAAAACCGAAGCATATTTTGGGGTTATGAGATTTTTTCTGTGATTGAATATTGCATTAACAATTTATCAGAGATAATAGTGATTTTTTTCCACATGTAAGTTCTACTATTTAGCCATAAATGGGAAAAAGAGTGAATGATTCATATCTGTGTGTTTATGAGGTCAACAGTTTAGTTTTGTTTACTGTGTCTATGTAGTTACTCTGATATTTGCATATGAAATATCAAATGTTTTGAAACATACTGCGCCGAAATAAGTATTACATAGCAGGACAAAACTTGTAGGTCAATGATTGCCTATATCCGGGAAAGACCAGGTGGACACACAGAGAAAGAGACGTTTATTGTACTTATCCAATGGCTGAACATCCTATCACATCATTATGAAAAAAAGAAAAAACATACGATAATTTTACTGGTGTCGACCACACAAGCTTTTATATTGCGATTCTCTGTTAGCAATAGTATCAGAAATTATAATAATTATAAATTGATGGAGAGCAAGCACTTCTGTGATCATGGCTCTTCAAAACTTCCCGTCTTTTGCAATTTTTACTTTTTTTCTGCTGATCCCACTCTCTGTTCTGGTATCCATTCACACAAACATTTTTGGTAGCTTATTCCCTTCTTCACTGCTTGCCTTCAATATGTTCTGTGAGTGCCATATTCTTCAATCTCTCTTTCGCCGAAATTTCAATTCTCCACAATTTTCTATCATTTGTATCTCTAAGCAAGGTTTGCCTCCTTACAACAATCCAAATTCCTGTTCTACCATCCATTTATATTTACAAGCTTGTAAGGTTGGTGATCATGGCGCGCCACAACTTCCTATCTTATCCTTTGTAACTCTAAGCAATGTTTGTCGCCTTTTTATTTCTCCCTCTACCTGTACAAACACTTACACAAGCTTATTAGGTAGATGATCATGGCACTCCACAGTGTCCTATCTTATCCTTTGTAACTGTAAACAATGATTGTCTTATCAATACCCGTGCATGTATTACCAGCCATTTACACAATGTTTGTAGGCGATCATGGCACTCCACCGCTTCCTATTCTATAATTTGTAGCTCTGAGCAATGTTTGTCCCCTGACTGTATTCTCCTGTTTGTATTCAATGTATGGACGTATGATAGACTTATAAATATGCAAGATCGATTCGTGCGGTGAAAGCCTAGCGATTGGTAGAATATAATCTTTCCGCTTCATGTCAACGAAAAACTTGTATCCCAGAAGCTGTGATGATTCACTCTCCCCCAGAGGTTAGTATCAGCCATGCTGATGGAAGACAAAAAAGGTTCACTCAGATGATTAATAGAAAGCAGTTTTGTTTAAGAGGCATCAGAATTAATAACCCATTCCTTGACCCATTTAACAACAGATTGTAGGTCATTTTTTTTTTAGATTAGTTGCCAATTTGACTTCTCCAACCGATCAGACTTACTATTTATTAGTAAATGTGGAAGAAGGTTAACATTTGAATATCATACCTAATTTTAAAATGCATTTAAAAACGAAAAATCTTTCTTGAATATATAATATTTGTTTTAATTCCAAGATAATAAATTAAATTCAATATTCCTAATAAGCAAAATATTTCGATATATTTAAAACCGAATTTCAGATGACTGGACTCTTATCAGTAAAATCTATAAATTCGTATATACACCCTTGTGCAAATTAATTGAAACAACTGCTTTAGTTTGCTTTCTTTCACTATACTGTTAGTTTTAGACCCAGGGAGTTACAGGGTGCAGTCGATTTCTATTTTTCCTCAGATTATGTCATTTGCAGTGATGTACAGTAACAAGAATCTATTTTCAGGGTGTATGATGAAATTTCTCTACGGCTATATCGTGTTGAATGCACCAGTTCCCGTCCGATCACCGAAATTAAGCAACATCGAGCCTGGTCAATACTTAAATGGGTGACCATTTGGGAATACCAGGTGCTGTAAACGTAAGGACCAAGAATAGTCCACCGGTCCTCCAGGTTTGGGGGTTGGGCGCAGGAGCTAACAACCCCGCCCCGTAAAAAACAGTTTGTTACAGTAACAAAATGTTGCTGCCCTATGCACTGTTGGGTGTGATGGATAAATGATGATTAAATTTGTTCTGCCGTGAAAAATATTGCGTCAACCGTGATTGCATCAGATTTTTATCACGCCCAATCACTATTGTCTCGACTGTCAATTAGTTGCCCTACGGCCATTGTCTACGATGGACGTTAATCCAAAGAAACGCAAGAAAATTGTAACGCTGCACGAACACACTGGCAAGCCTTACAGAGAGATCGCGGATATCGTTCGTGTTGTATCGTGGAATGAAGAGATACACAGAGAAATGTAGATAAACTACGTTATTAACAGAGTGGTACAATATTTACAAATATCACAGTAGTAGGTGTCCGTGATAATGACAACAAGCGTGCTGAGCCCACATTGTCTTTTATACATCCGGGCGACCGGATGTAGCATGGTCTGAGCCACGACACAACAGTTTGTGTTAGCCTTTCAAATGTCAGTCGTGTCATCAAGGCGAAGAAACAAACTGGATCCATCAGTTCAAAACGTTAAGGAAAATGCGGTCGGAAGAGAAAAACAAGGCCAAGGGTCGACGTATAGGTGATCAGGGAAAGTATGAATGATACAAAGAAGTGATTAGTTATAATTAGTAAATTGACTGAAATGATCTGAATATCGAAAGAAGAATGATACATAAACATAAAACTTATCTTCAAAATCTTTTCAAATTCCTTTTATGGAAATTTTGGTGACAAAATATTTTTACCATCTAAGCGGACCTTTTTTTTTCTTGCGGTCTAAAGTTCATTAATTTTCGGTTCGTAATAAAACTTTGAGGAATCATTCAGAAATGAAAAATTATTTTTGAAAAATTTCTTTTTAAGAAAGCATTTGTAAAATACATTTTACATTTTAATCCATACTTATTTAATTTTATCTAATTTGGATAAATGCAAAAGCACCGAAAAATGTCATATAAACATTTTATTATAAGGTCAAATCCCCAAAGAATTTAAATAACCACAATGTTTCGGTCATATAGGACACTCAGTTTCAGAAAATCTGTCCTGAATCGTAAAATTAAAAAATGCGATCTAAAGACATTTTTCAGTTAGAAAAGCTTTTGTTTATTATGAATAAAATATGTCTTAAAAAAATAATTTCCTAAAAACTTACTACAATTCAGCTACCCCAATATTTTAATAAAAATTTTGAATTTGTTTTGTGTTTGTATAAACGTTCCAATTTTTATAAATATGGACAAATTTACACGGCATTATCAGAACATAAGAGCGATAACTACAGTAAATTTAAAGCCAAAGTAACTAAAATCTAATAAAACATTGAATTACGGAGAATATTTTTATTGAATTTTTATGATTCAGTCAGTCAAGTGTCATACGTAATACACGCGCGGGCGATCATGTCTCGAAAGAGACATAACTGACTGGGCAGAAGATTATCCCGCAATAGGTTGCCATTACTTTCTTTTATGATTACCGAGTAGTTAAAAAAAAGTATATAAAATGGCGCTCATGTAATTTTTACAAATATGCCTCCCCGTAGGAAATAATTAGATAAACTACCAACTGTCATTTAAGCGGCATTTTAAACTACAAGTAAGTATTATTTGTTTTAAATCAGATTAATTAAACTTAGAATCGACTAGTATTTCTTAAAATTAAATTTCAGAACGGTATATTTTAATTTGAAAGATTTTTCAATAAAGAGAATTATATTGTGCTTACAGATTGCTAAGAAATATCGCAAAAACCAGTGATATAAAAAAATACTCTTTCCAGGCAATTTAATTTAGTTTTGAAATACAACAATGTATTTTGCTTATTGAAAATATCAAATTTAATCTAAAACTGTAGTTAAAACTAAAATTAAAGCTTAAAGGTTTTTCATTTTTTTAAATTCATTTAAAACCTTAGATATCTCATTTTTCTGGAGGAAGCGTTTATATAAATAGGACACAATGAGAAATATCCTTTTTCCAATGATCTTCTTCCTTTCACTCTACTCAGACTAATTTAGAGCAAAGAAAGAATATTACAATAGAGTCTGTGTTACTTGGAGACTGTACAACAAAAGCATCTCTTCAAAACACTTAAAAAATTAAAGCTGTCCGTTAATGCTGACAAATACTTACATAGTCTGCTTGTCTATGTGTTATGTTGCCCCTCAAAGAACAATCATAAAATTATTCCCAAAGATACACACAACAATTATTAAACAAACCAAACTATAAAGCCTGAAACAATTACAAAAAGCAATAAGCAAAATCCGCTTATAAAATAAAATCTCACACAAAATTGCTCACTTGCCACCATACGGAAATCTAAACTTTTAAAAAGTACTTACGATCTCTATTTAACATATATATCTTGCACATGCAGAGTTGTTTTTGTCGAATGGCTATTGTATCAATCTCAGCTGTCGAGTTTACCCTTTTTTAGTTAAACGTGGCAACTGAAACAAATACACTTTGTTTCAGATTGGAGTTACTTAACGTAAACACTTTTTAATTGAATTTATTTGATATTTGTTTTCAACGTTAAGGAAAAAAAATGAATTTTCTTCGCTGTTTTGTGGTACTTAGCTAAGTGTCATACGTGATACACGCTTGGGCGATCATGTCTCTTTCGAAACATGACTGACTAGGTAGAAAGTTCTTTCACAGTAGGTTGCCATTATTTTCTGTGATAGACTGGTTTCCAACCAAGGCTATAGAACCCAATCTGTCCTGCTATTTAACTCATAGCTGGAAGAAGAAGCGAATGATTAACACCTTTCCAAAAGGTATTTGCGTGTAAGTGAATGCAACGAATTCAACTGTAATTCGAACTCGGCTCTTATGTGTTCTCATTACGATTGAGCCATGAAAATTGAGGAAAATTTAAATAAAAACAGTTACCAATTCTGCGATTTATGCATAAATCTTTAGCAATGAATTGAGTTCTTTCGGTGACTGGTGTGTGTATACACCGCTTATATATAACACGCTAAAATTTCCCTTCTCTGATTCCATGAGCCTATGGCTTAGGGGTTCGCGACTCTGACTGACATCGAGTTTTGATCCCGGCTAGAAACAAGTGAATGTCTAGACACACTGATGAGCTGTGATACAGCGAAACAGGCTTGTATGTGGATGACGTCTATATATTTATACATTAATAAATATACATATTATCTTACGTCTATAGTCCAACTCGGAGTTTCATGCACTCTGCAATCATCAGGTGCTTATAATTAAACTCTGAGTCGGGCTGTACGCGCAGTATAAGGTGTATATTTATTAATATATACTTAATATCTGTATTATATTACATCGAGCACTGTTTTATTAACACCAGAAAACTTTCTATATATATGCGTGTACTTGCGTCTATATCGACATGTATATTTTTGATATCCATATATATATATATATATATATATATATATATATATATATATATATATATTGTAATTTTGCAATTACAATGATTTATAAAAGTATATCACACGAATATGTTCATGTTTCAAAACAATATTGTTCTTTTTCAAGAGATTTAAAAAATAAACGATTTATTTTAGAAATATAAGATTAATTTATGGTTATTCAGAACATTAAGGAGGGGTGGTTGGAAAAAGTTAAAAAATATGATGGCAGGTGAGTCAATATTGCTCAATTAAAAGTGAGAATTAGGTTGAACTATGGCATTGAAAATTTGAGTCGCGTGTAGAACTAATATAGCTTAATGTCAAAACATGACACCTTTTCTATGTTGTCTGCGTAAGATATATTCTAGGAACATCTTCGTCGCCAAGTAGTTGTGGATCCAGGTGAGGAACCACACAAAATAATGATATAACATATAAGAGATATTTGAGATAGAAAAATAGGTTATATTGAACGTAAATATACAAACTGGAACGCAGGTTAGTAATCCAGCAATACGATTAGTAAGGAATATATATATAAAAAACCTTTGAAGTGAAGCCGTGTTGGAAATAGTATATTCACGTAATATTATTCTGACTGAGTAGAGCTCAGAGCTACTATACCAACTGACGGGGTATTCTCTGTGTAACTTCGGTATCTCTCGGTAATTTCCGGATCAGTCCCGGTACTCGCCGATAACTCTCACGGATATCTCTATGGCAGGAGTATATGTTTACTCAAGTCGAGTCCATTATCATAGAAAAAGGGGAGGTCCCACAGCAATCATATTAGTATTTGCTAAGTATCTAATCTAACATAGACCGAAAAGTTGTATAGTTATGAGGTATTTAATCTAACAGTATTAATGTATGCATGTAGGTGTGAAAGTGGGTTTATGTACTTTTAGGCATATTGATATTTTGTTTCAAATGCTAATGTGTTTGTGTATGCATATGCATGTATGTATGTATGTATGTATGTATATGTATGTATATATTTATATTTATGTATATATAAATGTATGTGTGTTTTTATATGTGTTCATATTTTTATGTGTATGTGTATTTGTGTGTAAATCTATTCGTTTGGCCATGTATGTGGGTATGTTTATCTATCTATCTATCTATCTATCTATCTATATATATATATATATATATATATATATATATATATATATATATATATATAAGAGAAACAAACGAAGTCTAACCGTACTGATGAGCTGTGGTGCAGCGAAACAGATCTGTCTGCGGATGACAATATATATATATATATATATATATATATATATATATATATAATAACTAAATAGACTCTGTAAGTATGTAGGCCGTAAATTTATACTAAAATAAACCTTCAAAAAAACCACTAACAAACAGAACCTAATTCCGTTACAATCCGGTGCACTAAGACGTCGGATAAATGGGGAGAAAAAAAAGAAATCCGCGGAACAAGAACAAAACATTCAATACTCCGCAGCAAAGAAAAAAAAACCAAACGGAACCAACCACAAGAAAAAGTGCTCGATACAAAGTACAAAAGAAGATATACAAAAGTAGAGCAAAGACACACAAAGCCTTTGCCCTGACGATCCGTAGTGTGAAACCGCGGTAGGTTTTGGCTCACTTTAGATTTTTGTGTGTATATATATATATATATATATATATATATATATATATTCTTGTCTATGCATGTATATATGTGTGCATTTGCTTCTGTGTGAATCTTCTTGTGCCTTTCTGCGTATAATTATGTTTATTTGCTCGTGTATAGAACTATGACTGTGTCTGTTTTGACCTCATGTATGCTAGACCCATGCCACCTTACGAATTCGTTTTTACTTGTAGATGGTTTCTAAACCTATCTTTAAAATTTAACAGATAAATTGTCACGTATTAAAACATTTCTCTATGTATTTATATATGCGTATATGTATCTGTACACGAATATGTATACCAATATATGTTTGGGAAAAATCTGAGGCGCAAATTGATGTTTTGGTATTACTGGATGGCGGCGCTCTCGAGAACTTTTCTTCTGAATAAATTGCTTACTCTTTTTATTAGTGTGGCATTTTTAAAATCGAAATTGTGGTTGAATTTATTTCTGTGAATCACTAATGCATTTGTTAGATTATTATTAGGTTCATATATACGTTTTTTTGTGTTCATATACACTACCAACCAACTCTATTGCATCTAATATCCAAAACAATGTATCTCATATAAAAAATACACACATAGTAACAACTACCTCGAAAACTATTATGGACATTATCAGATCTAAAAATAACCGAAATCAAAATGATGAACAAGCAGGTGTATACGGAATAAATTGCCGGGTTTGTTCCTCCATGTACATCGAAGAAACAAGTAAAAATTTAAAAAAAACGTATAAGCACACCTTAAAACTATATTTTATCATCTGAATGTTTCACAATTTTTAAAACAAAATGATCGGGTATAAATCAAAGACCACAAATTATACTGTAATGGAAATTAGCATTTATTGAAAAATGAAAGGATACCATTTTTGGATCTGCAACTATTTAGTCTCAAAGATGAACCAAAAATGTCAAGAGGAACCCTAGTGTTCATGCTCCGTTCAGTTGAAGGCAATATTGAATGCGGCAAGCAAAGTTGTTGATAACGCGTGCACATTCCCCTTGGTTGTTCGGATTGTTATCAAAGATGGTGAAGAACCTGTTGCGCTACAATCTTCACAAGTATCATGAGCTTCAAAGTTCTTGACCAACCTGAAAATCTGACTCTTGTTTGGAAATGTGTTGAAATGGAAATTTCTTTTATATCTTGATTGAACTATCTCGAAAGACTTAGTTTTGTAATGTCTTCCATAAAAAAGATTTTCTGTTTCATCGTCCAAGTCATGCGTTTGCTATATTTGGTTGAATATATGTTCGTTGTGGTGCAGTGGCTACTCGCTCAAAACGAGAAATGGAAGAGCCGAGTTCAAATTCCAGTTAAATTCGTTACATTCACTTAAGCGTAAATACCCTTGGGAAAAGTATTAATCCTTTTCCTTCCATCTATATGTCGACTAGCAGAACAGATTGGGTTTTATAGCCTTTGTTGGCAACCAGTCTAGGCAGAAAGTAATGACAAACTACTGCGGGGAAATCTTTTTCATAGTCAGTCATGTCTCTTTCGAGACAAGATCGCCCAAGCCTGTATTACGTATGGCACTTAACTGATATTAAAATGTTGACTATTTCCCTAGCAATAATCTGAAAAGAGAAAGAGAATAAAGTCAACAGGGAAGATCTTTTTCCCCTTTCTTCTGTTTTTGTATGCTTTTTCAAGTATGATAATTTTTCACCAGTAAATATACCGGGTTATTCTAATATCTTTCCAAATAAAACACGTTTTTCTGATAGTTCAAACAGATCTCTATGCCGTACCTTTGATTTTTTTGGTTTCCCTGGTATGTAACACTTTTCTTAATCGTACAGTTACTACACTCTTATTTGCAGTTTACCAACCCAACCAAGAATTATGATGTGACCGACGGGCGATTTCAGGTGGGCTAAAATGCGTAAAAAAGAATTTCCCTCTTTCTTGCGATCACTGTCGCGTTGGCATCGAAAACCAGTAAACTGCTCTGCATAATAAAATGAAGGGGGTGCTTTCATAAAGTTGGCATCACCTGGTCTGGTTTTACCTCGCTGCAGGCTCCAAGCTGCCCAAAAAGATGAAACATGGCATTGTATCAGCATTATAATAGAGAAACACGAGAAAAAACTGAAATAGATACCACCCTTTGAACGCAATCATACTGTCAGCGAAAAGGGTGCTGAACGTTTTCTTAAACAGTGCTTGGATGTGACACATATCCGGGTTCAAGTGGGGTTCCCATACACATCTCTATGAACTTTAGGGATGTGTGATTTAAATGTTAGCATTCTGGTTTCATTCAAGGAAACGACTTCTTGATAACACCGGCCTTCTGGGTGAAATTTAGACGACAGAGTTTCGTAAGCTGTTGAAGGTGAGTATGAAGTTGCAAGTCATTGTGACTGAAGGCGTGATCTTACTAGCCATATTCAGCTATAGATCACGCCGGATTATCCGTTCTCTCTCAGATACTGTAAGTATAGTTCGCTCAATATAATCGCAGGATAAACTACATGTTGGCTCAGTGGGTAGTGAAGAAACGCAAATCTGTCTGAGCAGGTCTCTGCAAAAGAGATTAGCAAGCCACGCCATTAGATACCTGTGCTCGTATAGTCATTATTATTATGTTATATATGAACATAGGAGAAAAATTAACTAAAGACATTTAAACGTATGCAAAAAGCCGGAGACTGACACTTTGGCCCCAGGCTAGTGATGCCCAACATCTCTTCTAGCCTCTTTCTTTCTGACGCAATGTAGCAAGCCTATCACTCCTCTATATCTATTTCCATGGCAAATGTCCACACGAGCTTCAGTTTTTAGTGCCATGGGCTCAGGTCTTTACAGCCTAGACCCACCTTGTTGCATTCGTTGAACAGAATCACGTTCATTTCCTATGTATTTCTTTGGTAAGAAGGAAGTTGTACTCAGTTTTTTTTTCCAGAAAACTACTATTTCATGGAACAGACTCTCTCGTGGATGCTTTCTCAAAGGGTTTGCTGTTTTTCGGCGTAGCCCATTCTGCGTTGCTTATTCATCGTTTCCGATTCGGTGTCAGATAAATACAGAATGCTCCATTAAAAAGGAACGAAGTTAGTAGTAAATAATACAGCGATATTAGGGGAAATTATATTGATTTCAATATTGGATCATGCTATTTAAGTAATAGTAATTATGTGTGAAAAATAATCTCACCCAAATTTCCGCCAAGGCTTTGGCAGCACACCTCCACTCGAGGATCAAAATTTCGATGACGTCTCTGCATAGTTGCTTCTTGATCTCACTAATATACTTTATCTCATTCTTCAGCTGTTGGATTGTTGGTTTGTTGGCATAGACCTTACTTTTGAGATGGCCCAAAAGAAGAGATCTAAAGGCGTCAAGTCATACGAACGTGGTTGCCAATTGTCATCACTGTTTCGAGAAATGATGCGACCTGTGAACTTCTCTTGTTTGAACGTAATAGGCTTCGATAACTTTAAAACGTTATTTGAATGTTAATCTTTCTATCGTTGAAATTGCAAAAACTGATATTGTTAAATCTGAATGAAATTGAAACATCATAAGACGCTTAAAGTTAATTCACATTTAAATTCGGTCTTAGTTATTGGAACACCCTAAAGTTGGACTCGACATAGCCCATTCGGCGTTGCTGATTTGGCGTACCCAGTTCGGGATCAGAACATTTCGACGTCACTGTCTTTAAAAATATAATAATCTTTTTGCAAGGAAAATGAAAACTTTGCATTTTTAATAGACATTTTTGTCATCTGTTCATAAAATCAAATGTCACACGTTTTTTTGTAAATGATGAAATTCGAATTGCAGGTAAGTTTGGAGCTAAGGCTAAACTAGCCTGAGATTTCACTTACAACAACGGTTGATGGCTCGAGATTTGCAGCACTTGTTTTTAACACTTGTTTTGTTATTTTTTCAACCTCTATTTTTGAAGCAGAAGCGTCATGGCTGTGTGTATTAAACTGGCGAATAACTTTTCCATTCTTTACATGCAATTCACTTTATATCGGTCTTTCTGTTCACATCTCCAGAACTTTAAATCAGGATCAATTTTTACTCGCTGCGTCAAAAAATATAAAGGTATCTATTGTATATCATTTTGTTTTATTCCACGCTATGATAAAATATTTGCTGCCATTTCGAATGATGGGGTTTAAAAACTGAAAAAAGTAAATTAGACCAATTCTATGCAATTCTTAACTTTGGGTTAATTGGAAAATTTCACATGACGAATATTACGAATAGAATTTGCCTATTAAGAATGGGGGGGAGTTAATAACAAGCCAAACAAGGTGACTTTTTTAGTTACTAATCCATCGACAAAACGTCCCTTCGCCGAATGGGCAATGCCGAAACGTCCCATTCCCTTTACCGAAGGATACAATCGATTTTAAGTATTACTGAGCACAATATATTGGGAAATCATGGTTGCTCTTAGTAACGCAGGTATTTAAAATTTGAAGGCATGAATTTTGTTGAAATGCCATGCAGGTGCAATACGTTGGATTTAGAGATTTTTGTTTTGTCTAGCCAGGAGTCACAAAGGTTATACCCCAGATTCAGGTTTGTACCAGAAAACAGCAGCCAGTAGAGCGGAAGTGACGTGTAACTGACAGTTGTGAAGTAAAATTTTAGTTTGATTTTAAAGGATCGGATTTCACCCTTCGAGGTGGATGGATGTCCTAAATCGGGTTTAACCTGATGTGTGGGGTGTGCTGGCAACTCATACCAAAGAACTGCCACTTTACGGCAATGTCACTAATTTGTTTGAGATGTTTTTGTATGAAAAATAAAAATAAAATATATTTTGTATTTTGTTTACATTTGGGTTCGGGCCAATTGTTTTCGACCGTTTGTTGCAGATTATTATTATTATGGACGACGGGAAAAAAATTTGTCCCCAGTGAAGGTCAAATCGAGTGGTAATCTCTGACAGAAATTATCTGAAGTGTTTTTGAAACTGATTTACGAAGAAGTCGGGTTGAGTGGTCCCCGACTAAAATGACAAAAATGAAATATGAAATGAGAAGTTTAAGCGCCGCCTCAGGTTTTAATTTCCACCGAAAGTGTTGAAGTTTAATCGTCCCCCAGAAGTTTTGAGTATCGCCACCGTTTCATTCATCGTTTGTTCCAGCATCATTGAGTCCGACATCGCGGTCGCATTATCCTTACCGTTTAAGACTCGTCATCATTCGTCGAGACATAGTCTGTTCTATCAACATCCGTCCAGACAGCGTTGGGTCCTGCATTGTCTCAGAAGAAATATAATACTTGCTTTCGAAAAAAAGACTATATAACATCGTAACTTCTTCAAGTCTAGGGTTAATTGTTATCTGTCCTCCATATCTTCGTAATCTTCACTTCATCCTCTTAGATTTATATCACATCAATCAGTTAAGTGCCATACGTGATACACGCTTAGGCAATCATGTCTTAAAAGGGACATGACTGACTGGTCAGAAAATTTTCCGGCAGTAGGTTGCCATTACTTTCTACAGTAGACTGATTGCGGACTAAGGCTATATAATCCAATATGCCCTGCTATTCAACCCATAGCTGGAGGGAGAAGCGAGAGACTAATACCTTTGCCAAGGGTATTTACGCGTAAGTGAATGCAAAGAATTTAATCGAAATTTGAACTCGGCCCTCCGATTTCCCGTTCCGAACCAATATCCACTGCACAAAAGTCTCGAAAGAAACATGACTGAGCGGGCTGAATATTTTCTCTCAGTAGGCTGCCATTATTATTATCTGCGATAGGCTGGTTGCCAATCAAAGCTATAGAACCCAATCTGTCCTGTTATTTAGCCCATAGCTGGAAGGAATAGACGAGTTATTACCTTACCAAAGCTCTTTGCGCGTAAGTGAATGCAACGAATTCAACTAGAATTTGAACTCGGCTCGCGGATTTCTTGTTCTGAGCCACTGCACTACAACGCACATTATATTACCTACCTAATTTAATAACTTCAATGTCTCTTGGGCCTTTTATTGGAAGAAAATTAGTATAAAAATGATTAGAACACATAAACTCATTTTTCTTTACAGGTACAATGCTAGTATCTAAAAAAAGGCTTAATGGGATCATAATGAATATAGATGCGGTTAGACAAAATAGTGGTAAGTCTATTTCCTGTAAATAAGCTGTTTACGGTGGTTTACACTCACGTCTATTTTATGAATGAAATTTCAGAGTCTATATCCGTGACAAAGTCATGACAATAGTGAAAAAGCAGGCTGTCTTAATACAAGTGATAGATTTTAACGCATGGTGAGTACAAACACGGAAGCTATTTGTTGTGGTTGTTGTTTTTTTTGTTTGTTTTTTACTTTACTAATACGTTTGGCATAAGTTTGTAACTATCAGAACTGGAGATTGGAGAGTCGAGTTCGCAATCCAGTTTCAGTTGTGTTCGTTTCATTCACTTACGCACAAATACCCTTGAGAAAGGTGTTAAGCAATCTCTTCTCCAGCTCAGGGCTGAATAAGTGGACTGATTGGGTTCTATAGCCTTTGATGGCAAGCGGTCTACCGCAGAAAGTAATGGCAATCTACTGCTAGAAAATCTTCTGCCTCGTCAGCGTGTATCACTTAGGCAATTAACTGACTGACCCTTGATAAAGATATCAATCCACCTCTTCTCTCTTAATTAGTATCAGTAAAAATTTTACAATCTAAAGTATTTTCTGGCTTTAAATAACCTTAAATCAATAAAATCTAAACGATAGCGAATGCTTGATCATTTCCCCACAGAGGAAGAAAAGAAATTGAGACAAAAGGGGTATGGTTCTACAGAAAGATGCTGAGAATGCCATGGTTGGAACTTGTTATTAACGAGGAAGTTTTAAGGAAAATGGGAATAATGAGAGATTAGTGCTTGGAAAACTTAAAGACTAAATGGGAAGAAGGAAACTGCGGGCAACCTACCCAACGAGCTTGTGTAAATGGAGACTTGGAGAAAGAGTAACTATACAAAGATTACAAGAGTTGCAAAGAGTAGAAAGCTGTGGGAAGCCGTGATCAACTATATCATAAGGAAAACGGCACATAAAAGAAAACCTCCAAGAAATAGCCTCCCAGTTAAATTTCAGTTAACTTCAATTAATCAACAAATAAATTAAAATTATTAACTTAAAACCGTAGACTTTATGAACGGGAATCTGAAGCAATATTTTTTTAATCATTTTACTCTCGACAATGCGGAACCTTCACTGGTGTTCAGGGGTTTCCAGTGAGAGAAAATAGTGGGTACAGGGAGTATTGAAGAAAGGATAATAAATGAACGGGATACAAGAAGATAGAAGATGGCAATTGACGTTGCATTTACATTTTTGGAGATTGTGACTAGCAGGGAAGCAAGTAAATGGAAGGGAGTTCTACAGGCTGGAAATGCGAGAAGAAATTGTTCAAGTAGAAGTGGCGGCTACATTTAACTATTTCAACGGTAAAAGGGTGGGACCTAGATGCCAATCTAGTTGCACGTTTAAATTCACGTGGTCAGGGCACCAGGAATAAAAAAAAGCTTGTCAGAGTAGTTGCCATGAAAATATTTGTAGAAAGTACAGAGGGAAACCACGTCATGTCGGTGAGAAAGTGACTGAAGTCGAGATGTCAAGTCAGGATTGCAGATCCTTCTTTGGATTTTGTCGAAAGCCTCTAGAGGAATAGCAGGAGCAGATATGAAAACAGCATTCAATTCATGAATGAATGGTAGATTTATAAATATGCAAGATGGATTCAAACGAGAAAAACTTTCTGGCCCGACACAGATACCGTACCTTTCTAGCAGTAGATGCAGCTATAGATTCGATATATTCACATCGTTTGTTTCCAGATAACCTTCAGGTGAGTATACCTACAATAATAATAAATTAAATCAATATTCCCAGGTAAATACTGATTGAGATTTAGTCTAATATATAAGGTCTGTCCAGCCCAAAAGAATCTATTTTGAATAGCTCCAGTAAATACTTGATGTAACTTGGCAAATAATCAGAAGGGACTTTACTGAGCGTGAATGAGCAGTTACTCTTCGTGAGGATTTTCGGACTTCGATTATCTGGCTGATTTTAGAAAGTTTATCTGACTACAAACTTTTCAGCACCCCCTTGCATTATATGCTTAATCAAAATAGCGATTTACTAAACATGTTTTGATTGGTTGACTGAAGTTTTGTTTACAGCTTATCAACTCTTCGTGGGCTATTTAAAGCCAGAACATATTTTGAATTGTAACATTTTTTTTACGTGAGAATATTGCATTAACAATTCTCTTGAGAATATCAATGACTTTTCCAGATACAAGTTCTACTATTTGACCCATAGCTGAGAGGAAGAGAGATTCATACCTTTCTCTGATTTCTCATTCCATGCCCTTATCAATTACCCCACCCGCGTATCCACTAAGCTTTGTTTGTGACACGGCCACAATTATAATGCATTTAGTGAGACCCGAACTCACTACTAAGAAAATCAGACTAGCTCGTTAACCAATATCTCACGGAGACATCACAAACTTTTACAATGCTTGTACAAAAAATCACAACACACCGTACCGTGGTTGACAGATCTCAATTAATGCTATGTATATTGTGGTGCAGTGGATATCGACTCGGAACAAAAACTCAGGGTGCCGAGTTCGAATTCCAGTTGAATTCCTCGCATTCATTTAAGCACAAATACCCTTCGAAAAGGTATTAATCCGTTTCTTCCCTCCAGTTATGGGTTAAATAATAGGACTGATTGGATTTTATAGCCTTGACTGGCAACCAGTCTACCCCAGGAAGCAATGGCAACCTACTGCGGGATAATTTTCTACCCAGTCGTTATGTATCTTTCGAGATATGATCGCCCAAAACGTGTATCACGTATGACACAAAGTACGGCCTTTGTGGCCTCTGGTTATCCTCAGATGGTTATCAATCTAAGTAACCTAGAAAAATACTTCTGAACTGAACTCTTTATTTAATCTGCCTCGGGATATCGTCTAGACCTCATTTCATGTAATGCTCAGTTATTTCTCGACCGTGACGTTTCGCTTACAACAAAGATGAAGACAACTGTCCAAATATAAACGCTGAAAATAATGCGAACACGTCATCCCCGAAATTCAGGAATAGACTGCACTTTATTCGAACGTAGAATGGGGAAAGAAAAAGACGACCAACAAGAAAGAAAATTATTTTACTCATATTATAATTCGTCGGAACATTAACAAGAATGTGTAGCACCGAATATATTATACTTGAACAACACTTGAGTTGTTGGTGTTGCTTTTTTCTACCGCTAAAGCATTTGTACAATTTATAAAGCCGGATAGTCATGGTAAAATGTAGTAAATATTTACCCCACCATCTTGAGGGGAGTTCTGACACAAGGTCGGTTTTGAACGTTGGGACCTGAACGTGTAAACTCGGGCTGTTGGTCAAAATTTACCAAACCCACGCATACACGATGACTGGGTACTAAGCTTGTCGTGCCTCCGACCAAGGCCGAGAAGTGATAATGAGTTTCAAAGCGTTGCTTAGATGTGGCACAAGGGTCACCCAGTAAGGATCAAACTTACTTTTCGGTTTTAATTGATCTAGCGAGACAAGCCTCGTAATCATTACCCCATGCCAATCTAAACGATTTTCTAAGTGCAGATTAGATGTGGCACAAGGCCGAAAGTATGGCTCGAACTCACGACTCAATTGGAGTAATTCTTGAGAGACAAGCCTTCTAACCATTACACCACGTCAAGGTGGCCATGATACACAAAAGGTGGCAAAAGGTGATGCAATATTATGTCGTAAGTAGCTAGCTGAGGGCTTCTTTTTTATTCAAGTGTTGAAGAAAAAGACAGGGCTTACGGCCTTATGACGTTGAAACCCCGGTTCCCCTATAGTTAAGCAACATCGAGCCTAGATCGATCACCGCTTGGAAAATACAGGTACTGCAAATTTAGATATGTGAATAGTGTAATCGATAATGGCTCAGATCGGAATTGTTAATTGAAGATCCAAGTTCCAATTCCCGTTGGTTTCGTTATATTCACTTTCGCGCAAATACTCTTGTGAAAGGTAAGAATCCAATTCTTCTCCCCGCCCCAGCTATAGGTTTCTTAGTAAGACTTGTAACCTTAAGCCATTATTATCTGAAAAAAAATAGAATAAAAAATATATTTACTAGCTTTAAATAACCTGCGAAAGTTTGATAACCCGTCAAAACAAATTAAGCACTAAGTGCGAATGTAAGTAACACCTACGCATTCGTACGACCGCATATATGAATTAGTTTCCTTCATGCATACGTTCCCTTTACGTGAAATTTTATTCAGAAACTATCTCTGTAGTTGCACACATTATGCTTCATTGGCAATAATTTATGTTTCAGTTGTTTTTCTTTTTTCGTGAAACGAACGGTTTGTGTGACATGATAAAGAATTTGAAATTCATGTCATGTGACAAATGTTGCCCAACCGCTAATGATGGTGGGGTCGTAGAAAAATAACTTAACTCACTGATCCTTGGTTGACAGGCTTCACGGTATTTGGACTTACACTAAAGAGTAACAGAAAGAGAGAAAGAGAGAGAGAAACTGGCCGATGAGAAATTATTTCATTATTTTCTTTCTTTCTTTCTTTTTTCTAAAAAAACATTTAAAATGGTTGCTGTTGCATCGAAATACCCCATATGCTAAAAAGACTAGGTGCAAATGCTCTGTGACTTCTTTACTGATCACATTGAAATATGCTTTCGCTAGCAACTCCGCATCAGCAAATGGCGACGTTAACTGAATTGGTCAAGTAATAACTGACATGTAGCTTCCTCTGTCAACCATATAATACAACTCATGGTACCTGTCGGATAGCGATTATCATCTCTCAGTTGCGTCTCTGTATTCGGGCAGAATGCGGCTCGGTTGTGTCTCTGTTCGTGGACAGAGATGCAGCTGAGAAAAATAAAATACTGAGAGGTGCCCGGCACCGGAGAAGAGCTGCTCGAGGCTGCACGACCTCAATGTAGTAAAGAGGTGGATCGGTGGTCACCACCGACATTGCGGGGGCTAGGCAATTTTTTGTCCCTGGCTTGAGCGTACACCATTAGCTCCACTTTGTGTCACATCACGTATCACAGGTAGATGAGGTAAATATCTATATAATGTTACTCAGTAAGAAACTTGTCAAACACGAATATATATATATATTTTTAAATCATTTTACCCGAAGATAGGTGAGAGCGCCACAAGTGCCAGGGGGTTAAAGTGAATGAGTACAGGGGGCATTGATGAAAGGATGAAGTGGATTCAGAAAGATGGCTACTGGCGTTGACTTTAAATATTTCAGCAAGTAAACGGAAGGTAGTTTTACAGGCGGGAAGTGCGAGAAAAGAAACTGTGGGAATAGAAGTGACGGCTAAATTTATGTATTTCAACGGTATATGGGTGGGACATGGATGCCATTGTAGTAACACGATTAAATTCAGGTGGTTAGGGCACCAGGAAAAAAAGCTTGTCAGAGTAAATGCCATGAAAATATTTGTAGAAAAGACAGAGGGAAGTCACGTCATGTCAGTGAGAAAGGGGCTGAAGGCGGACTGAAAAGTCAGGATTGATTATATTATAGATCCTTCTCTGAATTTTGTCAAGAACCTCGAACATGAATAGCAGGAGCACCCGGCCAAATATAGCAATAGTATTCAATGCACGGACGAATGGTAGATTAATAAATGTACAAGATGGATTCTGAGGAGAAACTTGAGATAAATAGCAGGAGCGCCAGACCAGATATGGCAACAGTATTCAATGCTCAGCTGAATGGTAGATTTATAAATGTGCAAAATGAATTCTGACAAGAAAAAAATTCTGGCACGTCACACTGACCCAACTTTTCTAGCAGAAGATGCCGCTACAGATTCGTAGTCGTTCCATTTCAGGTCGGTTGAAAAAGTGAGGTCAAGGAGGTGCAGTGTGTTGCCCTCCAGGAGGCTAGTATTAGCCATGTTGACGACGTGCAGGAAAGTTTCAAATTTGATAAAAATTAAACGAAATGAAAACAAGTGTGTAAATTTCGACAAAAATGCCACTTAAACCTCAACAGTACTTAAATATTCTGAGGATTTCAACACGTGTCTAGTTTTTAAAAAGCGACAAAATAACAGTTTCAATAACTGAACGATAATTTAAAGGAATCAATTCAAATATATCAGAATTTCGAATTAAATTAGAAAGTATTGGATCGGGACAAAAGTTTGTAGTGAATTTCAAAGACAATATTTAGATATTTTCACATACATTTATTCAACAATTGTTCCTTTACCTTCCGACATCTTTGAAGCAGCTTCACCATTCCATCCTCCTAAAACTGACATATTTTGAGTGATAAACTGATGACCAAATGTTCGAAAAATCGTTTTAAAGAACTTTTGGGCACCCAGAGCTGAATTTTTTCTTTAATAAGATTACTGGAATATTCACAACGATATTTTTTTTTAAATCATTTCACCCCAAGCAAGGCAGAACTGCCACTAGTGTGCAGGGGGATTACAGAATAGGGGATTGATAAGAAAGAGGAACAAGTTACAGGGGAGTCAGAGAATGAGCAAAAACAGGATGGGAATACAGGTGTGAAGAGAGCTGCATGAGAGTGGAGTGGAGTGTAAAGAAGAGCATGATACAAGAGTTGTCAGGGAAAGAATGTGAGTCAAGAAAATAAAAGATGGCAATTGACTTTGCATTTAAATTCTTGAAGATTGTAGTTTTCAGAGAAGCAAGTATACGGAAGGGAATTCCACAGGCGAGAAGTGAGAGCAAAGAAGCTGCTAGATGCTTTATGTATAAATAAATATGCTGTTTAAGAAATAAACAAAACGTCTACTCAATACGAGTATCCAGTGAAAAATATTGTTTAAAGTGATATACATCTGTCGGATTAATAAAAATTAATTCTAAATATACAGAGCGAGCCAAAAGTGTATACACTCCTGTATATAAAAATAACTGTATGGATAGAGGAAAAACTTGTATAGGTTTTGTAATACTAAATTTATTCAGGCATCACGAGATTAATACACGTTACCTTTGGACTCTACTATCATAAAAGGTACTCAGAATGGTCGTCTTTAGCTTCCAGACATTTATTAGTACAGCGAATTACTGCTTTGGGAATGTTGGCCAAAGTGCCCAGTGGGGTTAACGCACACGCATTTTCAATTTCTTGAAAAGAAGAGCCCAAAATGCCAACAACAGGTTGGGGATACTGAAACCAAACACTGCGACACTGAAACAGAGAGACGCATTGGCATTGCCAAGGACGAATTTCAAAAGTTAAGCAGAGTATTGAGAGATAGAACGATTTCGTTGGAACCAAAGAAAATAGTACTGGACTGTTATGTGATATATGTCCGCCTATATGGCAACAAATTTTGGACGGTCTTCTCAAAGATGAAGGAGATACTCGAAGGAACAGAAATGTGGTTTTTCAGAAGGATGCTAAGGGTACAATGGACCGAACATGTGTGCAACGACTAGGTTTTGGGAAGGATGAAAACAGCATCAGGAAAAGACAGCTTAGGTTTCTGAGACACGTAATGAGGAAGGAAGGCTTTGAGAATCTAATACTCACAGGATGGATAGAGGGAAAGAGAGACATAGAAAAGCAGCAGGAGACAAATTTGATGGGCTTGATTAAGTAGATGGCAGAGAGAGGCTTGGGAGAGATACTAAGAGGAAATATGTTAATAATGACACGGGATCTCCCAGAATTTTATTTAATTTTCTCTTTATATTTTTCATTTTTTAAAATATTTAATGTCAATTTTTTCCATCTTTTCTTTTTAAATAATGATCTTTATAAATAAACAAATAGTACCCTAACATTGTAAGATTTAATTTCCACGAACATCATGAAAACTTAAATTCAAATCTCTTAAAGGTCATTTTATAATATGCAACCAATGTAGGATAATATATATAAGAGAGATGCTGAAAAAGTCTCGACACTGCAAAGATTGTAATCATCCGAGGCACATTAGGACCTTACGGGAAGAACATGTCAGTCGTAGAAGCAATGAGTGTGTCTAGAGCCAAATATTTTCACTGAGCCCAACCCTTATGGACCGGATATGAATTTCAAAGTTTTCCTTCTCCGAGACTAGCTTACGGCGGAAGCAAAAGAAACTAATCTATCTTGCAGGGAAATAAGCCCATGCTCTTTCCAAGGGCATTAATTAGTGCAAAGTAAACGCAGAAGAAACCCCTTTTTAAAAGAAAAAGACTGATGTTTGCCAATATTTCGATTAATGGATTAAACTGGTAACTTTTCAGCACCCCCTCCTATAACCAACTGCTCTAGCAGCAGATTATACCGGGAAGTTGATTACACTGTTCAAACTGTTTTTGTAAACAAGACCATACAAATTATCGAATATAGAAATTTTAATTAATGATGTGTTTCCTGCTACAGAAACAGCCTAAGCATCACCTACATAGATGTATCACGAGCGACGCAAAGCGTACTACAGAACCATCCTTAGTGTCACCTACATAGACTGCATATTAAGTAACATAGAACATGTTGTAGAACAATCCTAGACTCCATCTAAAAGTCTCATACCTTGAAATAGAAACATCTCAGACAACATCTACATTACAACTGAAGCAGAATATGCTACAGTACCATTCTAGAAGTCACCTACTTAGACTGTATCATAAGTGACGCAGAAAGTGCTAGAGAACAAACCTAGGCGTCCTCTACATAGACTGCATCACCAGTGACACAAATCGTGCTACAGAAACATTCAAGTTCATCACCTACATATTTAACACTCTGGCCCCTCAGGTCGAATACTGGTCATCACGGCACCATATATTTAACTCTTTCCGTCCCCGGGTGATTATCCTGATCACGGGAACATATATCTAGCACTTCCACTACACGGGCCTATTCCGGTCAACGTGCACCAGACCTAACTGTTCCACTCTGGCCCTTCAACCTCCAGCATCTGCCTCTTCGAGTTGAGGTATCTATTCGGTCTTAACCGAACTTAAGGGGTTGGCCGTAGGTCCCTGAGCATCCGTAGGTCAGTCAACCGGCTCACTACTTTCTGCCCATGTTGTGATTATTAGATCCAGAAAGCAAAAGTGTTGTTCGTTCACGGCCTACTGAAGATGTAGACACGGCTGGGGGAGCCGGTGTTAAACATTTAGAATACAGCAAAAAGAAATTGAAAGAAAAAGGTAATCTTCGTAGAAAGCCGAACAACCAACTGTTCGATGGGTGCATTGTTAATGTTTTTTATATACAAAAGAATAGAGAAAGTAACAGTTTTTAGTATATCAACTCACACACTAGAGTCTAAACAGAGAGAGAGAGTGTGTGTGTGAGTGTGTGTGTGTGTGTGTGTGTGTGTGTGTGTGTGTGTGTGTGTGGTTAACAATGGAGTCAATTCTTCTCAAATAAAACGCTGGGATCACGGTATCTTTCAAAGATGCTGGTACAAACGACGGATGATGCAATACCGATATTGCTGGGCTGGTGACGAACCTTAATTTCATAGACTCAGCAGTTTTTCACTGCGACCGCTATGACGACGATACTTCTCAAAGTCCATTTTTTAATTTCAACAATTCGCAACAAATTCGGGGCGACGCTTTAACTTTTCAAATCTTAATCTCCTTATCGGGGACCCTCAGTCCGACTTCTTCACAAAACATCAGCTTCACATAATCATTTCATAATTTTTTCTTCCTGTTCTTTGTCCTTCCATCACCGCCAGCAACAACAAATATAATCTGCAACAAAGCCGTCGTCTGAAACAATAGGACCAAATGCAAGTAAAATATAAAATATATTTTACTCTCCGTTTTCATACAAAAACGTCTTCCGTTAGTTTGGTCCGAATTTTCAGCAACCTTACTCCAGCGGGAGTGACAACCGTACGCTCCCACGATTCTGGTCTCTCTTTTAACCCCTCCTCTTCATCGGGGAGACCCGATGAAACACAAACGTACGCTTTCACGGTCGTGAACAGACTCTGTCTTACTTCAGCATTACGACGCGCTTATATGGGAACAGGATGGTCACAAGCCAGGCCATTCACCTGCTTAACCCGAGTGTCTGGTTGCTTTAGCCAAAATAATGCGAATTTCAAAGTTTCTTTTGCTTACTAAGCTATATTTAAAATTTCTTAGTTGATCAAATTAATTCGTTCATTTCCACCGTTCTCCGACGACCCCAATTAAACGGCACTCAACATACGCTAGATCAGATCTCACCACTGGTGACCAAAATACATTTCGAGGTTCCAATTTACTTAAAAAAAATATCATTTTTTTTACCCCCTTGTTTTCTGATGACCCAAATATAACGGCCTAACTTTTGTTTAGATCAGATTTCGCTACCAGTAAACGATTACACTGGTATATTTCACTGTTCTAGTTACTCCAATTTTTGACCAAAAGAAAAATAATTAATATTACCATGTTTTCTGGAAGTCGTAAATCTGTTTTAAAAAAAATTCTTAATAAAAATTAAAAAGGAATAAACAAATTATATGACGTTTCGGCCTTCTTCAGGTGCCGGGAATTTTGAAACACAACCGTACGCTTTCACGGTCGTGTATGTGTGTATGTGTTTGACTCTCTCTGTCTGTCCGTCTGTCTGTCTGTCTCTCTCTCTCTCTCACACACACACACACACACACACACACACACACACACACACATAGATTCTATCACAAATGACGCAGAACGGGCTACAGAACCCTACACATCGTCACATACATAGACTGTATCCTAGGTGTCATCTACATATACTGTATCACAAATGAGCAGATCGTGCTGCAGAACCATACCAGGCGTCTATACCAGTGACTTCGAGCATGCTATAGAATTATCCTAGAGGCCACCTACATAGACTGCATCACAAGGGATACAGAGACGGGCTACAGACGCATCCGAGGTGCCACCTACATAGACTATATTACAAGTGACGCAGAGCGTGCTACAGAATTATTCTACGAATCGCCTACATAGACTGAATCACAAATGACGCAGTGCATGCTACAGAAACATCGTAGGTATCACCTCCATAGCCTGCATCACAAGTGATGTAGAGCGAGATATCATCAAACAAGAAAGCTTGTTAGAAGACTTAATATCCACTGTACAATAGAGAAAGTTGAAATGGTATGAACATATCGGAAATCCAAGAATCTTTCTACTGCAATTCTGCAAAATATCATTTTAGGAAAGAAAAGAGTTCGAGGAATATGTTCTCTGAAATACAGTACATCACTGTTGTGGACTAGAAAATCACTTACAGAGATTCGGACATTTGCATGCAACTGAGACACCCTGAGGGAGCTATTCATGTGCTTCGCTACTCAGAAAGCCTACAACCACTCTCTATCATGATGATGACGATGATGATGATGATGATGATGATGATGATTGCTAACTCGGGACTGTTTTATTACAGTATACTCTTTCTGTTGGTGGATTTACTTCATTTAAACTGCAGAATAATTATTTAGGAAAGAAAAGTACGGTATTTAACACTTGGCACCAACTTAACAGAGGAATGAGGAAGCTCGAATTTTAGATAAAAAATTATTATCTGTATATAATTGATACATCACACTAGCCACCACTGAAGTATGAACAAACCTTATTATTTATATAAAAAATACGGATATGCAGATGACAACGTGTTGATAGCAAACACAGAACAAAAACAGCAGGCACGTCTAGTCAAGAGAGTAAAGAAAAGGAAGGAACGAATTATCAACAATAAGACAGAATGTTTGGCCATTATCAATAGACAACCCAAGATAAAGGCTATCGATTTTGCGTCTTCAAGATCAAGGATTTACTGAAAATTAAAAACGATTTGAAAGAGTAATCTGAACGGGTACTGAAATAGCAAATGATGCCTCTCAAAAGCTAAAAACAAGAAACAGAAAAAAACATCGTTGACTAACAGCTACGCTATATAAGTTCTCTGCAGACGATGAGAATACTTGTAGTAGCAGACATGCAGTTCAAGAAAATTATATTGTGAATTCCATGGACGAACATGTGAGCGACTAAAAAGTTTTAAGGAAAATGAAAACAAAAAAGACACTTGAGATTATTAAGCAGGCAGTTGAAATTTATGGGACATAGATGTGGAAAAAGGCAATGGATTCTTTAACACTCACAAGGCATACTGAAAGCAAGAGAGACATAGGAAAAGAGTGTGAAATCTACGTAACAAGATGGCAGAACGTAAAAAGGAAGGGCCATAAACATTGCTTAGAGCAACAAAGAATAAGAAATTAAGTTGAACTATATCTTGAAGCAAAAGGTCACATAAAAGAAAACAAATTAATTTTTCAACATGATCTTCGTCTTTGTCAATGCACTTAAATCACTGGTAAATATTAAGCACGTACATCGAAGATATTACAGTGAGAATTTCAGATCAAGATTCAGTTAAAGTCTGAATCTTTCTGTAGACATTGACGTTGGCTATCATATCTAACCACATTTTCCTGTCCTTTTGAGTGCTTTTCTTATATTTGTAAAACAACTTTTGCTTTCGTATTTCGTATTTAATAGCTTACCTTACCAGAAAGTTACAGTATCCGAATCTACGGTGTCACGTGTCTTTGTGTCACAACAAATATTCGTCGGGATAATTAAAAACAAACCCAAGTTCACATACAACTTTTTGCACCTTTTTCATCTTTGAAAGGTGTAAATTATTCACTATCAGAATAACATAGACAATGTTCTGTTACAACGGCTATTTGTGAAGTTAGGTCCCAGTTTCAAACAATCGTGTTTTATATATATATATATATATATAAAAGACGCATGCTTTTATCAATGTTTTTGTTGGTTTGTTTGCACAAATTATGCACTTACTTCATTTTAAAATAATACCAATATGTTGTCTTTGCTGTAGTACACAGCATTTGCTACTTTTTTATTTGAATTTATGTTAAAACTGTTGAGTAGAGAATACTCTTGTCATCGTATATCGATGGACGGACAAAAGTAACTGGAAACTTAAAATATACAATTTCGAGTCTCATGTAAATAAAAGAGCATCTGTTTTGTCAGAAAACAGGCGCATTGTTTGTCTGTTATGACACTCCTGTTGCCAACCAACGAGAGATGACCTAATATCGTTTATAGCCCAAATCAAGACATATATCTATATCTATATCTGTGTGTGTGTGTGTTTCACAAACCACTTAGTATAGATTTGTCAGTTGAAAAGATTTTCAAAGTGTTACGTCATTTTTTCTGCGAAATAAAGCTTGCGTCTCTGAAATATTACAAAGTGCAAGCTGTCACCATATGTAGCTTTTCATTAAATAAAGTTCTAATCTAGTTTTGTAACAGGCATTTTGTTTCAATCTAGTTTTGTAACAGGCATTTTGTAACTCTTATATTCAGTATCCCTACGCCAGAGTTTCGTGGACGAACCTTTTTGTAATTGTTTAGCCTACTCGTCAGGAGATATCAAGAAACGTCAATCAGTTTTCTTGTTTTTGTTACATATATTAAAACAAATTTTATTAAGTAACATCGATAACGCCTGTATAATAAACTTTTTATATTGTCTTTCTAACTTTCAGTTTTATATTGTTTTTAAATTATTAATAAACTGTCCAAAGATGAATCCAAGTAAATCTTACTTTATATATATATATATGCAACCAACAATTTGAAATGAATTGTTTGAACATTATTTTTTATCGATAGGGGTCGCAGGTTCGAATCCTGCCGAATGGCACACATTTTCGTAATAAAAATTTATCGTAAATAATCAGGCCGGTAGAAATAAATATATAATACTGTTTCATTAAAAACAGAATATCTACTTAAATACGAGTATCGATAAAAAAATAATGTTCAAACAATACATTTCAAATTGTCGGTTGCTTATAACCTAGTTTCGTTAAAATTCGTTGATTTCCGTAACATGTTTACATTTGTTGACATTACGATACATTTCAGAGCAGATATGTTTGTTTACGATAGATCGAAAATTGTGTTATATAGGCTTGATAAAAACAACATTCAGGATGGAGGCTATTCGTGGTCGAGAGGTCTAAGACGTTACCAGATCAAATGGTAGCTTCCCCTATATAGATAGGGGTCTGCAGGTTCGAATCCTGCCGAATGGCACACATTTTCGTAATAAAAATTTTATCGTAAATAATCAGGCCGGTAGAAATAAATATATAATAGTGTTTCATTAAAAACAGAATATCTACTCAAATACGAGTATAAAAAAATAATGTTAAAATATATATATGTGTATATATACATATATATAGTGAGAGGAGAATGGCAAACTCGTAAAGAAGGAGTGGATAATCCAAAAGATTTTATCTAATTAATATAAATTAATAATTAGATAAAAATGGTTATTATTAAGAGTAATATAAAATATTGAGAGGAAAACTCAACACGTAATTAAACGGTGATAAATTCATAATAAAAAGAAAATTTACAATTGAACGGTTGAAAAATAAACAAACGACAATTTCACTCAGAATATTTTAAAAAACATTTTTAACAGAGGAAGTGAGCTTTGTATCATTTAAACCAGAAATAAATTGAGGATAGATACATTAAATCACACATATAACACAATACAGAATAAGAAATACATACATTAAATCACACAAACACAAAACAAATGTTAGGAAAGAATATATACACACACAAAAAGGAGCATAGGAATAGGCAATACGAAATATATACACAGATAGGATTTATACATACATTAAATCACACAAACACATAACAAATTTGGAGATGATATATATACACACACATATGTGTATACTAGCAGTATAGTCCGGCGTTGCTCGGGTGTAATGAAAGCTTTAAAACTAATCCATGGTCCTGGAGCTCAGACTCTTTGGACGTTGGCACGAAAGACTAAAAAAGCAATAGTTGTTTCCAGTTAAAGCGAAACCATAGACTGAAAGAAAAATGAATGGGTGTAAGTCAAATTTTGAAGTTTGGTGAGAATCGGATAAAAATTGTGGATTTGTATAAAGGACATACAGACAGATAAACAGACACACACACAAACATCTTGCCTTATATATTATATATATATATATATATATATATATATATATATATATATATATATATTCTCAATTTTCTGCCCTATTGTAAGAACTGAAACCTTGAAACTTCTGAATATCGTTTCTTATGTCTTTGTCTATGAGTGTATCAAATTTGATTAAAATCGGACCACTCCTTCTATAAGCCGATTTTTTTATTATCGATTTTCGATATTTATCGGGGGTACCTGGACACAAAACCTAGCTAAGAACACTCGCAGACGCTTATAGTACAACTGTATAAATTCTCAATAAAATCGGTTCAGCCGTTTCGGAGTCTATAGGTAACGGATACACACACATACACACAGAACACACACACACACAGACAAAGTTTCATTTATAAATAAGTTTAGATTTAGACTAGATAGATATTCCTTTCTAGTATATATGTAGGTTAATGTCTGTCTCTTTATTCCGTGTGTCTGTAGTGTGATTTGTTGCATTCTTAATTTATTTCCGTTAAAATGATAAGTGTTCACTTCTCGTGTCAAAAACCGCCTTTAGAAAATTTTAAGTGAAATTAATTTTTATTTTTCTAGATGTGACAAAACAAATTTAAAAGTATTTTTCAAGGAGGATTTTCTTTCTGGAAAAGTTCTATAAAAGCTTTCTCATTTTCTAAAAAAATATTGTGACTGTATATATTATCCGACCCTTTCTCTTTCTCTTTTCCTCTTTCATGTGTTTAAGTCTAAGGGTACTGTGTGTGTGTGTGTGTGTGTGTGTGTGTGTGTGTGTGTGTGTGTGTGTGTGTGTGTGTGTTCTCTCCTAATAATTTTCATCATTCCAAGATGTTGTTGAAATATGGACCTGCTTTTCTCATTCACTTTGATGGTTTTGGCTATGCCTGGCTGTTCATATCTTTTTATCAATAAAATGAATGAACCAGAGATAACAACGATATAACGAACCTTTATAATGCTCTCAAAAGATTATTTTAACTGATTACTGCCCATAACACTTAATTGGTATGGAGTGGGGCACTTCGACGTGGTGTAATGGCTAACAAGCATGTCTCGTAAGATCAATTACGGTTGATAAATAGTTTCGGTCCTCCATAGACACCACATACTTTTGGACTTGGGCTACGCTTAGAAAATCGCCATAACACGTAATAGGGGTTGAGGGATCAGCTTGACTGTAATATTGTGACCATTATTCGGAATTTTTTCTTTGACTAATCACTTAAAATTTGCAGATTAACACTCTTCCTGCCCTAAAACAATGAGGGTATTTCTTTATATTAAGTTGTCGTTCACGTTCCAACACGTTACAACACGTCAAATGTGTCAACATTTCTGATTAGAACACATTTCAATCTCTTGAAAAAGGTTGTTTCAAATTACTTAATTCGTGTCAGTTTTGCATCCCTATGAAAACGGAAGTTTATAAAGTGTATTTTAAAGACTTGATGCTTTTTTTAATACAGTAAAGACAAAAATATCTGGCACGTAGCAATAAAGATATGTGCTGTGTACGGTGAAGGTAGTTTAACTGACATAACTGTACGGAAGTGGTTCGCTAAGTTTAGAGTTGGTCGATTGTTGACTTATTGATGAAGAACACTAAGGCAGACCCTCCAACTATAGATGACGACTAAAGACATTGACTGAGAATAAACCGCATTACACTACGCATGAATTGGCAGAAACATAACATTTATCAAAATCCACAGTCCATGAGCACCTAATGAAGGTTGGGTATTCAATCGCTACAATGTTTGGGTAACATGATTTGAGTGAAAATAATCTTTTGGATCGCATTTCTATCCGTGATTTTCATAAACGCAATTAAAATACAACTTTTTTAAACCAGTTGTAACAGGTGATTAGAAATGGATCGTTTATGTTGTATCGGTGAGGGCCTGGATACCTCAAACATGTCATAGATGACGCACATGTCGTGGTCTGTAATGGGCCAATAAAAAGGAACACACTTTTCATCATAGTAAACAGCATTACTAAATGGCCAGAAGTTTTCAAAGGCTAAGCGTACATTATCTTTTATACATCTGGGCGACCGGATGTCACATGGCACGAGCCACGACACAACAGTTTACAATAATGTTCAGCGAAAAAGAGCCTAGAGTAAGTGACATGAGCCAACTTTAGCCACTACAAAAACCGGTCTTCTTCCTAAGAAAGCCATGCTGTGCATCTGGTGAGAATGGGGAGGAATTCTGTCCTATGAGTCTCTGCCAAGTAACCAATCAACTGATTCTGCATTGTACTGCTAGCAACTGAACGAATTAAAGACAGCAATTCAAGAATAACATCCAAAATTGGTGAGCAAGAAATATATTGTTTTCCATCGGGTTAATGCTAGACCTCATGTTTCTTTGGTGACCCGGCAAAAATTGTTACAGCTTGCTTAGGATGTGTTATCCCACCTGCCATATACACCAAACATTATCCATTCGGATTTTCATTTATTCAGGTCCCTACAAAATAATCTTAATGGGAAAAATTTTAATTCTTTGTATGATAAAAAAACACCAAAATAAGTTCTCTGCCAAAAAAACACCGAAATTCTTTGAAGACGAAATCTTTAAGTTAAAGAAAAAATGGGGAAATGTTGTGCAACAAAATGGTTCATATTTAGTTGAATAAATATTTAATGGCATAATTATCTTTTAATTTCTCTTAAAAATAGACATGAACTTTCCGGATAACCCAATTTTTTTCTGTACACACAGATACATATACGTTTGACATATATATATATATATATATATATATATATATATATATATATATATAAACGAAATTTTACGAAATCCATTAAATCTGACATGTTTTTAATTTCTTTGTTTAAAATATACGGGTAGGATCTGAACCTGTGTCTCCTAGGGGAAACCGCCATTTGATCTGACGTACCTTAGACCGCACGACCACGTAAGAGCTCCCAATCCGACTAATCCCGAATAGTGCTTTTAAACATACACCTTTCTCGATTCTCAAAATATACATATCTACCCTGTTTCGTATCCTAATATAAACAAAGACTATTTACGCAATTTTCAGAAATCCATTAAAAATTGATTAAATACTATTTAAGTATGAGTATCCATTACAAATAATGTTTAATTTAATTTCTCTTTCATTTGTTTACATTCATCTTTTTCATCTTTTATTTATTTAAATTTTTTATTCTCATTTTAATAGCTTTCATTCTTTTTTGTTTTTTCTCCTTTTTCATTCTCCTTTTTTTTAATTTTTCTTCTTTCATTCTCTCTGTTCTATTTCATCTACTTTTATTCTGTCTTTTTATATCTTCTCCTTCTTTCATTCCCACTTTTTTTATTTTTTTTCCATTCATTCTCTCTTTATTTTTCTTTCTTTCATTTCTTCTCTTTTATTTCTTCTTTCATTATCATTTATTCCTTTTTCTTTCATTCCCTCTTTTTATTTCTTCTCATTCTTTCTTTTTTATGCGTTCTCATTCTTTTACTCTTTCTATTATTTCTCAATCATCTATTTTTCTCTTTTATTTGTTTTCATTCTTTCATAACGTCTTTTATTTGTTCTTATTTTTTATTCTCTCTTTTTTCGTCGATTTTATTCTCTTTTTTTATTTCTTCTATTTAATCCTTTCTTTTTACCTCTTTGCATTTTTCCTTTTTTTTCTTTTCTCTTTTCTGACTCTGTCTCTTTCTTTTTCTCTCTCTTTCCCTCTTGCTTATTGTTCTCGATGCTTTCTCCACTGTAACTCGTTCTATTCTATTCCTACATTCTCCTTCTTTTTTTTCTCTCTTTTCTGTATGTTTATTAATCTTCTCCATCTTTATTACAACTCTCTTCTCTTCCTTCTATTTGACTTTTTACTCTTTTTCTGTCTATTTACACTAACTTCATCTTTCGTTCCTCCATATCTCCCACTATTTTCCCTCTATTTTGCAACGCGAATAGACTAGCTAGAGTAACAAGTATTCACACACACTCCACCCAATTTTTACAGTAATAGAAGATAACGTACACTGCCAAGTTATTCCTTAACATAAAACCTCGTATTCTGCATAAATAAAGTCTTGAATCTGTCTTTGATCTCTTTTTGCAGGTAAATATGTATACAATTGCATTTGTGAATGTCATGTAGGAAGTAGGTCGAGAATAATTATTTCTCAGTTGGTTGACTACTTCGTGGAAAAATGAACCGACCGATTTTCCACGAAATAATGTGACGTCAAAACAAGGATGAGTTTGGACTAAAACAAAAACAACCAATCAGATTCAGAGTTAGATTTATTTTCGTATTTTTAAATTATTTTTTTCCTTTTGTAAAATGAAAAAGTACCGTGTATGTACAGAGACACGCAAGTGCACATACACATACGTAGCGATAATAAAAACGATGTTAAGCATTAGAAATCACGATCGCTGGCCTATGAATGCGGCTTTTTTTTTTAACAGTACCAACTTTATCAACACGCTTTTTTCATGCTATCATTTCGTTGTATACACGTACTTCACAAAGTTCAAAAATATTTTATAATTTAAATTTTTTTTACGATTTTATTATAAAAAGCCATTCAAATTTGTTTTAGGGAATGAATAGTAAGCGCAAACTGATTGTAGTACGGACTTCTACCGCTACTCTTTCTGAGCAGTTCACTAATATGTAGTGATAATGGCTGGTTGGACCAGCAGACAGACGGTAAAAAAAGTGTTCAGTGCTCCATCAATACAAATGAACTGAATATGCACTGCTAAGTATATGTTAAAGAACAGAACACTTACTTGCTACCTAGGTTTCGACCACGCTGGTCTCTTCAGGTAAAGTACTGTGCCTCACAGCTGGATCGAAACCTAAGTAGCAAGTAAGTGGTATGTGTCCTGTTCTCTGTGTGTGTGTGTGTGTGTGTGTGTGTGTGTGTGTGTGTGTGTGTGTGTGTGTGTGTGTTTAATATATTGCACGTAAGCCTGTATTTAGAAAAAAAGAGGGCAGGCACTGGCCGCAGAAACAATTTATTTAAAAAAAAGTAATATTTATTTGATAAATCGAATCTTATTCTTTACTTTATTCGTCGACTTGCTACCACTCTGTGTTCGTTTTTTTTTTTTTTCTACATTTAGTTAATACTAACTTATACTCCACATGTATCGTCCATAAAATTTCTTAATAAAATTTCTTAATCTTAATACTTTATTGTAATTCCCCAAGTGATCCCTTACTTAACCATTGATGAATCTCTGGACTAAGTTAAAACAGAGTAAATTTTTTATTTCATTTTTCTGTTTTCATTTTTTTTTTTTTCGGGGTGGGGAGATAGGTCTTAATTCAGCATATTAAACTGAGAGAGAGAGAGAGAGAGAGAGAGAGAGAGAGAGAGTGAGAGGGAGCTTGACCCGACGATTGTGCTTAGCGTGAATCAAACTGTCGCCTCTGGGTGGTGCTTTCGCTAAAGCAACGTCTCTTCATACTGAGGGTACCGGATTAGCAGTTTTCTGGTTGCTTATTCCAACTAGTATTTAGAAGCCCGAAGCCTTGCCTTGCATAATGTCTAGAGAGCGTGCTCTGATCAACAGACGTATAATATCGGAGTTCTAGCAGTGTCATGTCGCGCATGGATGAGTGTCCTTCAAACCAAATCATGACAATTCACAACCAAATATATAAAAGTAAACCAGGCAAACAAAAACCCCTAATCCCCTCAACATTTTTTCCATAAAATACGTGGTATATGTACCAACTTTTGCAGTGTGGAATGATTCCTCCACGAAAGGTTCTCAGACATCCAAGCTCTCTGTAAAACTAACCATAACCCTACAATCCTTTTCTTTTGATTCCTGGTTACCTTCCCCTTCTTTGGAAGAACTCCAATGTTCAAATTAATGACCTGCGAACATGTACCACTGGCTAGAGAACTCTCTCTTGAATCCCCCAAACATTTTTGCATGTGTCTCCGTCTTTCTCTACAAAAGTCAGTCAGCTATCTCCTCTTTCTCTGTCGCTCTTATTCCTATCCTCACTGTTCCATATTAGATAGCATCGCTGATGTAGACCGTCTATACATAACCCGTAAAGAAGGTGGAAAAGGTCTTATTCAGCTAGAATTGTCATACAAGACAACAACTATTGGCTTACTAACATACATAGAAACAACCAAGGACTGGATGATACAATTAGTTAAACAACATGAAAACAGAAGAAAATATTCGATAATAAAAGAAGGCAGTAAATACAAGCAAGATTTACATTTATTAGATTCTGTAGAAAAGCAAAACAAAAGCCAAGAACCAACTATTGCGGCAAAAATATGAAAATGAAAGCCAAAGATAAAGCTCTTGAACAGATGAAACAACGCTGGCAAGACAAACCTCTGCATGGCCAATATCCAGAACGTGCCAATAAATCCAATGTTGATAAAGTTAATACTCATCTATAGTTACGTGCATCTGGATTAAAGTCTGAGAGTGAAGGCTTTATTCTTGCAGCGCAAGACCAAAGTCTTTTCACTAGAAACTTTCAGGCAAATATTATACATAGTAATGTGGATCCAGAATGCAGGTTCTGTGAAAAACACCAAGAAACAATAGACCATCTAATCTCAGATTGTTCTGTACTTGCCCAAAATGAGTATAAAAATCGTCACAATAGAGTGGGGCAATATTTACTTTGGATAATGTGCAACACTATGGAAAATCTGCAAACAAACACTGGTATGAACATCACCCAGCACCGGTTACAGAAATAGAAGATGTAACCATTCTATGGGATTACACCATCTACACAGACAAATAAATTGAAGCAAATAGGCCGGACATTATTGTTAAAAACCAGAAAAAAAACTTGCCTATTAATTGATTTGGCTTGTCCAGCGGATTGTAACATAGCAACTAAGGAATTCGAAAAACTGTCAAAATATAAAGACCTGGAAATTGAAATAGAAAAAATGTGGAAATTGAAAACAAGTGATAGTAGGTGCACTTGGAATGATAAAAAATGGAACAAAACAACACATTGAAAGAATCCCTGGACACCCCAGCTTAAGAGACATACAAAAAATTGTCTTGTTAAGTACAGCCCACACACTATGGAGAACTTTGTCTATGTAACTCTAGGGATAATAGGGGAGATATAAAAAACATGAAATAGAGCCATAACGACACTCCACGACCTGCCTTAGGTCTTAGCGCAGAGTTGGTTGGTTGGTAGTGCGACCATACCTGAAATCGAAATATGATGAAAAACGACAACATAATAATAATAATAATAATAATAATAATAATAATAATAATAATAATAATAATGATAACAATAATGATAAAAAATTTTAAGGGTCCAAAGTCTTTAACGAGAAATTCTAGATTTTTTTCAAAATTAAACTTTTAAGTTTAACTTAGATTTTGTTATGGAATCCTATACCTATTTTTATGTCTACATTTAAAAATTAGTTAATTCCTCTGGTTTAAAAGTTCATTGCACTTTTTATATTTGATTATAACTGTTTTTTCTTCTAAGCACAGATTGCATATATCCCTGAACTTGTTGGTAGTTTGAGCATGTTTGATGATCCTCCGTTTAATTTGCTGGGTGAGTTCTCCGTCCTTTAATTTCCAGTAGTGTTTCGATAGGGCGCTTTGGTGTTTTAAGGAGGCGTTGGAAAAATAATGTCGGTGAATGTAAAATCTTTGTTTCCAACTTCCTGCGGATATTCCTATGTATGTTCGTTTTTTGTTGGGGTCCTCTTCCGGAAAAACTGGTGGCTTCATATGTTGCTTTGTCAGAATTACACATGCTTTCAACGGGGCAGTTGGTTCTGTTAATGTAGTTGCAAGGAGGTTTGTGTTCTTGTGGTTTATTGTGTAAATGTTTGAGTAGTTTATTGTTGTATGAATTAATTATATTTTGAATATTTTTAGTGCATAAATAACTTATTTTTAGAGTTTTTCTGTTAAAGATTTTATTTGGGGGTTATTTTGGTAGAAATTTTTACTAGGCTGAGAAAGTATCAGCCGATACAACTTGCAGAATGGTGGGTTGAACAATATTATTTTTCCGTTTCTTATTTTTGTTTTTGTTTTTGTTTCCATTTTTAGTTTTTTCTTTCAAATTTTCTTGATATATTATTTCTTTTTTGAAATTACTCCTTCTGATGGCTTCATTGTATACTGATTCGTTCTCATTAAATATTTTTGTTGGATGATAATCTATTAATTCTTGTATTTACTGTGTTAGGGATTTGCTTAATGATTGATTTATGTTGATTGGAATTGACATTAATATAAATTGGGAATTGATATCTTTTATGGTATGGTTTAAATGTGTTGTTGGAAAGGTTGAAACTAATGTCTAAAAAGTTAACAATTTTGAGGTTAGATGATATCTTGATTTTGAAACCTAGAAATTTGAAGGCTCTTATTTTTTTCTGAAATTTAGATGATAGAGGCCATTGCTATTTGGGATATACATAAGCCATCATCTCGGTAAAGATCTACTTGATTTGGATCAACAATTCTACTAAGAGTATATAATATATATATATTCCTATAAGATCAGCGATTTGGGCTGAATAATACAATCACATTGGGACGTCAAAGTTATTGCTGAGATTTTTAGTCCAAGTGGAATCGTTTTATTAGTCCAAGTGGAATAGTAAAGATTGTCTAGATGCTTAGATTATTTCACTTTCATTATTCGAAATGTTTATGAAGTTTCTAGCATAATTTAAACTTTTAATTAATAGGTCGTAAAAAATAGAGAGGTAAAAATCGATTATATCAAATTGTAAATACGCAACGGTTTTTATTATAATGGGTGGATAGTTGCTAGCAGAATATAAATACTGTTAAAATGATTCAGAAATAAATTAAAAAACCTAAAGTATTAAAGATTTAATAATTAATAAATACATACACATATGAGTTATATATCTTACTGTAATTTTTATAAAAAGCACATCTTTTTTTTATTGAAAGTTTTTGGTTATTTATTTGATAAATAAATGTTCATATCAATGCTCAAAGTAATCTTTATCATGCTTTAATTTAAGAATTATCCTCTATACATTAATTTTCTAATTTTGTTGCTTTTGTGTAGTTGCTCTTTTTATTTATTAAACAATATTTTTATCTATTTTCTCTTACGTAACTGGATATTCGATAAAATTTATTAACGAGAAACATGCTTCGGCAGGATTCGAACCTCAGTACCAATGGGGCAAGCAATCTTTGATCTGACGTAGTTTTAGATTTAGCGTCGATATATATATATATATATATATATATATATATATGTGTGTGTGTGTGTGTGTGTGTGTGTGTGTGTGTGTGTGTGTGTGTGTGTGCGGATTCATATTACTATATATGCTATGTTAGTGGATACACGTGTTGGAATTGCTATCCCAGTTTTTAGTCCAGTTGCTATTAATTTCACTGTTAAAGAAATATACAGTTGTAGCAACGCATGTATCCACTAAAATTATATATATATATATATATATATATATATATATATATATATATATATATAGTCTTGAGTTGTGATAATGTTTAGTGCCAAAATTGCTGTTTTTTCAGTGGTTTACTGGTAGAAGAAAAAGCTCTGATATATATATATCTTGTGCTAAATAATTGAAACAAAGTGAATAATGTCTTCTTCAGATCTTTTACACTTTCCCTGATTACGTATTCGTCGTCTCTTGTGTTTGTTTTTTTGTTTTTTTTTGTTTTTTTTTACGTTTTGGTCTGATGAATCCTGTTATAGTGTCTGGGCGTGATAAAAATTCAGATGCAATCACGGATGACGCAATATTTTTCACGGTCAAAGAAATTTCATTATACACTCCGAAAATGGATTCATATTATTGCACATCACTGCAAATGACCTAATCTGAGAAAAAACAGTAATCGGATACACCCTGTCACTCCACTGTCACTCCACTGAGTTTTAAAATTCATATGGTGAAAAAAATGAAACTAAAGCAGTTGTTTCAATTATTTTGCACAAGGGTGGATATATAATTGTAGAATTAAGGATAACTGCTCAGTTGGAGGTATATGCATGTCTGAAAAAGTCATATACCAAGTTACTATGTTCCCTAAGAAATACGATAAAGAAAGAAGAGTATATTTTGGAATTTCTGCCGGACCTTGAAAGCACAGAATTTATGATCATAAATATTTCTTTTTTAGGTTTCACCTTAAATTCTAGACAGCTCTACCAAAATATTTCTGGTAATTAAAAGATAGAGGACTCTATTTGATGGAAGATAGTTGGTAAATTATAGACTCCTATTAATTTTAGAAATAGATGTAACCTATGTTTATATGAAAAAATAAAAATAATCAAATTTTGTGGTATATAACAGCTTTGAAACCAATGAAACGAAGTGATTTTTAAATGTCGTCACAAGAATAAATTTAAATTATCGTATTTGCAGGATTAATATAATTTTCTAGCAAATTAAGCTGTTATTGTAATTCTGGTCCTTTAATTTTATTTTTTATTTTTTCATCTTCAAAAATTTTTTGTATTATATTTTTTATAATTTTTTATTTACTATTTTTTTTTATTAAGAATTTCTTCATTATTTTTTATTTATTATTTTTTATTATGTTCATTTACATTTTTTATTTTATTTTTCTATATTTAAACCTGCTGAAAATTGTTTTTGTTTTTGTGATGTTAAACAATTGTGACTGTATATTTTGTTTTTCACTATACTGACTCCTTTGTCTCCGTCTGTATTATTTTTATGCATTTATATTTTCTGTAGAACCTTTTTTTTCAATTTTTTTCATAAACTTTTTAAAATATTGTTTTTAATTTTTCAAATGGGCTTTTTGAGAAGAAATTTTTGAAAAAATATTTTCTAAACACTTTTGTGTCAGTTAATATTTGGGACTGCAAATGTATTCCCCGTCTCTTCTGCCATGTTTTCTTCTCTTCATTTTTTTTTTAATCATATCACCCCAAGCAAGGCGGTAACGCCACTGATGTGCAGGGGGCTACATAGAAGTGAAAAGATTGGAATAGAGAAAACTGGAAACCGCATCCTAAACAGGAAACAAGGGATGAGCCTCTTCACCTGTTCAATAGACGTGGGTGGAGTGTGAACCGGGCGATAGTTTAATCTATCTGTTTATAAGCTTATGTATGTGCGGTTATTTTGTGTATATCTATTCCTATCCTCCTTTTTTGTGTGTGTAAACATTCTCTCCTAAATTTTCTTTTAGCATATGTGTAAGTATGGATTTTTTGATTTCGTGTGTCTGTATTGTGTATATGTGTGATCTGTTGTATGAATTATAAATTCATTTCCGGTTTAAATGATACAGTGTTCCGGTGTTAAAACCATTTTTAAATTATTCTGAGTGAAATTAATATTTATTTATTTTTCAGCTGTCAAAACGAGGCTGTTGTAATTTTTTTTTACCCTGCCGAAGTAATTTCTGGATTTAGGACCGTTTATGTGTTAAGTTTTCCTCTCAATATTTTATATTGCTCTGGATAATATCCATTGAGATGTCTATTTTTTCTAATTAATATTTCATACTAATTTGATGATATCGTTTGGATTATCCTCTCCATTTTTACGGGTTTGCCATTCTCCCTAATATCTATCTATCTATCTATCTATCTATCTATCTATCTATATATATATATATATATATATATATATATATATATATATATATCCGGGTGAGTATAGAATGAGGAGAGAAAAAAGAAAATTTTTTTCCGTCCAAAACATTAATTTAAAACAGTGCTCGATATATGATGTATAGAGCAGTGAATATTTATTATAAATTATGTTTTAACCCCCACGACAACAACGAACCAAATATAAACAGAGAATGATTCCAAACCTTTATTTCCCCCGAAGATGTGTTTAAATCCAAACACTGAAACAATCATATGATTGTAGGGAAGAGGACATATATAGAAGAAATTATGTACAAGTTCTAAAACATAATATATATATATATATATATATATATATATATATATATATATATATATATATATATATAAAGTTTATAAAGGAAAACTCAACACGTCATATTAGTTAAAAACTATAGTTCATTTCAATGAGCTTAACTAGCTCATATCATCAGACTCTTTTACAATATTTTCTCTATCTGGTATAAAATATATTTCTAATTTCTATTATGTTCCCTCTTCATCTTAAGAAAACATTCATTCCGTTCATTCCGGCAGAAATTTTATGCCAGATGGAGGAAATATTGTAAAAGAGTCTGATGATATGAGTTAGTTAAGCTCATTGAAATTAACTATAGTTTATAACTAATATGACGTGTTGAGTTTTCCTTTATAAACTTCATATCGCTCTGGTTAACACCCTTCGAGCTCTCTATATGGATTTACCTATTAATAATTTATATTAAGGAAATCTTGTTGGATTATCCTCACCGTTTACGGACTGACAACTACACACACACACACATATATATATATATATATATATATATATATATATATATATATATATATATATTGTGAAATATAACAGACAATGAATGTCTATTATATTTAATCAGGTGCTGTTCTAAACATCGTCGTTTGGCTTTAATTTCTAAAAAAAACAAAGACAAAAATTTTCCAACATTTGATTATTTTTTATTACGCTGGTTCTAAGCTTTCGGCTTACGTGAACCATCTTCAGAGTGATTGTAGGGACGGTAACATAAAGTTATCCACAATCAAAGATGATTTTCTTTCGTGTTGATATAAAACATTGCTAAGCAACGATAACAATCAAGGAATTGCAGACGCAGGTTGTAAATTAGTGATGTGGTTCTATGACGTCACACTACGTGAGAGACCGAAATGTTAAAAACAGAACTATTTTTATCTGATTAATATTTTATATTAATCTAATGACATCTTTTGGATTATCCTCTCTGTTTTTACGGGTTTGTCATTCTCTCCTATATATATATACATATCTTCTTACAAATGACATCTTCTTCCAAAGCTATATTCTATAAAGAATTGCATAACATTAAATAAACTATTATGCAAAGCAATGAATTTTCGAACTCCGTCATTGATCGACAAATTAAGCCTTCAGATATTGGAGGCCATCTACTTTAAATCAAAGCAACGCACACTCAGTAAAATCACATTTCAATCTAGTCACAACATATTACATTGCATTTAGACATATGGTTCTGTTGCAAAAATTTTGGTCTCTCACGGGTTGCAACGACATAGAACCGCATTACTAATTTACGACCTTCATCATCTATTCAGTAACAAAAAACGAATAAAAAACAAAAAAAAAAAACAGAAGCAAAACAAATAAACAAGCAAACCGAAGATTATAAAGAAAGAAAGAAAAAAAAAAACAAAGAATAGACGCGAAAAAGGAAAGAAACAAAAAAAGACAAAAAGAATAGTCACAAAATAAAAAAAAAACGAAAGAACAGACTTAATAAAAGAAAAACGAAAAATTGAAGCGAAAAAGAAAGAAATAAACAAACCAAAAAATGGAAAGAAAGGAAAAACAAAGCATGGACGAGAAAGAAAGAAAGAAAGAAAGAAAGAAAGAAAGAAAGAAAGAAAGAATACTCACAAATTAAAAGAAAGAAAGAACAGAGGTAAATCAAATGAAAAAGAAAGAAAGCAAGAACAGTGTTAAATAAAATGAAAAAGAAAGAAATAAATAAATAAAAGAATATAAATAAAAGAAAAAACAAAGAATGGTCACGAAAGCAAAAGAAAGAAAGAACAGAGGAGAATAAAAGAAAAAGAAAGAAAAGAAGTGAAAGAATAGACCAAAATATGTAAAGAAAGGAAAAACAAAGAATGGACGCGAAAGACAGAAAGGAACCAAAGAAATAAAGACAAACAATAGATACGAAAGAAATGAAAGAAAGAACAGACAGGAATAAAAGTAAAAAGAAAATATAGAATTGAAAGAAAGAAACAAAGATATAAATCAAAGAATGTAAAGAAAGAAAACAAAAACCAAAGGTATGTTGTATACTCTGTTGTCGGAGCCGGAAATAATTCTACAAATACAATGCTGAGACCAACGGGCAAGCAACTTAAAGATACGTAAATCTGCATTAAGACTGGCGACGAGGATTAAAACTTTAGAGCAACTCAAATTTCACTTGTTTGAGAATTAACACTCAACTCAGGGGTACAAATTTCGCTAATTTCATAATCTTCTTCAACGTAGGGGAGCAAACCGCTTCTTCTCATAAACGTTACGAAAGAAAGAAAGAAAGAAAGAAAGAAAGAAAGAAAGAAAGAATAGAAGCGAAAGAAAGAAAGAAAGAAAGAAAGAAAGAATACAAAGAAAGGGGAAAATAGACGCGAAAAAAAAAAAAGATGGAAACCAAATAAAGAAAGACATAAAGAATATTCTTGAAAGAAAAGAACGAAAGAACAAACGGAAATGATAGGGAAAAATAATAGGAGTGAAACAAAAAACAAACAAACCAAAGAATGTAAAAAGAGAAAAAAGACAAAGAATAGACGCTAAAGAAAGAAAGAAACTAAAGAAACAAAGACATAAAGAATAGTTAGAAAAGAAAAGAAAGAATAGTCGTCAATAAAAGAAAGAAAGAAAGTAATCAAAGAACCAAAAACAAAAAGAACAGTCACGAAAGAAAAGGAAAAAACAAACGTGAATAAAAGAAAAAAATAATAGAAACGAAAGAAACAAAGAAAGAAATAAACAAACCTAAAAATGTAAAGAAAGAGAGAAAAAACAAAGAATAGACGTGAAAGAAAGAAAGAAAGAAAGAAAGACACTAAAGAAACAAAGAACTAAAAATTGTCACGAAAGAAAAAAAACAGATTTCACTAAAAGGAAACAGAAAAAAAAGACACGAAATAAAGAACAATCACTTAAACCAAAGATAGAAAAAAATAAAGAATGGATACGAAAGAAAGAAATTAAATAAAGACAAAAAGAATAGTCACGAAAGAAAAGTAAACAGACGTGAAAAAAAGGAAAAAGAAAGTACAGAAGCAGAAGAAAGAAAGAAAAAACAAACAAACAAACAAACCAAAGAATGTTAAGAAAAAAACAAACAAGCAATAGACGCGAAAGAATGAAAGAAAGCCAAGACATAACGAATAGTCACGAAAGAAAAGGAAGAAAGAAAAACATGACTAAAACTTTTAGAATAGAAGTGAAACAAACAAAACATAGAAGCAATGACTTAAAGAATAGTCACGAAACAAAAGAAAGAAAGAATAGATTGGAATAAAAGGAAAAAGAACGAATGCAAGCGAATGACAAAAAGAAACAAACAAACAAGAAGAATGTTAAGAAAAAAATACAAAGAATAAATATGAAAGAAAGAAACTAAAGAAATGAAGAATAGTTACGACAGAAAAGAAAGAAAAACAGACGTGAATAAAAGGAAGAAAAAAGAATAGGAGCGAAAGAAAGAAACAAACGGGAAGAATGTAAAGAAGGGAAAGAACAAAGAATAAACGCAAAAAAAAAAAAAGAAACCAAAGAAAGAAAACATTAGTCACGAATTAAAAAAAAAAAGAACCAAAGAATAACTGTGAAATAAAGAAAGAAAAAATAGTCACACAAAAGAGAAACAAATAGCATGCGAGAAAGAAAGAAAGAAAGAAAGAAAGAAAGAAAGTTCTTTTTTATTTAAAAAGATTAATTTTTTGGTTATCTCCAACTATAGCAAAATATAAATAGATAGTTCTTCAAAATATATATATATATAATTTGTTTTTTATAATCGTTTCACCCCAAGCAAGACAGGATTGCCACTGGTGCGAAAGGAGTTACAGAGAGAAAAAATGTTAATAAATACCCTCATTGTTTTCAAGTTGGAGGAAGGTTAAACTCCAAATCTTAAGTGACCAGTCTCAGAAACAGTAAAATTGCTTATGAGTAACGGTCACATCTGTCAAGTTGATTCTCTTTCCAGTTATTAAGTGTTATGGGCCGCATTCTGTTAAAATAATCTTCTTTAGTCATTCGAAATTGTTGTTGATATCGCTATTGTCTCTGGTTCGGTCATTTAATGGATGCAAACAACCTCCAGATAATAGGTTGTTTGTAAAATAATATCTAATCCTAGAATCAACTTTTATTCTCGAATTTATGTATGTAATGGTAATAGTAAAATTTGTCGTTTCCTTACAAAGAAACATTTGGCATTCATTGACCAAGTAGACTGTACTGTTTTCAGTTGAAATTTATAAAATGCTTCTCTTAAAACACTTTTTACTGGAAAATATGTTTGTCAGGTCCTGTAACTGTTATTGTTCTTTACAATATTGATGGGGATTTCTTCCTAGCCTTTTATTTGAAGTAGTGTGGAATGTCAACATCTTGGTTATGTCATTATTTTTTCTTAGAGTTATATGTGCTATCCATTTTAGCTGTTGCTGCTGTTCGTAGTTCTCAGGTGATGTGGTTTCTGTTATTTGGTACAGTTCTTTGTGATTTTGTAGTGTCATTCCACAATATTCAATGAAACATGTTATTTGCAAAAACGCTCAGTCTTCACTCCCACAAAGCTTTTTAATCAATAATCGTAGAAATCGTTTGTATACAGCTGACAGTTTAGATATTTTCGAATAGATTTGGCACAGTGTAATCCATGTTCAATTTTCTACTATACTAAATTTGTTATAACTGATCCATACACCGAGATATCTAAAGTGTTTTGTATTTACTAAATTTCACATTCTGTTAAACAATTTTTTAATCATTTCATCCCAATCAAGGCAGAACTGTCACTAGTGTGCAGGGCGTTACGGAAGAGGTGAGTGATTAGAAAGAGGAACAAGCAGGGGGTCAGAGAATGAGTAAGAAAAAAATGAGAATACAGGTGTAAAGAGGGCTGCATGAGAGTGGAGTGGAAAGGAAGAACATGATAAAACGGTTACATGGAAAGGATGTGAGTCAAAAAATAAGAGGTGGCAATTGACTTTGCATTTAAATTCTTGGAGATTGTAGTTTTCAGGGAAGCAAGTATACGGAAGAGAATCCTACAGGCAGAAAGTGCGAGCAAAGAAGCTACTAGAGTAGAAATTGCTAGTTATATTTGATTGGCTTCACTGTAAAAGGTTGGGACTTAGCCGCTAGTCTAGTAGCTCTAGTAAATCTATGCAGTGGGCGAATCAAGAAGCCAGGTTCATCAGAGTAGAAGCCTTGAAAGTATTTGTAGAAGAGACAGAGGGAAGCCACATTATGTCGGTGAGAAAGTGACTGAAGTTGAGCTACCAGGTCGAGATCAATTACATTACAGATTCGTTGGATTTTGTTCAGAGGCCGGAGATGAATAGCAGGGGCACCCGACTAGATGTGACAACAGTATTCAATGCACGGGCAGATGCTAGATTTATAAAAGAAATATAGTTAATATAGAAACCCTAAACATCTGTACATTTTTGCCTCAGAAATATGTATGCTTGGACGTCAATAAATCATTGCCAGCTGTTTCAGCATCTTCTTTGCCACGAAATGTCTTTTGGCTTACAAGAGTGTCAAAATACTTCATAAAGTGGTAGTCAGTGGGCGTGAGAACAGGGGAATATGGTGGGCGTGGCAAGGTCTGGTATCCCGAGTCAGCGAGTTTCTACAGTGTTTTCCTGGCAACATGTGGCCGAGCATTGTCACGAAGCTGAATAGGACCTCGTCGATTAACCAGCACCGGTTGAATTTTGCTTAATTGAATGTGCATTTTATAAAATTCGGCAGCGATACTGAGAATACCATGAACTGAACGTCTGAGTAACGAGAAAGTTTTAATAAAAATGGGCAATAAAAAAGACGTTTAAACTTTGAATCAGAAAGAGACTTAAAATATCTAAAACGCATAATGAAAAAAGAGGACATGGAGAATCTGACACTCACAGGACATTGACTTCAAGAGGAACAAAAAAAAGCAGCGAGTATCCTATTTAGCGTGCAAAATATAAATGGATTGCAAAACAGGGACCGAAAGAGGCAACGAAAAGACAAACCTAAGAGCTGCAAAAGCAAAGGAAGTTATGGAGATTCATGATTATGTACATCTTGAAGATGAAGAAGAAAAAGAATGCATTATGTTTCGAAAAAAATGATGTTTGATTTTAGTATCAACTTTTATTCCTTAGTTGAGGTATTTAAACAGTGTTTAAATCAGTTAAAACGGATTCTAAACATCTATACATTTGTTGTCGGCTTATAAACTTTTTAATGCCTTTACAATAAAAGTCTAAAGGTTTACATGCCAAGAGATCTTTCAATGCAGTTTCTGTATATTCATTGCAACGGAATGCTTTGGATCAGAAATTCAAGATGCTTGAAAAAATGCTAGACTGTGGACAAGAGATCAGGGAATATGGCGGATGTGGAAAAGTCTTGTGTACCGAGTCGACGAGCTTCTGCAGTGTCATCTTGGCAATAATGTAGTCGCGCATTGTTACGGAGCAGAATTGAAATGCGTCGGTCGCATTTTGCTTAACTGAATGTGTATTTCATCCATCATCGAATGTTCTGATTAGCAGGGATTATCTGGATAGGTCACATTAAGTTGTAATGGACACGTTAACGTTGTGATGAATTTACGTAATAAATGTTATTTGTTATTTAATTGAAGTGCATCAAATCTTGACAAGCTGAGAACTTAGTGCCCGAAAGAAAAAAAACTGTCAAAAGGACTGTTTTTCCCATGACACTTCTATTATTTTAACTACCTTCACACTTTAGCTATGTTTCTTCTTTTAAAAAGTGATTAGAATTGTAATCAAACCTAAATACATGAAAATTAGTTCATGTGTTTTTTTATTTTATTTTTACTCTTGAGCATTGACAATAAAATTAATAAGCACTATTTATTTACTAGATTGTTTATCTACATTATTTATTTATTTGAAGGGTTAGTAAAACATCGGCGAATTCCCAATTGATTTGAACTAAATAGTAAGAATTTCCTTATAGTTGCTTCACATATTTTGATAATTTAGTAAGTGTACATGAATTTATGAATACAAAATTATTTTCATATGTTTTCGTTATAAAATGCTAAAAAATAAATGTCTCTTTGCAGCATTAATTTTAATACAATTATTTAGAGATTTTAGAAAGTTGCAAAGATAAAATTATTTTTATAAATAGACAATCTAATATATAAATAGTGTTAGATATTTTGTTTTAAATTCTTGAGGACAAAAACAAAATGTATAAATTCACTTTCATCATATGTTTTAGTATAATTCTAATCATCGCTTTTTAAAATAATAAACATTGCCTAGGAATGGTTGGTACTTAAAACAATAGCCGTTTCAATGGAAAAACCGACCTTTTGACGCTGTTTTTAGCAGACAGGAAAATCTAACTTTGCCAGAATTTTAATGTTTAATGTTTAAAACTTAATTTCACGGACTACATAAACAACTAGCATTTAATTATTATATTTAACAAATAAGCATTTCATAAAAGATTCAAGATGGAATAATTTTAATTTTAGAGAAATCAAAGAATACCGAGATTTGAGTTTGAGTTTTGTTTAACGGCATATCAACCTCTGTGGGTTATTTAATGCCAAAAAGGTGGGGTTTTAAGGTAGTTGTTTTTAATGTTCGGTTATAGTGAGAAGGTTGATTTAGTCAGAGTCTGATTAAAAAAAAATTTTTAACCTTTTTTTAATTTTAGAAAACTGAAGTTGTCTTCTAGTTCAAAAATGTATTGCCGGTAATATTTTTCCTTCAAAAATGTATATTTTTCTATAAAAGTCTATTTTTATACTTTCATAGTATTTTGACCCCAGGTTGGGGATAAACTATTTGCCCATAGTTGGGACCCTAACAGGTACTGCCACTCCTGGTCAGGGTAGACCTGGAGAACAATAGAAATTAAGAGGTATTTCCATGCTCCTCCCAACCCCCCAATCAGAGACCTTGCTGCCGGATGCAGTTTACCGTCATACCCAGGACCAAGGAATACCGATAAATGAGAGACTGAACAACATTGTGGCAGACAAGAACATTGCTTTAAGTACTTAAACTAATTAAAGAAAAATGGATATTAGCAGTGTGGGGTCTGTAATTAGCGAACTAAGTTCAAATCCCTGTCTTGTCTGTTGTATTCAGTTCTTATTAATGCCTTTTGGGAAATGCACGGATCTGTTTTTTCATCTGCCATCTCTGGTTTAAGTAAATATTGCTCTATCTTTTGGTGGTAACCAATTTAGGAGAAGGACTATTTTGAATCCCAGACACTGGAGAAGGAAACTGGAAACCCCTGTACTTTGTCAATAAGCTGTGGCAATATAGATAAAGACAAAATAGGAAATTGTGGAGAGCCATGATCGCTTATATTCTGTGGGAGACATTTTAAAAATGAAATTATAAAAAAAATTAGGGATCGACTGGATATTTTTATCAAAACACAAACACTAAGCACGACCCCTTCCTAATTTTCGATCGTAAGGAGGCCTGGCACGCTCTTCAATTCAAAATACTTAATCTGTGAATAACAGACATTTTTGTGACGTCAAAACCACTCAGAGGATTGACTGGTGTGCATAACGTTTTTTTGTATTTATACATTTAGTGGTTGAAATTTCATCTGATAGCCACCTATATAAATTATGATAAATACAATGCAGACACGCAAACACAAACACTTTCTCCCTCAATATTTCTACACACACACACGCGGGCACATGTGTAAATAAATCAAATGATTTATTTAAACATGTGTAAGCACATATATTTTTCTTTTATGTACAATGAGCGATCATGGTTCTCCACAACTTCTTATTCTTTCTAGCTCAAAACTATATTTTTATTATCCTCCAGACCATGTTCTGCCAGTCCAAGCTTGACTATAGCAAACTACAGATACAAAGGCAATTTTTAAAGATATATATATATATATATATATATATATATATACACACACACAAAAATCTAGAGTGAGCCAAAACCTACCGCAGTTTCACACTACGGATCGTCAGGGCAAAGCTTTGACCTGACGATCCCTTTGCCCTGACGATCCCTTTGCCCTGACGATCCCTTTGCCCTGACGATCCGTAGTGTGAAACCGCGGTAGGTTTTGGCTCACTCTAGATTTTTGTGTGTCTTTGCTCTACTTTTGTATATTTCTTTTGTACTTTGTATCGAGCACTTTTTCTTGTGGTTAGTTCCGTTTGGGGTTTTTTCGTTACTGCGGAGTATTGAATGTTTTGTTCTTGTTCCGCGGGTTTCTTTTTTTCTCCCCATTTATCTGACGTCTTAGTGCACCGGATTGTAACGGAATTAGGTTCTGTTTGTTAATAGTTTTTTTTTTTGGAGGTTTATTTTAGTATAAATTTACTTACAGAGTCTATTTAGTTATTATTTATATATATATATATATATATATATATATATATATATATATATATATATATCGACACTGTTCATTTCGTTTAATCTAATTTTCCAACGATTTTTTCCTGATGAGATGTTGGATAAAAGGACCTTATTACATGTGAATTTCCCTCCAGTCGTTATAAGTATATATATATTTATATGTACATTAATTTTATCGTGTTTCCCTCCTTTTTGCTTTTCATTTTCGTCGTCACTGTTCATATATATGTATATATATAGAGAAACAATAATACTCACTCATACACACAGTAAAAAGAACCTTCACATGTTGGAGGCCATCTACACTAAATCAAAACAAATAATAATACACTTAATAAAATCACATTTCATTCTGGTCACAAGACATTACATTGCATTTAGACATATGGTTCTGTTAACATTTTGGTCTCTCACGCGGTGTGACGTCATAGAACCGCATTACAAATTTACAAACTGCGTCTGCTATCGTTGCTTAGTAACGTGACTGTTATCGTTGCTTAGTAATGTTTTATGCCAACACCAGATAAAATCATCTTTGATGGTGGATGTCTTTATGTTAACGTCCCTGTATCCTCTTTGAAGATGGCTCATGTGAGCCGAAAGCCTAGAACCAGCATAATAAAAAATATCCAAATGCTGAACAATTTTGTCTTTATTTTCACCAGAAATTAGAGCCATAGATTAAACATAATAGACATTGTCTGTTATATTTAACAGTATATGTTTAGAATATATATATATATATATATATATATATTTGTGTGTGTGTGTGTGTGTGTGTGTGTGTGTGTGTGTGTGTGTGTGATATGCACCTGATGATTACGTAAAGCATGAAACTCCGAGTTGTGACACCGACGTAGGATAATATGCATATTCATATAAATTAATATATAATTAATAGCACTGTTTATACTATATTGATTACTGTTTATTAACACCTGAATAATATTTTTTATATATGTGCGTATACTTGAGTGTATGTTACTATAGTGTATAGTTACTCGTCTTTTCCCTCTATCCTTGTTTTGTGAGTGTTATATTCACAAGTATTCTTTCCTGGTTATCTGTCAAATATCACTTATCTCTTTCTCATTCTAAGCACATGTGTCCTTTTCGTTCCTCTTTTCCTTGCTCCATCCAATGTATTCTCAGCATCCTTCTGTAGAAGCATTTTTCTGTTGTTTCAAATTTTCCCTTTACCTACAAGAAAATTATCCAGCGTTCATTGCCATATAGGAGCACTAATATTTCATAACAGTTCAGAACTCATTCCTTTGTATCTATCATAATTTTCTTGTTTATTAATACTTTGTTTAGATTTTAGAAGGCATCTTTCGTGATTTCAATTCGCTTTTGGATTTCAGTGTCAAGTTTCTTCATCTGTTAAAACACCTGTTTTTCTTTGTTTTTTATATAATCATTTCACCAGAAGCAAAGTAGAATGGCCACTGGTGCGCAGGGGGTTACAGTGAAAAAGAAAAAGTTACAGGGACGTTCAAGAAAGAATAAGAGAAGGATTGGAATCAAGTATGAGAAGATGGAAATTGACGTTGTTTTGGAAGTCCTGCAGTTTCTTTTTTCTGCGTTCGCCATTAACACGGTGCCATCTGCGTATCTTATTATTATTAAAAATGTGTCCACTAATAATAAATCCTGGTAGACTTCTGGTTCATTTAGGATTGCTTCGTTGTAGGAATGCGCTAAGAAAGAATCCTTTTTCTTACGCTTTTTTCCATTTTCGTCTAATCAGTTCATTTTCTCTCCGTTTGCAGGTGGACTGTTTCCAGTAAATGTTCTGGATAATTCTAATATTTTTTCCGAATAAAAGTGAAAGATATGTCTAGCTCAATGAGCGAAAATTAGCTTATTGTAGAAACCCAACCAATTACTGAAACAAAGCCACTGAAACTGACACCGATGAAGCATAAAGTCACATGTCCAGGGTGCGATGGGTAATTTGTCGCCATTTTATATTTCTAATTTTGAGCATGTACTTTTATTTTTAATTTTGTGGATGGCACAGTATAGTAGGGTCAAATAGGCATCGTCTGGGAGAAAAAAAAACCACCGTGACCCAATTCAGTCCACCAGAAATTAGGAAATGTTATGCTGTACTGACCCAATACGAAAATTTCAGTCTGTTTGGGTGTCAAACTGAAAATAGTGCAGAGGATTCGGAAACAGTTAGATGAAGGGTACATATCGTACTGTTAATATCATTGTGTTCAAAGTAAACAGTAGTGATGACGACATTATATTACCCTTCGTCTTCCCACAGGGCCTCAGATTCAATACGGATGTCTACCGTTAAGTGCCAAAGGGGTTCGTGCTTCCCTAGGTCAAGAGAGTGCCTCCTGGAAGACCCTATGTCTAGCAACAGTAGTCTACACAATGCCACACAACCAAAAGAACCCAGTCATGGCTGTCTGACATATCACCTCTTACCTAACTTCCCAGACTGCAACCCCCTTGAAACCAACAAAACTCTTTGTAACACCAAAGATGAAATGAAGGCAAGAATTATGGCAGCATTCACCAACTTAAACAAGGAGACCGTCCAGAAGAGTTGCAGGAGATTCCGAAATCGTCTTGAGGCTGTTGTTAAAGTCAATGGGGTTTTTATTGAATAAATTAACATTTTAGTATTTCAAGATATTCTTATGTAATTTTGGAAAACGTATCTGCTAAAATGAGACGTCAGTGTTATTTTCATTTTTGCGTCATTTAGACGACAATTCTTTCATTGCACCCTGCAGAACATATCAATTCTCTCCGTCTTTTATAAATTTGTGTAAAGTTAATTGTTGGCCGCGTTCCTACCTCAGTAAAATTTCAGAAAAACGGCATGACCACGAGTATTCTATTATTATTTCTTTATATACCTAACACATATCTATTACAAAAAAAACAAAAAACGCTAGCATTTAATCTGCATAATACTTTTTAAAAGTATATTTTAATAAATATTTAATCTGTGTTATTTATTTTTAATTCAATTTTTCAAACTTCCCATATAAAAACAATATTTTCTGTGGATAATTCATTTTTTTCCATTTGAATTGATGACATTCACTTACGCACAAATACCCCTGGTAAAGGTATTAATCCGACTGTTCCCTCAAGTTATGGGTGAAATAATAGGACAGATTGAGTTCTATAGCCTTGGTCAGCAACCAGTCTACCACAGAAAGCAATGACAACCTACTGCGGGATAATCTTCTGCCCAGTCAGTCATGTCTCTTTCGAGACATGATCGCCCTAAGCATGTATCACGTATGGCACTTAACTGACTGATGTGTATATATAAGTTGAATATAGGGATCGAAATCCAACAAGATGAAAAGAATAAGTAAACTACAAGTAGGAAAAAGTGTCTGTAATATAACATGTTTCAATTAAACAAGCTTCTTCAGAGATTTTAAAATCTTTAAAAAAATCTCTGAAAAAAAGTATATATATAGGTATGGATATCAATAAATATACATAAAGGTACACACGCAAGTACGCGCACATATTTATCTGGCGTTAATAAAAGAGTACACTTTGTAAATAACAGCGCTATAAAACCCGGAACGGCCAGTTCATAATAAGCATCGAATGACTACATAATTCACGAAACTTCTCCAAGTATGATAATAAGTATATATATATATATATATATATATATATATATATATATATGCAATAATGGCATCCCAAATTTCCAGGAACCAGTCCTATAATGGCAGATAATCTTTAGAGACATATTCTGCTTATTTTCTTTTCAATCTGACAACAGAAATTAATCACTTTATAGCATGAAAAAGAATTAAACTATTTTGATAATTTAATAGAAAACATTTATTTATTAAGGTATTTTCAGATTTAAATTCTTTTCTCATCATATTTCTGTTCAGAAGTAGGATACTTTTTTACTCTAATGCCATCAGCTCTGTTATGGTTTCTTTGCCATATTCGAACTGAACCGCTGCTGTTCCAAAGATCCAATGGAAGACCTATCAAATTTATGACAAGAAGATTTGCCACATTTTTCACTTTAAGACGATTTTTTTCTCATCACAAAAACATTTTTCAGCCTCCAAAGAACTTAACAGTAATGGTAATTATAATTTTAACTATTATATATCGGCTATTCATGTATGAGATTATTATACATATATATATATATATATATATATATATATATATATATCAACATCGCATAGCGACTGTCAGTTTAACCTGTAATAAGATCTTCGGACTAAGAACTCAGAAGTATTCCACTCCAAAGATTCGATTTTACCGCAGCAACTTCAGTAAAACATTTTTTGAGAGCTTTCAAAGAAACACTTTTACAGATTTTGTTTCGTATATCCTACCCGGATTGCCAGTATCATTTTCAGACAATTTTAAGTAAAACTAAATTCATTATTTCTGTGGATAAGCGCAAATAACTAAAACCGCTGTAAGAGAAACCACGGACAAAAAGGCATGCGTGATCTTACTTTTGGTGACGACGTATACAAAAGACTTTGCAAAGCAAAGGATGCCTAGGATACTTCTCAAAGCATCCTTACAAGTTAAAATTATTTTCTGGCTTTATTTTCTGCAAGCCGTAGAAAACGAATCAATCAATAAAAAAAACTCAAACAAAATCTCATATCTTGAAGAATAAAGTAAAAATACTATGGCCACATCATAAGAGCCAACATTTTTCCACAGCTATCCTACAAGGCAAAAGAAGAAAAGGCAGACAGAGAGAAACAATAGCGTGTTAAAGTAAACGTGTTCTTAAAAATCATTCAGAGACTTAGAGTGGCACGCAACCGTGATATATGGAGGAAACTAGTTAAGTACCCAGCTGCACAACGAACCTACAACCCCAATTAAGATATGGGATTCATGATGATGACGATGATGTATGAAAATTATTGAGAGATAATTACTTAAATGTTCCACATAAAAATGGTAAAGGAAGTTTGTAATTTGTTTTGTTTTTCTTCCAATTTTCGCAACATAATTTTCATTCTTTAATTTCAGTTAATAAGAACAGTTACATTAAAAGACTATTAACGATTTTTCTTGGTTAAGAACAATCGGAACGTAAATTGGTGTATTAACGTGATCTTCAATCTATTGTTGCAATATTACTTGGGCAAAATCTTTTTCTATTCAAAGAAAAATTGCTTGAGAAGGCGATAAATTTCTTCAAAGATTTATGATAGTGGGGTCCTTTTTTTTAAATACAAAGGCATTTATTATGCTTCATGTCACTTATTGATAAGATGAAACAGTATCAAACATAGTTATTAATATTCTATTTTTTATTACATAAAGCATTGTCATCATTCATTTTTTACTAGTATTTTCTTGTTCACTTTTTATTAAATCTAATAAAAATGAAGAAAAAAAACATTATGAAAATAAAGAAGTAGAAACATTATCTTTAATTTTTACTAGTATTTATTTTCACCTTCATTTTTTATTAGATGAACTATTGTCTACCATTTAATAATCATAAATAATTATTGAGTATTTTTTCATGTAAATTTCTATTTCTATTTCATTAATGCTTACTAGTATTTACTTTCATCGTAATTTTTAGTTGCTTTTTTCACAATTGTTATACAAACCGTCTATCTACTGCCGTGAATTTGAAAATATAGTTTATTAGATGAATCAGTGTAAATTATTAATAATTGCTAGTACAATATAACCCGGGGAAGGAAATAAAGAGTTAAGTTCTAAACTCCAGTCACCTGACGAAGATCAGAGAGTACAAAGACCGAAACGTCGCGAATATAGCAACAAAGATGAAGACAACAATCCGTACAATGTAATTAGTGTAAATGTTTGAAATATAAACACGTTGACTTTGAGGAAATAATCTTGTTTATTCGTAGATAAAAGTTTAAAAAAAACATGCTCAAGAAAGTCTTTTCAAAAATTCCAAAAGTTAGAATCGCTTTTCTCATATTTATTTTTTATTTTATGAGAGGTTTTCAAAAGCCGCCTGCTGAATACAAGAGGGAAAGTTTATGTGTAAGTATGTCCAGGTGAGCCTTCAAAAAAAAGATATGTTGCGGAAATAAATAAACATTGAGATGTGGTAGAATCACTCATATGTTTGCTAACTATTAAATATTAATTACTAAAAGGACTTCTATCGAAAGGCATAGTATCTTTATCAAATCTCGATTACCTAGCCTCGTAGACATCAATTACATTGTTTAATTAAAAAAAGGATAACTAACGAATATAACGTTTATATTAATCTCATTCTATTTCAGCATATCCTTCCTTTAGTTTCTTAGTACGTACGTTATGTCCTGCAAATGATTTATAAATAACAGACTATTCTGCTTTGATAGCGTAGAAAGACGGAGATCTTGACAAAATCCAACGCAGAATCTGTCATGTGATCGATCCCGACTTGTCAGCTCGGATACAGTCACTTTCTCACCGGCGCAATGTGGCTTCCCTGTGTCTCTTCTACAAATACTTTCACGGCTTCTGCTCCGATGAACTTAGCTCTCTGGTGCGCCTTATGTATGAATTTACTCGAGCTACAAGATTAACAACTAGGTTCCACCCTTTTACTGTAAAACAAATAAAATGTAAACGCAACTTCTACTCCATCAATTTCTTTTCTCGCACTTCTCGCCTGTGGAATTCCCTTCCGTTTACTTGCTTCCCCGACAGCTACAATCTCCAAGAATGTAAATATAAAGTCAATAGTCATCTCCTATTTCACTAACCTGCATCCTCTTCCTCATGCTTCTTTCTCCGTCCACTCCACTTTCATCAGTATTTTCATCCTTCTTTTGCCTACTTCCTGGCACCCCCTGTAACCTGCCACTCTTTCTCATATCTTTCCTCCTATGTAACTCCCTGCACAACAGTGGCAGTAAAATGCCTTGCTTGGGGCGATACAATTATAAAACCATACATATCAGACACGCTACTTGGTTTCAGGCAATAAATTATTAAAGAAAGAACGAAACAAAAAAGAAAGACGGGAAGATAAAGGTATTTAATGTTTATTTCAGTGAAATAGAAAAGTTGTTAATTTAAAATCTGTTCATTTGTAACCCATTATTTATGACTGTTGTTAAAATATTTTGTTGAAGTTGTTAAATTCAAATATTTAACGGATAAACGACAATAATTGATTACAGTGAGAATATAAAAGAAAGAAAGAAATAATGAAGGGAAATAAAAGTTTTTAAAATAAAAATCCAATTACAAAAAAATTATAAAATAACATCGTCTGTTGAATTACATTTTTTTAATTATTATTTAAAAAATATTAATATAACAGGGATTTTAGTAGAAAGAAAAAATAAGGGAATATAGAAATACTTAACATCTCCTGCCAATACCTCATAAATATAGTTTTATTCTGTTTTCATCTCGGGGAAAGAGGGGGAAAAGACACTATTTGATTTCTATGAGAAAAAGAAAGAAAGAAAGAAAGAAAGAAAGAAAGAAAGAAATGAAGAAAGTTGTCGATTGCAGATCTTTCTATTTCTACCCACTTTTTCTAAATAACTACAAACATCCTTATTTATGATTAGTATTGCAATATATTGTTAAATTTGTTAAGCTCAAATATTTAACGGGAATTTCTACTCTTTATTTTATTGCCGTAGAACTTACTATCAGCTTATTCAACACGTTATGAGCTTAAGAATTAAGATTTGTTAGAAAATTCAAATAGGAGAACCGTGTAATTTACTGTGACATTCTCACACAGTTCATCACGGTATCATTCTTCTTTCTCCAATTCTTCTTCTTCTTTGTGGCTTGTCCTTTCAAGACGTAGGCGATCATCATGGCGTTCTACGTCTCCCTAGCCCTGGTGGCTCTTAGCACGCTTTCTCTTGTAACATCTCACAACCCCCGTTCTGTCATCCACCTGCTCAGGCCTTTCAAATATGTTATCCGCTGCTTTCCTCTGTCTCTTTTCCCCTCTATCTGGCCTGTTAATATCAGGTTCTCCAAGCCCTCCTTCTTTATTGCATGTCCCAGGAACTTTAGTTGTCTCCTCCTGATGTTCAATATTGATTACCTTTTCGTTTCCATTCTTTCTAACACATTATTGCTCACATGCTCGGTCCATGATATCCGCAGCATCCTTCTATAGAACCACTTTTCAGTTGCTTCAAGTTTTTCTTTCATCTTTGAAGATATTGTCCAGCATTCATTGCCATATTGAAGAACTGACGTCACATAGCAATCTAGTAGTCTCTTCTTTGATTCTAATGAAAGTTTCCTGTCTCTTAATACTTTACTCAGCTTCTAGAACGCGTCATTCGCCATGCCAATTCGCCTTCCGATCTCTGTGTCGCACTTTTTGTCTTCTGCTAGAACACTTCCTAGGTGTTTAAATTTTTGTACCTGCTTGATTCTAGTATACCCCACCTGTATTTAACATTTTGGGTTGCTCTTTTTGCTGATGACTATGCACTCGGTTTTCTTGCAGTTTATTTATAGTCTTTTTTGTCACTTTCTTCAGCTACCTTCTGTATGAGGTCTTGTAGTTTCCTTTCCGTGTCTGCTATCAATACTATATCATCTGCGTACCTTATGTTGCTTAAATTGTGGTCTCCGATCACAAATCCTGGCATATCTTCTAGGGTTCTGAAAATAGTCTCGCTGTACAAGTTGAATAGATCCGGTGAAAAAACATAACCTTGTGTCTTACGTCCCTTTCTATCTTTGTATATCTGCTGAATTCGTTACCTGTCCGTATGCAGGTAGTTTGCTGCCAGTAGAGGTTCTTGATTACTCTTATGTTTTTCCCAAATATGTCAAGGCTGCTGAGCATCTCCATCAATTTTTTGTGGCGTATTTTGTCGAACGCCTTTACATAGTCGATAAAACATAGGTACAAGTCCCTTTTCAATTGTATTGCCCTTTCGGAGAGCATCCTAATCATAAATATGGCGTTCCTTGTTCCAGTGTCTTTGACGAACCCGAACTGCTCTTGTCCTATCTCTGGCCTCTATATATCAATATTCGGTCGATCAGTTTTGTAATATGACTCATTAAGCTAATAGTTCGGTGGAGTTCGCACTCGTTTGCACCTGGCTTCTTAGGCAGTGCTATGAAAATCGACTTGCATAGTTCGTCTGGTATTACACCACTATTATAAATTTCATTTATTATTTTTGTAATTTTCTCTATGCCGAATTTTTCCAGGGCTATCAGTAGCTCTATTACAATGCCGTCTAGACCAGCTGCTTTGTTTCTATTCAGTTTGGCCGCATCAGCTTTCACTTCCGCTTAATATTTCCGGTCTGCCCCCATCTTTGTGTATTATCGGTTGCTCTCTCTTGGGGAAAAGATCTTTTATATATTCTTCCCATCGCTGGAGTATTTCCTCTTTCTCCAATATTATAGTTCCATCCTTGGATTTTATACATCCTGTTGAAGAGCAGGCTTTTTGTCCTGTCAGTTCTCTTATCTCTTTATGCATGTCCGCTTTATTAGTTCTGTTCAACCTCTCTCCCTCTGCGCATTTGTCGTTGAGCCATTCCTCTTTAGCCTGTCTATTGGGCGCAAACATCTTAACCGCGGTCGCGTATATCAGTCAAATATCAGCTCACCCATCCACACCTTTCAACAAAGAAAGATTGATCTTTAAGAAATTTCCTAAGCCACTTTTATTTTACTTTATTGTTTGTATTCTACGGGAATATAATTAATTTTATTTCAAATTTCGTCTTCTTATTTCTCTTCTCTCTAATAAGGCCTTTATTTCTTATTATCATACGCATGTCTGTTTCCCTTATTACCATTACAATTAACCCCCACCTGTTTATTGTTTGGCCTCAATGTGAAATTATGACAGACGGACGAACACTTCTTCTATGTGTTGTGTTCTTCCACATCTTTATATCCCTTGCATCTCTTAACACCCTTTCTCTTGTTACCCTCCCAAACCCTGCTCTGCCATCTATTCGTTCTAACCCATCAAATATATCATACGTTGCTTTTCTCTCTCTCTCTCTCTCTCTCTCTCTCTCTCTCTCTCTCTCTCTCTCTCTCTCTCTCTGTCCTGTGAGTATCAGATTTTCCAAGCCCTCCTTCCTGATTATATATCCAAGAACTTCAGATGTTTTCTGATGTTGGGTATATTTTTTTTCATTTCCATCCTCTCCAAAACTTCGTCGCTGTTCATATGTTCGACTCATGGTATCCTCAGCATCCTTCTGTATAATCCCATTTCGCTTGCTTCAAGTCTTCCATTCATCTTTGGTGAGATTGTCCAGCATTCGCATAATATCACATAATAATTCACTACTCCTCTCTTTGTTTCCAGTGAAATTTCCCTGTCTCTCAGCTTCTGGAATGCATCCTTGGCTATGCCAATACGTCTTCGGATTTCAGTGTCTCAACACAGCTCTTATATATAGATTTTTATTAGTATTCACTTTCATCTTATTTTTTAATTGCTTTTTTATCAAAATTTTTACTCGGGATGTAATCTAAAGCAATTAGTAGACACAGCAGGATTGGAAATTATGCAGAACCTCTCGCGTCCTTTTTGCTAAAGGAACGGTTGTGAAGCGTCCAGCTGCTTTAACCACTACCCTACAAATATTTGACCCCTTCTAGGAGTGCTAAACCAAGCAGACATATCGTCACTTTTCTGTTGTGCCTGTCTGCCAACTTTATATTTATCCTATTAGTAGTAGTGGTTCGATTCTGTGGATGCCCCATACTTTCAGCCTTCTGCAACATCTAAGCTACGCTTAAAAAATCACTATTAGTAGTGGTGATAGTAGCAGCAGTAACAGTAATATCATTCATTTAAAAAAATGTCACTAAGATGCAGGACTTGTTGGGAGTAAAAAAAAGATATAGAAGACTTTAGTGAGGAGAAATGATAATAAACGAATAGATATCAGAAAGACAGAAAATTTTGATTGAAGTTTCATTAACATTATTGAAGATTGTAGGTGTGTGTTGTGGTGTAATGGATATCGGCTTGAAATAGAAGAGCCGAGTTCGAATTCCAGTCAAATTGGTTTCATTCACTTACGCACAAATACCCTTGGGAAAGGTATTAATTCATCTCTTCTGCCTCCAGCTATGGGTTGCATAGCAGAACAGATTGGGTTTTACAGTCTTGGTTGGCACGCGGTTTACTATAGAAAGATATGGCAACTTTCTGCCTAGTCAGTCATGTCTCGAAATAGACATGATAACCCAAGCGTGTATTACGTATGGCAATTAACTGACCGACTGACTGAGTTCGTAGAGAAGCATGAAACTAGAAAAGATTTCTAAATGTGAAATTAAATACAAATCAAAATTAATACTAATGGTAACTGTCCTGCTGCTTCATCTCATGAATTCTTCTTCTATGTGCTGTGTCCATTCAGGACGTCGGCGATCATGGCCTTCCACATCTCCTTATCTGTTGTAGCTCTTAACACCCCTTCTCATGTTGCCATTCCCAAAACCTGCTCCACCATCCATTTGCCCAAGTCTGTGACATTCCCCTGTCTCTCCTTCCCTCTATTTGTCCCGTAACTATCAGATTCTCCAGGCCCTCCTTCCTCAGTACATGACCCAAAAACTCCAGCTATCTTTTCCTCATGTTAAGTATCAGTTTCCTTTTTGTTTCCATCCTTTCCAAAAATCTCGTCGTTACTCATATGTTCGAACCATGGTATCCTAAGCAGTCTTCCGTAGAACATTTTGGTTGCTTCCAGTAATTGATTTAGCATGTTTTGCCTTGTTGAATTAAAATAGGTAACCTTAAATACTCCATTCAGTACCGCCAATTTTCTTGCGTTACCTGAACTTAACCAGTTGAACATTGCTTCTCGGGGCTGACGCGGTGTGCAGCGCTGCTCATGAGCCGGAGTCGTTATGAAAGTTATTGCCATTCTTTGCGTTTGAAGAATGAGGCAGCTACGGTGACTTAAGAGTCATATTTAGATATTTGGGAGAACCCTCAATCAGAGACAGTCTGAGCAGATTGGGTTGCCCGACCTGAAGGTATTTCTAACTAGGTCTCACCAGAAATTCTTACGATGTAACAATGTTTTCTAGCTTAATAAAATTATAATTTAAACGGTTAATAAGCGTAAAAACGTATCAAACTTTTTGCTACCTGGCAGATATTTTGAGAGATTAGCTGGAAAATTTTCTATGACCCATCTGATTTAGAGTTAGTACCATACGTGATACAAGCATGGGTGATCATGTCTCAAAAGAGACATGAATGACTGTGCAGAAGATTTTTCCACAGTAGGTTGCCATTACTTTCTGCGGTAAACTTTTCCGAAGAGTATTTGTAATTAAGTGAATGCAACAAATTCAACTGGAATTCGAACTCGGCTCTTCGAGCCGATATCCACTGCATCACAACGCACATCGGTCCTCCTATGTGGCAGTGAATGCTGATCAATATCATCACAGAGGAAGAAGAACCTTGAAACAGCATAAATGTAATTCTACAGAATGATGATTACACCATTGACTGAAAATGTAAATAATGACAAATTTTTAAAGACAATGGCAGCAAAAAGTATACTTATACTTAACATCAGAAAGAAACTATTGAAATTTCTAGAGTACATAATGAGGAAAGAGGATTTGGAAAATCTGATACTCATAGGACAGACCGAAGGCAAGAGCGACAAGACATAAAAAGTATAGCTTATCTCACTGATGGATGGCAGAATAGGTTTTAGGAGACTTAACAAATAGAGAACATTTATTAAGAGCTGCAAAGGACGAGAAATTGTGGAGAGACATGATCACCTATGACCAGAAGAGATACAGTACAAAGAAGAATAAGAATAAGAAGAATGGTAAATAATTTGAAATTCTTAGAAAGAATAATTCAGTAAATGACAATTCTAAGAGAGAAAGAAAAAAAATGAGGGTTTAGCAAAACATATGGTTCTTGTCATTCTTATTTTGACAAAGTATGAAACCACCTCTTCTCCTCTCAGCTATGGGTTAATTAGTAGGACTTGCATCACTAAGTTAGTATCTCAAGAAAAATTATTTCAATCTGCAAATAATCTGCAAAGGTTGATAAGATGTAAAAAATCAATAAATCAATGAATGAAATACTGAATAGTTACACAGGCATGTTTTTGGATTTATTTACATACTCTGGAATTTAAATGTATAGAAACTGGCCACAAAGTGCTGGACCAATTTATATATTGGTTGCAATAAAGAATTGATACCCCACTTTATCAGTCAGTTAAGGGCCATACGTGATACATGCATGGGTGATCATGTCTCGAATAAGACATGACTGGCTGGGCTGAAGATTTTCCCGCAGTACTTTCTGTGATAGTCTGGTTTGCAACCAAGGTTATACAATCCTTTCTGCTATTTAATCCATAACTGGAGGGAGAAGCGACAGATTAATACCTTTTTCAAGGGTATTTGCACGATGCAACGAATTCGAGCGGAATTCGAACTCGGCTCCCCGATTTCTCGTTCCAAACCAATACCCACTGCACCACAGCGCACACATCCACTTTATACTCACATTATAATTTCTCATAAAATTTTGATTAGGTATGAATCCCCATTTTCCCCAGATATGGGTTAATTAGTGAATCTTGTAACACTAAACCGTTATTATCTCAAAAACAATTCTTATGCCCTAAAAATATTTTCTGCCTTTAAATTTCCTGTAAAAGGATAATAAAACGTTAAAAAAACGAATCAACCTAAATCACATGGATGTGAAGAGGTAAAAAAAATGGAAAAAGCTGGTTTCCTTGGATAAGTTTCTGGAAGACAAGAAAAAATCTCGCGAAGATCTTGTTCAATATCGGTCGAATTCAGTAATGCAGGAAAATATCGTTTATTTTTATTCTATAAATTGAACAAAGATTTTGCTGCGCACGTGACTGGCTTTTCCCGCCATCACTCAGTGTCAAAGTTGTTTTGGCGAGGTTTAACATTAACACTATTGTAAATTGATAAGCACTTAAGTATCGCAGATTTGGGCACTTGACGTCTCATTGTCTGAAAATAGGTTTTCCCAAACATAAACCCCTCGTGTATTTAGAGTTACCAACTCCTTCAAATGAAAATGCGAGGTGGGGGGTTGTTGAGGCTTCCAGGCAATGTGTCGTGGATCCTTTGGACAAGTTCCCAATCATGGAGTCCGCGGTCTCCCTTAGGTACATGTTCTCAACCAGATATCTACGTATCCACAAAGCTGGATTGAATCCGTTTAGTATTGTTGTTATAACAACTTCACTGTCGGACTGTTGGCGAACAAACTGGTAAACCCACTCTATGGTCTTCTAAGTGATGCGAGATGGTGGCAACACGGTAGAACGAAAAACAAGACCTACAAAAGGGCGGAAGACCTCTCGAAGAGTCAACGGCTAGCTATCTAGAGGCGGTGTCTTGATAAAACACCGTGGAGAAAGCAATGGAAAAGCACTCCAATATTAATACTAAGAACAACCACAGCCATTAACAATCCTAACGACATAAAGAGGGTTAAGTCTAAAGGAATTAACTCATCGCCTAGTAAGGACTGACATAGAAAACTGGTGTCCCCTGATCGTCATCCAACGACTGTATCCGCCAATGGCGTAAAAGGAACACAGTTCCTCGAAACTAATCCCTCGCCCGGGAAGGAATGATATGAGAAACAGGTATTGCTGGACCGTTATACTGCGAATGTTCGCACCAAACACAAAATAACTCTCGGGGCATGGAACGTCAGAATGTTGAACAACTGTGGGAGGGAACGAGAAACAGTGGAAAACAACGTATGGCATACTTGATGGGCATGAGCAAATAGATAGCAGAGCAGGGCTTGGAAGGAGTAACAAGAGAAAGGGTGTTAAGAGCTACAAGGGATAGGGAATGGGGAAGGCCATGATCGCCTACACCCTGAAGGAATACGACATAGAAGAAGAAGAAGAAGAAGAAGAAGAAGAAGACTGATAAAAATTGTGAAAAATGAGGGAGGCAGGTTGGCAAAAATTTGGCATGTATTTCAGATGTTCGTGTTTATTAAGTACATCTTCAAAAAATAATCAAGCAAAATTTATCCGAGCATCTTGGCCTCAGTCAGTTTCCCACCAAGTTTAATTAAAAAACAGATGAAAACCAAACCACTCTCTCTCTTTTTTGGCCTTGTGCCACATTTTTGTATTTTATACAGCATAAGTATAACTTTCCTCTATGATAACCAGACTTTATAAATTTAAGCGCTAAACTAGATTAGTGGTAAGGGCTCATCTTTTTACAGTTGGCTAGATGTAACTGTAAGTTCTATGGTAAAAGTTTCTTCTATCGCACTTCTTGCTTGAGAAACTGTCTTCCGGCTTCTTGCTTCACAGCCAACTTTGATCTTCAAAAGTTTATATTCTACGTCAATCGTTATCTTCTGTCTTTTTTTTTTAATTCTTGCTCTTTTATTGTCTTTTCTCTTTAATAGTATATTTTATCATATTCTCTAACACTTGGATGTGCGTTGTGGTACAGTGGATATCGGCTCGGAACGAGAAACCGGGGAGCCGAGTTCGAATTCCAGTTGAATCCATTGTATTCACTTACGCGCAAATACCCTTGGGAAAGGTATTAATCCGTCTCTTTCTTCCAGTTATGGGTTAAATAGCAGGACAGATTGGGTTCTATAGCCTTGGTCGGCAACCAGTCTACCGCAGAAAGCAATGGCAACCTACTGCGGGATAATCTCCTGCCCAGTCAGTCATATCTCTTCCGAGAGATGATCGCCCAAGCGTGTATCACGTATGGCACTTTAACTGACTGACTCTAACACTTAGTAATCAATTGCTTCTTAGTGGCTTTATTATCTTCTTTATGATGAAATTTAAAAAGCGTAATTTTTTTAAAAGAATTATCAGTCCTCAAATGCGGGATAAAACGTGTCTCACATTAGCAGATGCAGGACATCACTCAGCAGCAAAATGCAAAACAATTCCACTTTTTACGGATATGCATATTTTATCAGAGTTCAGTAAACCGACACTTTAAAAAGAAATGTGTTTCTTCGATTCTCATTCTATCAACAACAAAATGGAATTTGTTATAAAACATAATAACATCGCAAAAAAAAATTAACAACGAACATTTGGGAAGGAAAAAATATCGTTTGATCATATATCAAAATAAATTAACACGATTTGATTTTAAATGAAGTATTGTCATTAATATACAAACCCGGACCTTTCTTTCTCCTGCCTACGCGTTTAAATAGCAGGGAAACTGAGCTTCCTTGGCTTGGGTTAGCAACCAGACCAGAGGAACAAAAAATCTAAATTCAAAATCAGGTTAAAGAAGGTTAGGGAGAAGAGACGAAGTCAACCTTTTTTCAAAGGCATCTGTGAGAAAGTGAAAGCACCGAACGCGAATCGGCTCGCTGATTTTACATACCAAATCGGTGACCGTTACATACCAAATCGGTGACCGTTACACTACACACATAAATATGTGTGTAGTGTAACTTTATACTAAACTTTATAAAGAAAAACGAAAAGAGATATTTCGAAATTTTTCAAAAACATTTCAAGATCGAAATTTTTAAAATTACATGAAGTCTGTTCAGAATAACGAGAAAAAATTTGTTATAAAATACAGTTATATCTTGTGAGTCAAAAAAACAATGTAGATCTCTTTGACGTAAACATTTTCCCAGAAAACAACGATCAATGAGAAACATCGCAATATGAAAAAATGTTTCAAACTCGAGACGAACGTGCGAACTAAACTTAAACTTATATCGGGAAAATAACAAATGGTACTAATAACTGTGTTGCAACTGCTTCTTTAAAGCAGTAAAGAGCACACGAAAAAGTATAGACGAGGGAGTCTTGATAAACACTAGATCCGACTATTTTCTCAAAATCTGGTTAAATAACATTTTGGGGATATCGGGGTGGGGGTGGGACAAACAAAGGTGCGTTAAAAAGACGGGTTTTCCATTGACACCGCTTTTAATTTAAGTACCTTCACTCCCTTGATAATGTTTATTGTTATAAGTGGCGATGATTAGAATCGTAATAAAACTTAAACATATGATGAAAGTGATAGCTATTAATAATGGTAAGGGTTCTCTGAGACATGAAAATTATTTCAAGAGTCCCAAGAGGGTAAAAAGTTTGAGAAACGCTGCCATGGACGATAGATATTTATTTGGGTCTTTTTCATCTTAAAACATTTAAAAATATAACAATACTACGACTGTAAAAAATAAATATGGCACTATATTAGGTTAAATATAGCAGTCAAGCCTTCGGGTTAGAGCTGCTAGTGTGTTAAGATATAAAAGTCATAGGTTAAATCTGACAAAGTCACCTGACATTTCTCTAATTAAAATCCTTATTGCAAGCATTTTAATTAGAGAAATTGATGCCTACTTTTAGTTTCTCTGATGTTTGCGTCATATAACACTCAACCCATTCTACCAGATAAAGGAGTTCAAATGCACATCTAACAATTGCTCATTATTGCATCTCTACAACTGCATATATAAATGTTGGCAAATTTGAGCCGTCATACCCACAGAAAAAAATACAGTTAAAAGGATATTTTTTCCGTGTGACCGCTTTTATTTTAAGTATCTTCACCCACTCATTAATGTTTATTGTTTAAAAAGGCAAATTGTTAGAAAACCCAACCATATGATAAAAATGAATTCATATATATATTTTTGTTCTTGAGAATTATTTATTTATTTATTAAAATATTTATTTATAAGAATAGTTCTATATTAACAACATTCTAAAAACTAATACAATTAGTACTAATTCAATGTAATATTTAGGCTTTATTACAATTCCAATAATCGCTTTTTAAAGCAATAAACATTGCCGAAGAAGGAAGGTAGTTAAAAAAAAAAAAGGCGCTCTTGTGAGAAAAAACTTTCTTTTAAAATTTTGTTTTTACGGGCGCGAATGTCCTTGTTTGCCTTTCTTTTAATATATACTTTTTCCTAGACTTTCCAAGCTTTACAGAGTTCAAAATCGTCTGCCATGTGGGTGATGACATTCTCAACCCATTATACACAGACGCTGAGCTCCGCTCCGACGTTCCACCAGTTCTTACCTTTATAGCATGCGACGTCAACGGGGTCGGGAGCCAGTCTCTGAGGACATTGTGGAACCTATGAACGGAAACTTATCGACTAACCTCATTTTCTTCGCATCCATTTTAAAGAAGGAACTTCCACTCAGAAAACACCTTTTCAAAAACTGCTACTTTATGTAACAGACTCCCGCAAAGATGCTTTCACGTATACTACAATCTTAATCTCTTCTGATACAAAGTCAATCGTGTTTATTAAGTACATCTTCAAAAAATACTAAAGCAAAATTTATCCTAGCATCTTGGCCTCAGTCAGTTTCTCATCAAGTTTAATTAAAAAACAGATAAAAACCGACCAACTCTCTCTCCTTTTTGGCCTTGTGCCACATTTTTGTACTTTACAAAATTTTATCTTCACTTCCGTTTCCATCCATACCACTCACCTCATTCAGTGACTATCCATCCTTAGTGGCTCTTGAGTCTTGTATTGGATGAACGTTAGCAAAATAAATAAATAAATAAAATAAAAATTAAGACGCAATCGTAGACCCTTTTTTCTAGCATAACTACACAAGTGCAGGAAATGACCACAAACCACGGACGAAACAGACATATATAATTGTGCGTTGGTTTATACTAAACTTGGCGTGAGGATCAAACTGGAAGCTCTAATTCATTATCTTAATCTCTAGCAAAATTTAACTTATATACTATAGTAAGATGTCTTATTTAGTAAGATTAGTCTAAAACAAGGACACAAGTTTAGAGCACTCAGCCAGCCCCAAAATTACTACGTCAGTGTTAGCTTAAAAGACAAGCTTACTAACCACTGTTACTAGATGTGTTAACAGAATCGCGCATGCGCGTGAGCATGCGCTATGAGGACGTAAAATATCAGATTGCTCTTCAGCATTGGTTATAAAAAAACATTTAAATGGAGCGCAGGGTGAAGAGGGGATTGGAAAAAAATAGAAAATCATATCTGACCTAAACTCAAGAGCAGGAAAGGTGGGGAATTTTATCTTTGTATGCAATATTTCCGAAAAAATAGATCAGTAAACACTTGATTCTTCAAGATCGCTCAGCGAATGGATGTAGAAGTCGTGACTTGGTTTTTCCGGTATCCAATCAAGATTTTCTGGCCTAAGAGCACGCACATAGACGCACTTACACACTTGTTAACATACACATACTCATTCACATTTATATAGACACACGCATACACACATGTATATATATATATATATATATATATATATATATAGAGAGAGAGAGAGAGAGAGAGATAGATAGATATATATATAGAGAGAGAGAGAAACACATATATAAACACACACACACACACACACACACACACACACACACATATATATATATATATATTAGGACCTCTCGCTAATTTTTTATGAAAAGTAATGTTTTGTTTACAAAAATTAGTAAGAAACATGACACTGAATGTATTGTCCATCGCTAGCCACTACTTTTTCTCATCTTTCTGGCAGTATTTGAATTCCACGTCGGAAAAAAGACACGATTTTTTAAGCTAACCATAAGACGATCTATTTTTGGCATCTTCATAAGAATGAAAAGTAGTTTTACACCCGTTTTGCAACATGTGGCCTAACGTTTTGTTACGAAATTACTTTGTTCTGTCTCTACTCATATAGCAGCCTGTTTTGTCATTAGAGCTCGGCTCAAACGCATCAGTTGTAATCTATAGTGATTTTTCGTGATGGTTTCGGTCAGTTTGAGTAGCTCATAGTAAGCTACACCCATCTGATCCCATCAAATGCTGAGTAGAAGCTTCGAACCATGGATATTCGGCTTTGCCACCAATGTTGATGCATAGCCGGGCTTACCCCACAATCTTCTACTCTTACGATTATCGTAGTGTATCAACTTTTCATAGCCGGTCACGATACGATACGATGCAAAAAGAACTTTCCTTTCTGACGTTGAAGCAACTGTTCACACGACAAGATGCAATTCGTCTTCTCTTGGCTTCAACTCGTACGTTACCCAATGTCCTTACTTTTTAATAATTTCTAATGCTTTCAAACGTTTGAAACTGTTGTGTGATCAACTCCTAAGGATTCTGCAAATTCAACTTGGGCCTGACATAAGCTTTCATGAAGTAATTCCTCCAATTCTTCATCTTCAAAGTTTTTTGGTGCGCCAACATCTTCTTTAGCTTCAACATCAAAATCATTATTTTCGAAGCGTCTAAACCAATTCTGTGTGCATCAGCTGCAGATTTTTTTAAAATAAAGTAGTGCAGTAAAATTCCCGATAAATACTCTTTCTTTGGCATTAAATCCGACATGTTTAATGCTATGAAAAACAAATTTATTTACATTTCTGCGAAATGACATACACTGAATTTCAAGCTTGCTTATAGTACTTCCTTATAGATGTGTTACGATCTGAAACTACACACACGCAGTTCAAGAAACGCTATCCGTTAGAAAACTGTGAGAACTTATTCAAGGTTCTAACACATGTTCTGATTTTTATTAGCATAAGTGTTATAAGCATAGTAAATATCAGATTAGTTCCCGTATGATAGCCGAAATTAAGCAAACTCGAGTCTGTTGAGTATATTGAGTGACCGCTTGAGAAATCCTGGTGCTGTGAGCTCAAATTCTTGGATGCTGCAATGGATAATTTCTCGAAATAATTAATCTGAGAGCTGAGTTCAAATTCCAGTTCAGTTCATTATATTTACTTACGTCTAAATACCATTAAGAAAGGTATGAATCCACCTTTCCTCCCTAATAACTATAGGTTAATTAATAAGGTTAATTCATCACGGAATCATTAAAACCTAAAAAGAATCTTACAATCTAAAAATATTTTCTCTCTTGAAATAACTTGTAAAGAGATAATAAGCCGTAGAAAACGAATCAATTAATCAATTAGATTAGTTCAAAAGTTAAATATATTTTCAGCATCAAGTGAAACTAAGATTTGTTTTGAAAGCCCCTTTCTTTCGTGGTTAATTTTCTTATCTCCGATACCAAACTTGTTGCAACTGATCAATATACCGAAAGATTTACAGTGTTAACTTATTTAAGTTTACTGTTCATAATCATAACAATTTAATATAGAAAAATATATGCCTGACGAGTTTATTTTCTAAATGTTTCTTAAATATTTACAAATCTATCATTCATCAATACTTTAAATATTTCTGCCACATGAGTTCCGACGCTCCTGCTGTATATTTAGAGATTATTGATAAATTACAAAGAAGAATCAGCAATGTTATTGGCTCTGACCAGGCATCTCGTCTTCAGCCACTTTCCTATCGCCGTAACATAACTACTTTTTCTATAAATACTTTCATGGTAAGTGTTCTGATCAACTTCCTTTTTTAGTATTCTATTATATACGCTCTTCCATTAAGACGGATCGACGTTGGCAGTAAATAAAACAGTATTATTAGTAAAACTTTATTGATTTAATTATTGGATCATGTTATTTGAGACATGGCAATTATGTGTGAAAGATATTATCGCCCAAATGTCTGCCAAGGCTTCGGCGGCACACCTACACTTGATTGTCAAAATGTTTGATTACGTCTCTGCATAGTTACTCCTCGATATCACTAATATACATTATTATCTCAACATTCAGTTGTTGAAAGCCAACAAGCTGGCTTGTTGGCATCGACCCTACTTTTTAGATGATCTCAGAGGAAGAAATCTAAAGGTATCGATCGTGGTGGCCAACTGACATCACTGATGCAACCTGGGAACATCTCTTGTTTAGACGTCCTTTTTCGTAATAGGCTTCAATAACTTTAACGCGTTATTTGATTGTTAATCTTTCCATGGTTGAAAGTGCCAAAGACTGAAGTTGTGAAACGTGAGAGAAATTGAAAAAATCATTTTGCGCTTAAACTTCATTTACATTTAAAATTAGTCCAAGTTATTAGAACACGCTATACTTATGAGAACTAGTTAGAACTTTTAATCGTTGCACCCCAGGGGGGCTACGTAACAGTAATAGTTTAAGTATGAGGAGAGCGAAGAGAAAGACAAGTCAGTTACAGGGGGTGTGGGAGAAAGGGTAAGAGAAAGGGTGGGAATACAGGTGTGATGACAGTTGCGAAGGTAGAATGAGAAAGAAAAAGAACAAGATACACGGGGTGATGTAGAAAAAACGAGGAAAGGACTGGAGTCAAGTGGATAAAAGATGGGAATTGACATTGCATTTAAATTTCTGGAGATTGTAGCTGCCAGGAAAGCAAGTATACACAAGGGAGTTCCACAGGCGAAAAGTGCGAGGAAAGAAGCTACTAGAGTAGAAGTGACGACTGCATTTACTTGATTTAACAGTAAAAGGGTGGGACCTTGTTGCCAGTTTGGTTGCTCGAGTAAATTCTTGTGGAAGTTCAACAGCTGAAGGATGAGATAATAAGGTATATTGGTCAGATCGAGAGACGTCATCAAAAATTTTGACCATTGACTGGTGGTGTGCTACTAAAGCCTTGACAGACATTTAGGCGGTATTACTTTTTGCACATAATTGCCATGGCTCAAATAATATGATCCAATAGTGTAATCGATAACATTTTACAAATAACACTATTTTATTTATTACTAATTTCTTAATAAAACAATCTATACTAGTGATATTTGTTCTGACTCAGGAACTGTAGTCAGTACAGGAAACCCGAAGTCATAACTCTCCTTCTTACGTATTTTTAGACATGCAGGACAAAGCTATATTGTAACTTTTCTTTTGTGTTGTTTACTCCGGTTACACTTGTCGGTTTTCACTCTCTACGTCCGATTATTAAACTCGAAATCATTGGATCATGAATAATTATCTAATTTAAGGAGTGATATTTCCGGAATTAAAATCTTTGTATGCAAAATAATAGCATTTTACAGTAAAACTACAATTTAAGTTCACTAATTGATATTTTGCGTTTCCAAAATATCCCTCATATTTTTTGCACACTGTCCGTATATTTCCTCCAGGTTCGGGTCCTTCACGTGTCTTTTGAAGTGCAGTCTGGGTGCTGCGTTTTGAACCTTTAATCTCCTCAGTTTCATTCTTGGTTTATATATAACGGGGGAGTGGCCATTTCCACCTGCTTATGGACACGAAATAAATATATATATATATAATTAGAGAAAATTTTCAAAATTCAAAGGTGTCGGATGTACATTTCGACATAGGATCTCTAATTGTTTTTTTTCAAAATGGCGAAGGCCCTGGGGTAGAGTGTGGTGGGGTTTTAGGTTAACAACGGTCACAAAGTAGAAAAGGACAGAACTGGTAGTCGCGGGGTTACAGGGTGTTGAATCGGTATATTTAGGAAAGGGAGGAATAGGAGTTCATATTTTATAAAGATAGACAACTAAATGAGTTAAATTACTTTTTAAAGTTAAGATTTTGGGCTGTTTGAAGAGGTGTATTTAGGCGAGAAAGAATGGGTTTCAATATATGATTTTAAATTTTTTTATTTAAGTTTATTTGATTAAACCTTATAGGTAGAAGCGAGCTAAATGCCAATTAAAGGAAGTTATCAGTTTAAAAATTATTAGAGAAAAAATATGAGAGAAAAAAATATTAGAGAAAAAACATATATATATACATGTATGTGTTAACCAAGGAAAAAGGGGTTTAGTAAAAGAATCCATATTTTCTAAAGATAGGCAATTAAAGGAGCTTGGGATAGGAAGGTAGGGGGGTTAAAATACTTTTTAAGGTTAACGTTAGGGTAAAATTAAGATTAAAACTTAAATTCTATCCTTTTAATTTATATTCTAACATCTAGTCAACGGGGATTTAAATTCTAAATTTAAGTATTCGAAAAATTTGACTTGTGGCGGCACTTACTGATGAATTCCCTACTAAGATTCAATAGCCGGTGTTGGTGGGGGTATTTTAATATTGAAATTTTTTCCAGTAAACATAGACAGCACCTATCACGAAAATTCCTCGGAATACGGGCTGAACCTATCAGTTTCCAGCTAATTTCAGGATCCAACCCTTCCTCTTTCATTTTCCAGAATGCCCGCGAAAGGGCTGTCTGGTAACTCTGACCGGGGTTCGAAAAGGAGTACCTTCGGTTATACAGTCTTTGTTTGAAAGGACCGGCGGCATACCGATATAGGTCCGGAAGTCGTTTTTTTTTGTTTTTTTGTTTTTTGTTAGATGGAGAAATGCGGGCTTCATAAATCACCTGGGTGGATTTGCATTTTCCCTCCACCGGGCAGGCGTCCACAGAATTACAGTTGCATTCGTTTAGAATTCCGGACCTAGATTCAGCATTGCGCAAGTTCATCAGGATACTACTACTATTATGGGAACTAAATAAGGCTGTCCATATTCGGTGTGCAAGAATAACTAATTTTAAGGGTGTACCTATTAAAAATCTTCCGTAGAGGGTTACTGTTATTAAAATTTTTGTCTATTAACTTGAGAAAATATTTACCAATATTGATGTTAGTTAATTTACAATAAGGGGCTTAAACCAAATTATCTTTCTTTTTCTACAGTTTCCTTTATTTTTATTTTTGGATGATTCACTCTTTATTTTATTTTATTTTATTGTTATTTTTAATTTTTTTTTTCAATTGGAGCAGATAGACTAAGCTATCGCCCGGTTCACACTCCACCCACGTCTATTGAACATGTGAAGAGGCTCATCCCTTGTTTCCTGTTTAGGATGCGGTTTCCGGTTTTCTCTTTTCCAAACTTTTCACTCTTTTCTTTATTTTTTTACCAATTGGAGTCGATAGACTAAACTATCACCCGGTTCACACTCCACCCACGTCTATTGAACAGGTGAAGAGGCTCATCCCTTGTTTCCTGTTTAGGATGCGGTTTCCGGTTTTTCTCTTTTCCAATTTTTTCACTCTTTATTTTATTTTATTTTATTTATTTATTTATTTATTTTTTCAATTGGAGTAGATAGACTAAACTATCGCCCGGTTCACACTCCACCCACGTCTATTGAACAGGTGAAAAGGCTCATCTCTTGTTTCCTGTTTAGGATGCGGTTTCCGGTTTTCTCTTTTCCAATCTGTTCACTCTTTTCTTTATTTTTTTTTCCAATTGGAGTAGATAGACTAAACTATCGCCCGGTTCACACTCCACCCACGTCTATTGAACAGGTGTAGAGGCTCATCCCTTGTTCCCTGTTTAGGATGTGGTTTCCGGCTTTCTCTTTTCCAATCTTTTTACTCTTACGTAGCCCCCTGCGCATCAGTGGTGTTATCGCCTTGCTCGGGGTGATATGATTAAAAAAAAAAAGTTCGGAGTCTATTGTAGGTTTATTATATGTTAACTTGTTCTTATATCCGCTTTTTTGAAGGGCTTTATTGCAAATATTTTTACTTGCGTTGAAAGTTTTAATGTTGGATGATAATTGGTTGATTCTATTATTCACTATATTGGGTATCTGTTTTATAATGTTTTGGGGTGGTTGGATGAAATATTAATATAAGTGGGGGAACTATTTTCTTTGAGGAATGGTTGGTAGAATCCATCATTTAAGTTAAGGGTGATGTCTAGATAGTTTACAATTTTAAATTTAGAGGTGACTTATTAGAGTAATATATATATATATATATATATATATATATATATAAATTAGAGAAAATTTTCAAAATTCAAAGGTGTCGGATGTACATTTTGACATAGGATCTCTAATAGAGCCTCTACATCACGTCAGCGACATTGTTTTTCCAAATGGCAAAGGCCCTGAGTTAGAGTGTAGAGGGGTTTTTGGTTAACAACGGTCGCAAAGTGGAAAAGGACAGAGCTGGTAGTCACGGGGTTACAGGGTGTTGAAATGGTTAAATTGCATTTAACTCGCTTCTACCTAAAAGGTTTAATCAAATAAACTTCAATAAACATTTTTAAATCTTATATTGAAACCCATTCTTTCTCGCCTAAATACACCTCTTCACACAGCCCAAAATCTTAACTTTAAAAAGTAATTTAACTCATTTAGTTGTCTATCTTTATAAAATATGAATTCGCATTCCTCCACTTCCTAAATATACCATTTAGCTCTGTAGTTTTGTTAGAATTATGTGTTTTATTTTGGTAGGATTTGAACCTGCGGCCTCTAACAACATAGGGAAAGCAATCAATTGATTTGATGCGTCTTTGACCACTCGAACCCGAATGATTTATACTGCCTAATCGAACCCAAATCAAGCCTTAAGTACACAATGTCTCGTAAGTACAAATCTCTGCTCTGAAAGCTGTATCGTAATGTAAATAAATATAAACAGACAATGTTGCAGAAAATCTGGAAGATTAACTTTCCGTAAAAGAGGTAGTATCCTTGGACTTGTACAATTGTTTCATGGTATTGCCGTTAAATAAACTTTCGAATGACTTGGTTCTCACTTGATAGACACACTGTAGGATATATATATATATATATATATTAAGTCTGATCAGTCATTTTCCTGTAACCAGAAAGAGAGATACTGAATGTATACGGATGACAAAACATTCAAATGATATAAACCTTAACGTTACTCGATGAACATTTTATTGCTGTTATATATAATATATATATAACATATAAAAAACAATATTATATATATATATATATATATATATATATATATATATATATAACAACAGTATATATATGTTGTTTAATATAAATAAAAAATATATATATATAACAACTTTTATATATAACACATACACAACAATATATATAACAATATGTATGTATATATATATATATATATATATATATATATATGGATATATATTATATATACATGGATATATATAATACATCTATATAACAACATATATATTAAATATATATACGTCATATATATAACAATATCTATCTGTATATATATAACAATATCTATCTATCTATCTATATATATATATATATATATATATATATATATATTACATATATATTACAATATATACTATTAGCGAAATGGTCTTTAAACAACCGATTATTTGATGTTCAAACAAATCATTTCATTCCAATATATATATAATGTAATATATATATAACAACATATATATCTATTTAACGAAATATATATAATAGGACATATGTATATATATGTATATAACGAGATATGTGTGTGTGTGTGTGTGTGTGTGTGTGTGTGTGTGTGTGTGTGTGTGTGTGTGTGTACACGAATAGGGTAGATATGGATCGAATAAAATTCCCTATCCAAAGAAACACTATTCCTAAAAAAGTGCTCAATACAAATTAGAGCGAATAATATATATTTAGAATTTATAAAATACTATGTTATAATATCACTACAAAAGTAGCCATTTTGTCTCGACACTATCTGTATCTTGTCACTTGATAAGATAAAGATAGTGTCGAAACAAAATTGCTACTTTTGTTGTGTTATAACATATTTTTGTTATAAATTCTAAATAAATATATAAATATATATATAATTATATATATATCTATATATAATAGCATATATATAACAACATATATATATATACATATAACGACATATATATATTTATATATATAATGATACATGCATATATATAAAACATATATATATAACGACAAATATATATAACAACAATCACGAATGCGTCCCACCGATCTAAAACCGTAACTCTGAGTTTCACGCTAATCACGATCTTCAGAAAATTAAGATCTCATCTTGCTAAGCCTTAAACTATTATTTGCAATTTCGCCATCATTTAGTATCAGTCTTTGCGTTAATATTCAAATTAAATTGAGCAAAATGTACTGGAAGGTAATATTTATTTTTATTGAAAATTTAATAATGAGACAAATGTAGTAAGATGTTGGCCTTTCATTCTTCTATCCCGGACCTTGCGATATGACCCTCGCTAACTTATCAACATTGAATTTTTTCTATCTACATTTATATATGTAACAAATTAAACTAAGCATAACTGTTAAAGAATAAAAAAAAGTTCAAGGATTTTACGCCATTCCGGTTCCTTTTTATTTTTTTTATTTTTTGGGGTCCTAATCCATTTTTTTTTTTTCAAAATGCCACAAAGCATTGCCGTGGTTAAATATATTGTTAAGCCCGACATTGAATGAATCTAGGCAGCTTTCAAGCTTCACCACTAATTCGGTTCTCAACCAAATTTCAAACAGTTTACAGAGTTAGATACAATATTTTCTTAGCTACATTTAGTAGAAAAAAAAGTTACATCAAAATATGTGAAGTCCGAAAAGGGAGACTAGCTACTTAAGTGAGTGAGTGGCTAACACTTCTAATAATAAATCTTATTCTTTATAACCTTTTTCTCTGTTTAATGTTTTTTGCATGCAGTTTTCAACATTTAAATTCTGATAATATCTTTTTATCATTTTTGTCAATCAAACTTTGATGATCACTTATCATTTCATCATCATCAGAATTGTTTATCAGAATAAATTATAAATAATCAATTTTTTATTGTTTTTTTTATCAATTACATATAATTTTTTCCGTTTTGATATTTTTGAATACGGTTTTCAGCATTAAATTTATATTAAATTAATAAGAATGCCTGGAAAAATCATGGATTACATGGAAAAATGCGCGCGTGAAAAGTAATATTCTTAAGATTATATTAAATCTGGAATAGAGTAGGAGATGTTATTAAAGTAATTCAAATTTTATTTTTAGCTGCAATATTTTAAGTAAGAAATTTCTTATTTTTTACTTCACTAGAATATCTTGTCCTTTACTTTTCCAGGTTAAATTATTTTGTCCTGTTCTTTTCCAGGTCTAATATAATCTTAAGAATATTATTTTTCATGCGCGCATGTTTCCATGTATTAGAACATGTCTTTAATTTGTGTTCAGATATATTGTGTTTATTTTCAGTTATTCTAGTTGAATTGTTCACCTATATTGCATATGATCCATTATTGTACATAATTAGGTTACAATAAAAAGTTGTATTTTATATGAATACTACCTCATAAAAACTGAGATGTAGTAGAGTTGGTAGTTTTGGGGACCCCGTATCATAGTTTCGAGGACCCCGTACATAGTTTCGGGTACCTCAGATAACACGAGTCCATTGCATCAACCTTAAGCCTATCATTAAATTAGATAGTAGTATTTACTGGCACAACCAGCATTCATGTTTATCTCTCGTCATAACACTGCATTTATTCTAAAATCTGCCACCTCTAATAACCAAAAGACCGAATTTTCTCAATGTCAATCTATGGTTTGTCCGGATTATTCTGTTGAATTATGAATCAGTTTATGAAAGACGAACAGCCCGCGCGCTGATTCAATTTTCGTTGTAACTTTTGGGCGTATTGCTAGCTTTGTTCTTTTCTTGTTTGCTGTCCGTGTTTGGCGGAAAAGAGACGTTTTCAGCCCACTGTCCAGGTATTTCATAAGGTTAAGATAGGGAAAATAACGATTCACCCTAGTCTTGAACAGTTTAAGATTGTGGTGACAGGGGAAACATCCTCTTGTGATTCGGATATACAGAGCAGTGGTTCGCAGGAAGAAGTTAATCGCGTGGAATACACGTGAAATGTGGGTGGTTTACTACAATTTAAGTGGTATAGATGATCTTAGCCGTCAATGGTAGCACCTATAAACGTAGTTTGTCCGAGTAGTTTCTGTGAACGTAGCGGCAGAACAGAGTGAGACTTGCCACCTACCGCTTTGTGGAAGAGAGGTTGGAAGGTGGAAAATAATTTGTCACCCACAAGGACTTGGAGACGCTTTTGGACTCTATCGAGGCTGGATTTTTCTGGAAATATCCAGTTTACGTCTCACCTCGAGAAAGAATGATGATGAAAGAGGATGACTGACTGAGTTTTTGAAGTTGGTGGTGAAATCCAAACTGTCACGTGATATTGTAGACGTACAGTGATTGGTCTATGTTAGTCAGTCACATCTCGCTTCTATGCCAATCTTGTCCATTTGCGGAGGTGTTCACAATATTTTGTTTATTTATTCAGTTTTGGATATTTCCTTTCTGCCAGGATTTATTTACTTTGTTTTTGTTTGATTTTGCTTAAACTATAAATATAAGTAAACATGTATTTAAGTTTCACTGGTTTCTAATGACATGATCCATATATCATTGGAGGTACAGAATTTGATAAATGAAAGGAAAACAGAAATATTTTCAGAAAGAAGAGACAATTAGTAAAAAAGAAAATATGACTACTTTGAATCGAAATACAAAAAAATCAGCTCTTTTTGTTTGTTTTTTCCTTTCTTTTTGTTCAATTTCCTTTTCTTTTCTGTTTTTAGATGTTTATAAACATCTTTTAAACTTTTATATCATTTATTGATTAATATATTATGTATTAAAATTTACTTTTTTTAAAAATAGATGTCACCCCATGCAAGGCAGTGAAGCCGCTAAGACACAAGGTGTGGGAGAATTAGGAACAGAAACATTAATAGCAAGCAAAAACAGAAAATCAGGACCGTAGATAGTGATTGACATTGTATTTAAATTTTTTTAGATTAAAATTGTCCAGAAAGCATGGAGCTGGAAGAGAGTTTCACAAGCAAGAAGTAAGGGAATAGAAACTGTTGGAATAGAACTTAAGGCTACATCTAGCCAGCTCAATTGTAAATTGATGATACCTTAACGTCAGTATAATACTGCGCTTATTTTTTTTAAAGTCTATGTACCATAGATTAAGAGCTCATTCGAACAATTATCATGAAAGCATTTATATTAAAGGCAGATGAAGGCAACCATACGGTGGGAAAGTGACTGAAGCCGAGCCACCAGATTAGTACCAATAATATTGCTGATTCTTCTTTGAGTTTTATCAAGAAGCTCAAGATAAATAGCAGTGGCACCGGACTATATGTATCGGCAATATTCTAAGCATGGACAAATAGTAGATATGTATAGATATGTATAGATATGTAAGTTAGATTCCAGAGAGTAAAATCGTTTCGCCTGTGAGTATTTTTTTGGTCATTATTTTGCATAATATACAACATTATGGCACAAGGCCGAAAAGGGGAGGGGTAGATGGTCGTACTCACTAGCTATCCTATATTTATCACGACCCATTCGCTCATTACAACTTGCACATTCACCACAAGAATCCATCCATCACCTCCCATTCCTTCATACACCACAACGCCACAAATTTACAAGGAGCACCTAAAAAAGGGGGAAACAAACCCATAACAGTAAAAATGCATTTATGTACAATAATATAATATATTTAAAACATTTAATGAAAGATGAAATGATGGGAGGGGGAGGAACCCAAAAAACGAACTGAAATACAACATAATTTTTAAACTAAAATAAACAATGTTAGTAAGACCCGTCCATCCCACAAAAAGAGTGGCTGCTGTATTTAACCAAGCGGCGAAATCAAGAAGCGCACTCGCTAAGGGAGTGGTGGGGGGGGGGGGGGTAAAATATTTAATGGAATGGGAAACTCAAAATCTGACCCAGCCGAGATAAAATAATAATAATAATAATAATAATAATAATAATAATAATAATAATAATAAGCACTATTCTACCATCACTAGGGCTGAAACAGTCTTTCTCAAAAATACAAAAACATTTTCCTAACCAGTCGCCTCAAGTTACAACAAATTAGGCCTTTTTTCCGAAACACGTGCGTGCAATTTTCCCCGCAAAAAGATTGTCTCGTATTGCTCTTTTTAACTAGTATCTGATATAAAGCCTTCCCCGAAAATGGTCGGGTTTCAGAGAGAGCAGCCTTCACTCTTTGAACATATGACCACGACTAGATCAAATGACTTGTGTAACAAAAACCCTTTTTTAGGAAATACTAAAAAATAGAAATTGCTACGACAAGTCATGCGTATTGCGATTGGTGAAAATATATGGCATAATAGTTAGTTCTCGAATAAAATTTACATAGAAGACAGTGGAAATAGCGAGGACTTTCTTCAAAGAGACCACCCACTTATATAAATGAAAGGGCTGGTTTGTCACGCCAGTTCAGTTAACTTGCAGACAATTTCGCTATCACGGAAAAGATCTAAGAACTGACCCAGACTTTTGACGATCAGCCTTCGCACAATCATAACACAGACTCGCCAGTAAAACTCTCATTTCTATCTTAATGTTTGTGATTAAGACTACGGTTGACTTTCTGCTGAAGAGAGTATTATCTTTTATTTTTTCTCTTATTTGATATAATTCTTCAATTTCTCCGAACTGAATCAATATTGCTTTGAATGTTTAATTGTAATATATTTATATTCTGATTTTTGTAAAGAATTTATTTTTATTGTTATGAAACTCTAGCATTGATATTTCTTTATTCTCTCTCTCTCTCTCTCTCTCTCTCTTTATCTTAAACATGACAAAATGGGAGCTCGTTCTAAACTTTGATATTCATTTAAAAACAAAAGCCGCAATTCAGCTGTCTTAACTAAAACAAATAATTTTCTCATTCAATATTCATTCCACAACAACAAAGAAACTAATTCACATTTCTCTTCAGACATATTTTGCTAAAATTGACTTTGTATTTGTGTTTGTTTAAAAATGTCATTTTCTGCTGACGAATTTCTTTCTTCGTTCAAACTGAATGGAAGAATTTCACTTATTAAAAAAAAAATCAAAGTTATTGCAACATTAATGCAAATATGAAAAAAAGCAGAAGTAAAATAAGACCTATTGTAATTTAATAGGTACCTCCACTCAATTACCGAAAATTAGCATGATGTTAAAAAACAAAGTTTTATCATCAAGATTTTTATGCTGTTAAGAGGAAAGATCAAGTTTTGTTGTCATTATTTTTTAAAAAATGTGATCCTTTCTAACGCGTTCGAAATATCAATTAAAATTTCTCTTTTGTTTTTCGTCAGCGATTCACGCTATGCTTACGTAATGTGACTATTAAGGAAAACGTAATATTACGTAAATTGATTTTTGGCGTTGAAAGACACATTAATTTGGAAATTCTTGCAAAAATCAACTAATTGTCCGATTTTGATGAAACTCAGGACTTATTCACAAATGAATGAAATTATACATTTACTATTTTTAGAAAATCTTGGTAAAAATATATTTTTTATATCTGTTATCCTCTCCCCACTTCAATTAATTGCATAAAACTTTTAGAAATACATTATCTTTATCAATTTTTTATTCACTACTTAAATGCAGGACTCATTGGGGAATGTAAATCATGTATTTTTTTTTTAATTACGTGACCATTTCTCCAAAAATATGCTCCGAATAGTAAAATCAAAAATGCATTACAACTACGCTATTTTAAATGTAGATAAAGTTTTAATTGATTTTATAAACAATATAATTTTACGATAAACAATATAATTTTACGAAGTTTTTTTCTTCTTCGGGATACCGAAGAAGAAAAAGACTTCGATGAATAATGAATTTTTATAAGAATTGTTTTCATTTTTTTCTTTGCTAATTAAAAGTTTCCAACTTTTTTTTAAAATTTCTTCCAGTTACTCAGTGTCTTCGGTTATTAATTCATTAAAAATAGACTTTATTTACAAATCAAAAATTCATAAGCTTAATACAAATCATTTAAAATTAAGATTTTAAAAATAATTTCTAATTTTTCATTATGTTAAAGGGCACATTTTCTTTTACTATGGAAACTTATAAGAGACTTATTATTAAAAGGTCACGTGTTTTAAGGGTTGTTCCCCTTACGAGATGCCAAACAAGGTTATGCCAACCTTTGGACATCATACGTCCAGATTGATTGATAGGTGATGTCATCCCCTACTTAAAAAGGTCAATAAGTTTGACCTTTGTGATTAAGAAATACTTTTATTCTAAATTGTATGCCATAAACAAGTAATATTTGTTTCAAATCAAATTAATTTAACTTTAAATTTGATAATTTTCCAAAAATAACGAGTGAGAGATGTATGTTTTATTTTTGCAAGTTTTTAAAACCGAAAATTTACTTTTTGTTTATAAATGTGTCGATTGCTAAAAAAAAAAAAAAAAAAAAAGGCCGAAAAATAGAAAATTAAAAAATAAAAATTATCTTTTTTTATTCCAATGAACATAATATCTGTTTGAAATACATTTTAGTGAGAATCAACTGAAATTCATTCACAACATTGAACATTTTTAGTGGCTATTTAAGATTATGAATTTATGATGCAGTAGTAATTACCCAGGGGAGATGTTAGTTTGGAGTTCGAGCAGTTCTTTGTGACCCTGGTTATCATCCCTATCATACAGTTGTGTATTTATTTGCATATATATATATATATATATATATACCACCGGCCATAATTATTAGGCCACCCCAGTGTTTAAAAAAAAATTATGTATTTCATATCATTTTTTAGTATTTATTGCCAAATGAATAATGGTAAATAAAAATAGAATGGTTCTTTTGTTTATATTACACAATAACGTGTACCTCAAATGAATTTATAAATATTTAATAATTACCTATATTGCAGTTTCATCAATGAAAGAATGAAGAAAATTTAGGGTGATTCGGATGAGTTAATCTTTCCTTTCTTGCCTTGTAAAATATTGCAAAGTAATAATAACAAAAGAACCATTCTATTTTCATTTGGCAATAAATACTAAAACTGGTTGGCCTAATAATTATGCCCGATAGTGTGTATATATATATATATATATATATATATATGTGTGTGTGTTTCTCTCCTGTTACGGTCATGGAGAGATAGACAATAGCGAGGCAGCGTCTGTTCATTATCTTTTTTGCCAGTTATTAAAATTTACTACCAATTATGAAAGTTCTTGCCGCTGTTAGCTCTTTAACAGTGACATATTATTTTACTTTTTGCAATAATTATGTCATCGAGTAGTAAATAATATATATATATATATATATATATATATATATATATATATATAATCCTCTTTAATATTTTACCATCATTTTTTACATCAGGGGTACACTCGTATTTATTAATGTGACAAATTATTTAAACACAACTTACTATAAACGTTTCACGGATTTTGATCTCATTGTAGGAGCCATTTTTCTTTCCTTTTTTTAATCCTTTGATCAAATCAAATTACTATTTTGCTCGTGCTAAGTCTCGACAAAACACTATGTACGAATGTACGTTCGATTCTTAAATCTTAAACTCTACCCGATTTTGCACCACATATTTTAGCTATAAACGCCATTAATTCTTGTATTAGATTTTCCTGAGTATCCTTCTCATCCCACGATGAATTCTGAATTTTTGTAGCCTTCGTTGTTGCGACAGCAGGTGATTCATGAGAAAATTAGGAGGTAGCGGAAGATGCCGTCACCTTCACAAGTCTTTCCTTCGATTTTCCGTCGAGAATGGCTATTGCAACTTCCTTTCTCACAGTCGACTTAATCAAATCTCGACGCTCCACAGTTAACGGAACAAGCATGTTCATTCTTGGGCATGCTGCGATGATGTAACCAACTTCCCCACAGTGCCGGCATTTGTTTTCTTTTTTGGTACAATGACTAGAGGCTACCAGTCACGTCCATGCTATTGAGAACGGAGAGCAGGATTTTCAATCGACCATCAGATAAACCTCTATTTCCCGACTCATGCAATCAAAACTCCCGACCACAACTTCCCCTCATTGCAGGAAAGATGCAACTAGTTCTCAGCTCTCAGAGAGAAATTTAGCCCGTCCCTGATAATTTAATCTATTCGAAACACTTTTTGTGTTTTGAAGATCTTTGATCGAGCGATTCGTTTTTACGACTTATCAGCCCTTTGCAAGTTATTTAAAACCATAAAATATTTTTGGAAAGTAAAAATTCTTTTACGTGTAGGGGAATAATAATAATTTAGTGATACAAGTCTTATTTAAAAATCCATAGCTGGAAGGAGAAGCGTAAGTGAATATGACAAACCCAACTGGAATTGGAACTCGGATCTCCGATTAACAATTTCGAGCCGTTAGCCATTGTATCACCCGTACATTCAATCTGGTATTCCCAAGTGGTCACCCATCTAAGTACTCACCATCGCTTAACTTCGATGATGGAAATAATCGTTTCGTAAGTGGTCAACAGTATGTTTCACAGAAAGAAAAATTTCCCCAAAACCTGATAGTGACTTTATCAATTAGTTTTCTTTTTTAAAATTTATATAAATAACAAATGCAGGAACTGTGTTTTCCTCACCGGTTCTCAATTCAGATAGAACTAACAGTTAACTGTCTCAGAAATCGGTGACAATATTGCTATGAATTTCGCCACTATATGGGGAGCAGCGTCCATTTCTAGATATCGCATTAAAATGGTTGCCTTATGCGTTTGTGGTAGATCACAAAGTCTGAGTATTTTAAGATTGTATTCTACTAATTTAGACCATAGCTTATCCTCATTGTTAACTTTGTGATGGAACTGTTAATCATTGTCACCTCCTCGTCCGAAGCTGGTTAAATTGTCACTATGAATACGAATTTAACTGATAAAAAGTTATCGGGATTGTTGCAATGATAAAGATGTTAAACTCAGTCAGTTAAGTGCCATACGTGATACACGCTTGGGCGATCATGTCTCTTTCGAGACATGACTGACTAGGCAGAAGATTATCCCGCAGTAGATTACCATTACTTTCTGTGGTAAACTGGTTGCCAGCCAAGGGTATAGAACCCAATCTGCCTTGTTATTTAACCCATAACCGGAGAAAAGGGGCGGATTAATACATTTCCCAAGGATATTTACGCATAATTGAATGCAAGGAATTCAACTGGAATTCGAACTCGGCTCTCCAATTTCTCGTTCCGAACTAATATCCACTGCACCACAACGTACATCCTAAACTACGTAGAGTGAAACCGCTTGATACGGATTGATCTCGAATTCTGTTGCACCTACACACTAAGTTCTAACGTTCTCACTCACTTTCGTTGTTTTTAGCCGTACTGGGAAGAAAGTATGTAGAGTGTGGTCATCTCACCACACTACAGATGTTCTATAAGTGATCATGGCTTGCGCAGCAGTTTTGGGCAAGAACAACCTTCCCCAGGTCCGTCAACCACCGTATTATCAAGATCTCGTCCCTTGCTACTTTTTCCTCCTCAAAAAATCACACTTGAAAGAAACAAGATTTCAAAATCCGAGAAAATGCGACGAGGCAGCTGTCTCGCTATCCGCAAAAAAAAAAAAACAGTTCCAAGAATGCTGCCATCAATGAAAACGACTTTGTACAGTGTGGAATCAGAAGGGGTCTACTCGAAGGGAAGCAAAACCGAATTCATGTGTTGTACTTTTATTTTTATAGCGCCAGCCAGATACTTTTTGTGACTGTAACAACCTTTCCTCTCTTTCCAAGTATTGTTGTTCTGTCTTATCCGTGTTTTTCATGTTTGTACTTAATATCCATTTGCACGGATATTGTACTGTAGATTTTTCAGCACATATCATCTGGTATCGGCGATACAATAATTTTTTATTAGATCTCATGCATACGAGAAAATTATGTTATTGATTGTCAATACGAATATTTATGCTAAAATTACTGCCAGTAAAAATATTTCAGAAGCACAAAAATTTAACAAACTATTAGAAATTTTGTTAATAACAAGGACAATACTATTTACAATGCTCGGCCTATTGTCCTCATTTTTATTGTCATGTTTACGACGCTTCGACCGTTGTACACTCCGGCCTTCTTTAGGTTCTAGTAAATTCAACGGCAATAAAGATGAGGACAATAAAGATGAGGACAATAGTCCAAACAACGTAAATAGTGTAAATACTACTCTCAGAAGTATAAACAAACAACAAGGACAAGTTATGGAATGATTAATATCCATATTTTACAGTTTTCCAAAATCGCACAAGGCTGGCATTTCAATGCGACCCGACTGGAATTGGATGTACTTCCCATAGAATAGCGAAAGCTATAGCCGAAATAAAATAATCAGAAAGATATTTTCTTTCATGAGGTGCGTTGATTGTGTGGCCTACTGCTCGAATTCTGTGGCACTGTTTTGAAATGTGGTTCTGTTTCTCGTTTTGTTAGTCATTACTGGTGTTTTTCATTTCAGCCATTTTTTTACTGTTTCTTTCTTTTATTTTGTCTTTTTTGTCTTTTTCTTGTCTTTAACACCCACTTCATCAAGGCTCCCAAATGAGACCAAGCGACTATTTAAAAAAAGAACAAACTCGACAGAATGTTAGAAATCTAAGTTCGTGTAATTCAGGGTAATCCAGGGTCACATTCAATGAACAGAAAAAAATGATTACTGTACATAAAACTGAGGAAAAGGACTTATCAAGAAAAGGTGTGGCAAATATTAATAACGTTCCTGAAAAATAGAATAGAAGCAGTTTATGGTGTTTTAAAATCAGAAAAAATATCAACAATATCGTAAACAGCAATAACTGTTATTGGACATGAGAAACATTATATATATATATATATATATATATATATATATATATATATATGTATATATATATATGTGTGTGTGTGTGTGTGTGTGTGTGTGTGTGTGTGTGTGTGTGTGTGTGTAAAAATTAAGACAGGCATGTTATTCCATGGTTAAGCGGAAACAGAGGCCTATTTCAGGCGAACCATCATTAGCTTCCGTCTTTATTGTACAGTAGATTTTACACGATTCGTGTAAAATTTTCAGTGCAGCTAGACTGACCGTTTCCTTCGAGACGGGATCGAAAACCGGTTAATTCTTAATTAGGCTGATATCTTTCTACTGCGCTATCGGTGTGCGGCAGAGAATGGCAGCTTCCATAGCAGGTTATTCACAGTATGTAAACAAACCCCAGTAACTCAGAACGTTCTATTTGATTGCCGAACCGAACTGCGTTCAATTCATTAACCAAAGAACGTAGCATAAAGCCGAAATGAGTAAAAGGACTCAGTATCAGGGCGAGAGAGTATGTAAATATATGAGAGTGGGCATAAAAGTCAACACCTAAAGGCATGAAACCGACTATTGCTTCTTTAATGGGAAGACAATGACAATATAGCATTTATTTATATATATATATATATATATATATATATATATCAAGAACAATTTAAGGGGAAAGAAGTATGATAAAGCGGTAATTTTTTTGTGCGTCTTCTTTTTCTATTTTGCCATACATTTTCCATAAGGGGGGGGGCATAAGGACGGAATTAAGAACATTTTTAATTCTGTCTTTATTCCCTCCCTTAACTTTCTGAAAAATGGTAACGAATTGTTTTTAAATTTCCATAAAGTTTATTCCCAACACTAGTCACGAACTATCGCCTGACGAAGTACAATTAATATTACTGAAATACATACATATACACACACACACACACACACACACGTACTAAGGTCAATCAATAAATAAGTGAATTTTTCGGTATAAGGACTTCTAATACAGATAGTTTTATTGAATGACCCTCGTATATATACATGTATATATATATGTGTGTGTGTGTGTGTGTGTGTGTGTGTGTGTGTGTGTGAAGAGAGAAAGAGAGAAGAAAAATAAAAGTTCAAATGAATCATGTTCTGAATTGAAGTTTTTCAGACACAGATCTGCTCGTCGGGAAAAGATGCATCTATTAAATTCATTATATTTATTATTTAATTTGGTTTCGTGAGCAACTACAAGGTTTTGTAGAGGATACAAACGGAAAGGAATATTCATACTTAGCATCAGGAAGGGACAGCTGAAGTTTCTGGGCTACGCAATGAGGAAGGACGGTTTGGAGAAACTAATACTCGCAGAACGGATAGAGGGAAAGAGAAACAGGAGAAATCAGCGCGAGACATACTTGAAGGGCTTTAGCAAGTGGATAGTAAAGGAGAAAGAGAGGAAAAGACTAAATATCAATTGTAAGAAAATAGAATGTATGGTCGTTAGTAAAAGGAACAACCCAAAAAGTAAACGAAGAATTGGAGACACAAAAATCAAGCAAAACAAAAAACTTAAATATCTATAAAGTGTTTTAACAGTTGAAGGAAAATACGACACCGAAATTCGAAGACGAAGTGCAAGAGTGAAATATGCGAGAAGGCTATCACTTTATTTTCATAACTAAGACATCCGGAAATGACATGGCTCATGGAACGAGAGCAATATACTCCAGTGATCGAAATAAAGGGTTTAGTTCAAACTTTCAAACACAAGAAGAAGGCCGGAGCGTAAAACAGTCGAAACGTTGTCAATTGGCAATAAAAATGAGGACTACTGTTCGAAGAATGTAAATAATGTAGATACTACCTCATCTCAGAAGAGATCTATTTTCATAGTGCTGCATAAAATGCCAGGTGAACTCTATTGGACAATCAGCCTAATGAGCCATATAACAAAACTTAACACTCGAATTCTGATGAATAGAAAAAGACAAGAATGCATTGTGTCACTGGACTTTTTTTATCTTTACAGGGAAGTGATTCTGAGAGAATCAGTATTTATTATTAATGGCTTCAATCTGAACATTAGATATGAAAATGAAACTGCGTTGGCACAAAAAGGAAACTACAGGAACTCCTACAAAAGTTAGTAAAAGAAAGTGAGAAGAAAAGACTAAACATCAATTGAAAGAAGATAAAAATGTGTGGCTGTTAGGAAAAAAAACAAAAAAACAAACAAAAGACAAGCCAAGAAGTGAAGTATGAATTGCAAACACCAAAATCAAGCAAATACAAAAACTTAAATATATAAAAAGTGCTTTAACAGAAGAAGGAAAATACAACACTGAAATCCTGAGGTACACAGGAAAACTAAAAGATGCCTTCCTATACGACAGTGAATGTGGGACAATTTTCTCACAGATAAAGAAAAGGAGTTGAAGCAACCGAAGGATACTGAGAATAAGATGGACGGATGGAGTAAGCAACGAGGAAGTTTTAAAGAAAACAGACACAAAAGAACGCTCATACTTGACTTCAAAAAGAGTCAAATACAAGAAGTCATATATTGTTGATATATTTGCAAAATGCAAAGAAGAATCTGTAATATTATTGATCCTGATGAGGTATCTCGTCTTCAGTTCTACTGCCGTAATGTATTTTCCTTGTGTCTTCTCTATGTGGATGTGCGTTGTGGTTCAGTGGATATCGGCTCGGAACGAGAAATCGGCGAGCCGAGTTCGAATTCCAGTTGAATTTCTTGCATTCACTTACGTACAAATACCTTTGGGAAAGGTATTAATCCGTCTCTTCACTCCAGTTATGGGTTAAATAACGGGAGAGATTGGATTCTATAGCCTTGGCTGGCAACCAGTCTACCGTAGAAGGTAATGGCAATCATCTGCCGAATCAGTCATGTCTCTTTCGAGACATGATCGTCCTAGCGTATATCATGTATGGCATTTAACTGACTTCTCTATAAATATTTTCCTGGTAATTGTTCTGATGAATTTTTCTCTTTGGTACATAGACTTTATAAATTTCACAGCGATACTAGGTTTGGAAGCAATGTTTTATCATTTTACAGTTGAAATGGTTGGGTGCAACCGTTAGTTCTATGGCAACAGTTTCTTCTCTTACAATTCTTGCATAATAACATTATTCCATCATCTTTATTTCTAATCAACGTTGATCTTCAAGAATTGAAATGCAATGTCGATCATTATATTACCTACTTAATTCTTGTTCTTTTGTTTTCTCTTCTTAATAATGTTTTCTTTTTTTCATATTCTCTTATATTCAGTAACTGTTTGCGTCTTTCTGCCTTGTTTTGGGTGAAATGATTAAAAAAGAGTCGTTAGTCAATTAATTGCTACCCTTGATACACGCTTTGGTGATCATGCCTCGAAAAGCGTGTCTCACGTGTCTGACAAGGCAGAAGATTTTTCCCGCAGTTGGTTGCCATTTCTTCTGCGGTAGACTGGTTGCCAACCGAGGCTACAGAACCCTATTTGTACTGCTATTCAACGCATAGCTGTACGGAGAAGATTGATTAATATCTTTCCCTGGGCATTTGCGTGTATGTGAATGTCAAACTCGGCTCCCCGATTTCTCAATAGGAGCCGATATCCATTACACAACAACGCATATCCTAAAAAAGAGTAACAATGCAATTAAGATAAAACTTAGAGTATAATTGATCATAGTTATCTGAATATGCAAAATCTCTTTACCGCTTTGATATAAATATTCTGCCATCGAAACGACATCATTTGTTCTATATTGACCACTTAGTGATTAGGTCAAGCTTTTGGGTCAGACTCGAGTGTTTACCACGGAAACTGGACTATCTAAGATAATTCTCATAAGAAATTGTCCTCAGAGGAGACACTTTACTCGGAGTAACGAAGAAAAAATACAGATGGGAAGTCTTTATTTTGGTTTGTAATTCCCTGTTTGCACGAACATCTGCTAAAAATGCCATGCATCGTAAGACAGAAATATAGTGAAGTAGTATAAAGCTTTCAAGGAACATAAAATTTCGACAGATTAACCCTTCATCCATCTTCAGGTAAAATTTCCTTCAAATATATCAGCATTATTTACATTCGGACCAATGTTTTCATCTTTGTTTTTATTATCCCAACGTTTTGACAGTTGCGCTCTCCATCCTTCTTCAGATGTCCGTCCATCTGTGTAACCCTCAGGGAATTTCGAATTTATTTAATCAGAAGTCTTAAAATTTCTCGTCCACTTCTTTTTCAGAACAGGTCAGACATCTAGCAGAAGGCCGGCTGAAACTTTCTGGTAGTAACACCATCGCTATGGATATTAGGTCGAATGTAAATAATGATACCTGCCCATCACAAAAAAACAAACAGAAATATATCGTCATTGTTTTATTTTGTTGTTGTTGTTGTTGTTGTTGTTGTTTCTACTGTTCGTATACATTATACTACTGGAAGTGCAGGACTAACAAAGACTTCTTTGTCAGACTAGGTGTGTCGTCTGTATAAAGAAAATAATCCTCTGTTATGAAATCGGAAGGTGTTTACTTGCTTAATAGTTGGAGGTATTTTTTAAATGCATTATATATATGTCGACTGAAGCTAATGTTAGAACAGAAAAACTGATAGATGCAGATATATTTCGTCTTCAACATCTATCTATTTATCTATATGGTTGTCCGGAAAGTCCCTGTCGATTTCTAAGCGAAATTAAAACACAAAACAAAATGATGCCATTAAATATTTATTCAACTAAATATGAACTATTTTATGGCACGACTTTTCTCCATTTTTCCTTCAACTTAAATATTTTGTTTTCCCCGAATTTCGCTGGTTTCTCGACAAAGAACACATTAAGGTGATTTTCATGTCATCTAAAGAATTATTTTTTACCACTGAGATTATTTTGCAAGGACCTGAATGAAGGAAAATCCAAAGAAGCAATGTATGGTGAATATAACGGATCAAGTAACACATATCATCCAGTTGCAATAATTTTGTTGCCGGGTTGCGAAAGAAACGTTAGGTCTGACATTATCCAGAAAGAAAACAACTGTCATTATTTTGTTCAGTTGCGAGCAGTACTATTCAGAATCAATTGACTAAATACTTGGCAGAAGATCCTAGTACATGGTTTCTTTCCAGGCCCACCATATGCACAACATGACTTACGATGAAGAACTGCGTTTGGAGTGGTTAAATTGTTTCATGTCGCTTACCCTGGGATCTTTTAGCTGAACATTGTTGTAAACAATCCATTTCTCATCACACGCCATAATTTGCTTAAAAAGGATGCATTTTCATTGCGTCTATACAACAAATCACAGATAGAAATGCGCCCCAAAAGATTATTTTCACTCAGATCAGGCGGTACCCAAGCATTGTAGTGATTTGAGTGTCCAAGATTTACTAAGTGATCATGGATGGTAGATTTCTATAAATTTAATGTTTTTGTCAATTCCCACGTTGTGTAATGCGGGTCATTCTCAATCAGTGTCCTGATTTGGTCGTCACCCGCAGTGGGGATCTGCTAGAGCGTTCTTCATTAATAATACTGCAATCACCAACTCTAAACTTAGCGAACCACTTCGTACAGTTCTGTTAGCTAAAGCACCTTCACCGTACATATCTTTTTTGTTGCCATGTATTTTTGTCTTTACTGCATTAAAAAACAGCATCAAGTGTTTAAAATGCACTTTATAATCTTCCATTTTCATAGCGATGCAAAATTGAAACGAATTAAGTAATTTTAAACTTTCTTTCTTTTTTTTAGTTTACTATACTGTAAATTGTAAGCATATTATATCTGTCGATAAATTTGACGTGTTCTAACATGGAACATGAACGACTAAAAATCGGTGCAAACTTTCCGGATAACCGAATATTTTTAAAATTCCGTAACATCTCTTAATCCGTCCTTCTGTTAACAGGAGAGATTTGGTTCTATAGCCTTGGCTGGCAATCAAATTTTGGAAAGAAATGCACACAGGTAAATGGACACAAAATATAGTTGTTTTTACTAAGGTGCATAACTTAGTTCAATAAATTTTAATTTTGGACGGAAAATTAAAAGTTTTGTTATTTAACGTACAAAATTCTCCCACTATTTTAAAAAATAACTTAACGATTAAAATAAGTACTTTTACTAAAACTGCAATATTGTTTTTTTATTTTCCTTAAGTTTTTATATATATTTTATTGTGGCAAAATATAATTTACTGTAGTGGCACCGTAAATATAAACACAGTAAGGTACGTAAAGTTCGTAAATCTCTACAAAAAATGTTAGCGATAACTTCAACAATACTTAGATATTGTGAGCATTTCAATACACGTTAGCGTGTTGCACAAATTCTAGTTTAGTAAAATTATGGTAAAACACGGGATGAAAATGTGTAACTGACAAACCAGATTGACTAAGAAAACAAATTGAAATTAACTATTTATATCATGCACAAAATAAGTTTTTGTTGTCTGGCCAATTTTATCCAAGAATGCCTATCTCGACGGACGGCTATCCAATCCCTGTTGTAGACGCCTTACTCAAGAAAGAAAATGGCTTTATTTGAATATCTATTTGTTATTCGATCTCGCACAACCATGAATCTATCACGCCAACCATCATGATCCTGCATCAAGATCGGAAAATCATGAAAGTGGCATAACATAGCTGGTTAATGTAGGTGGTTGCTGCGCGACTAGCTTGTCTTGTGCTATGGCTAGGTGTCCAGATCAGTAGATCCCTCGCAAGTTTTTGTTTTACTCACTAGCAGGGTCCTGCAAAACGCATTCTGTGTTCGCTTAAAATTGTAGAAATATCAGAGATTGTCCCATGGTGCAGTGATTTAATTATATATTTAATTTAATTTAATATATTTAATTGTGTCCAGATGTTTATAGCTCTCAGCATCCGAATGTAGGTTCCATCAAGCTTAGACTCTAATGTTTTCGCTAATATCCAAGCGAGTGTCGCCATACATTAACACAGTCTCAACAGTGGCTCGAAAGAATCTCCGTTTCAGGTTTTCTGCTAGATCCGATTTCCAGATTACATTCATTTTATCCCACTCTTTAGCTATGAGAATTTTCACATCCTTTTCAGTAGAATTTATTTTTGCTTCTGTTGTGGGATCTCCCTTTTTTGTATCTGTTAATGGACTCGACTGTGTGTACATATACTGCGACCATAGAGAGAACAGTAGTTTCAGTTGGCAGTTGCCTCTGCTACTATTGACATTGTCAGCTGTCTGTCTTCGGGTGGAGAGCGCTCTCTGCTTTCGGGCAGAGAGCACTAACCCAGTCGTGATTCCGATGAAGGGTAGAATCACGACTGGAGAAAGATAAACAGATATTTTTGGCCGGTCTATATGACCTGGAAGATCCACATTAAAAAGACCTTGTGTCACATTTTGCCTTAAGTGGGAAGGTGACTAAATACAGTTGCAGTTGCAGTTGGCAGTGGATAGTAGTCGTAGAGATCCGTTACGGTTATCGGAGAGTTCCAAGAGATACCGAAGTTACCCAGAGACCAGATTAGCTCTGAGCGCTACTCAGCTAGAATAATATACACGGATATACTATTTCCAACGACTTCAAATCAAGAGTTGTATATATTTATTTCTTACTAATAGTATTCCTGGATTTACTAACCTGCGTTCAAGTTTGTATATTACGTTCAATATAACCTACTTTTCTATCTCCATATCTGTTTTGTTGTTCATTATTTTGTGCGGTTCCTAATCCGGAATCCACAACAAATTGGAGACGAAAACTCGAACTCACGTACACGTACATCGCCACAACAAGTTTGCGATGAAGATTTCGAACACGAGTCGCCACAATAACTTGGCGACGAAGACTCGAACTCACATATACCACACAACAACAGAACTCATACAGAACAATGTAAAAACCATAGTGCCACACAGGTCGACCACAAACAATTTGGCCACCTATCGCAGATAATCTGCTGGCATTACAACTTTGGAACGAAAAGAGATAGAATAAAAAAACTGTAAAAAAAAATTGAAACTCAGTATTTTTTCCACTTCAACAGGAAAATTATTCCACAAATATTTTTTTACAAGTTTTATTGCCAGAAAACAATAGTTAAAAAGTGAAACCCCTCACGTAATCAAAGCAGAAACCATGGATGACTTTCAGGAAGGAATAGTAGAAATCATAAAAAGAAGTGAAGAAAGACAATATAAATTCGAAGAACAAATTAAATTAGAAGACAAATGGAAATGCAAAAGGCAAATGAAAAAAGACAGATGGAATTCGAAAGGTTAAATGAAGAAAGACAATTACAAGTACTATTACTAAAATTAACAAGCAACTTGGCAGACAGTTTTTCAATTTGTCCTACTCTACAATGAATGAGTGGTAATACCAAAACCATTACAAGAAGAATTTTGAAGGATTTCCATTTAGGGCATCCGGTAAAAAACCGCATATCATACAGAAACAACGGCTAAAGGTGGACAAACCTTGGTCGAGAGTCCATGCGGACTACGCAGAATCCATTGACGGCTACTACTTCATAACGGTAGACAGTTTTAGTAAATGGTCTGAAGTTTTCAGGTATAAAAATCCAACAACAGAAAATACCATAAACTGTTTACACGAACTATTCGCTAGATTTGGCGTTGTAGATTACTTAGTAACTGACAATAGTACGCAATTTCCTTCAAGTGATTTCCAAGAATTTTGCGAGACGTACCAAGTAAAACACATAAAAATAGATCCTAACTATCCACGGTCCAACGGCTTAGTGGAAAGTTTCATGGATACTCTAAAGAGAGCATTAAAAAAAAAGCTGGGGATATACCAACGGAAAGAGCGTTACAACAATTTTTACAAATATACCGAATTACACCAAACAGAAACACACCATCTGGACTTTCACAAGTTAAGGTGATGTTTGCCCGCAAGATACAGTCTGTTTTCGATAAATTGTTGCCATGCAAAAATAAAAGCCGGAATACACCCATAGTTACCAAAAGATCATTCAAAACTGGTAAACGAGTTTACTTTAGAATGTTTAGAAATAATATGGCGTATTGGGAAGTGGGAACAATAGATAAACAGACTAGAAACGTTATGTACACAATACAGGGAGAAACATTTACCCACAGAAGACACATAAACCAAATGAAAAAAAGGAGTGAAGAGCCAAGCTCGTCACCCTCAGAAAATGATGACTCGATGGAAGAAATTTTTGAAGCCTTTGGCATTCAGAGACCTCAAATGAATACAGAATTTAGAAGAACTAGCAGAAAGCGAAAAATTACGGAGCCATTAATCATCGATCCTAAGCGGAAAAAAATATTAACTACCCCCAAAAAAGAAGCTAGGGCGAGGGGTGTTGTGGGATCTCCCCATTTTGTATATGATAATGGACCCGACTGAGTATACATATACTCCTGCCATAGATAGAACAGTAGTTGCAGTTGGCAGTGGAGAGTAATCGTAGAGATCCGTTACGGTTATCGGAGAGTTCCGAAAGATAACGAAGTTACCCAGAGACCAGACTAGCTCTGAGATCTACTCAGCTAGAATAATATACATGGATATACTATTTCCAACGACTTCACTTCAAGGCTTGTATATATATTTTTTTTTCTTACTAATAGTATTCCTGGATTTACTAACATTAGTACTCTCAATTGGCCAAGTCAATCGCCTGACTTGAATCCAATTGAGAATTTGTTGAATACTTTGAAGGTTAACGTTCATAGCGGAATCCACACAATATCAAGCAATTAGAGGAATTATGCAAGGAAGAATGGGGTAAAGTAGTGGTGAAGGAAAACTCGTGGCCAACAATAGAAAGTGACTGGAAGCAGTGAAACAAAACAGAGGCTATGCAACTAAATATTAAATTGATGTATCCAATACTTTTGCATAGGGGAATTTTGAACTTTGCTAAAAAAAATGGATTCAACCATGAGTTTTTAATATTCCTTCCACATACAAATAAAACAACTTTACGAGATATTACTTACCAAATATCAGGCAAAATGGCGAACATAAACTAGAGTTATAACAGAAAATATCATGTATTCAATACTTACGCGTGTTGCTATATATATATATATATATATATATATATATATATATATATATATAAAGTCGGTGGAAAAGAAGAAGGAAGGAGAAAGAAGGGAGAGGAGGAGGAGAAGAAAAGGAATGATGAGAGAGATAAGGAGAAAGGAAAGGATGAGGAGAAGGATTTTTTTTATCCCACATTATTTTTTATTATTTTCATTTTATTAAACAGTGAAATTAATAGTAACTCACCTAACAAGAAAATTGAAAGTATATATATATATATATATGTTATTAATATTATTTATATTTTGTAAAGTGTTCATAATTATATTTGTGTTACTACACGTGATTCGAGTCTAAAGTTGACTCCCTTCAGGCGATTAAATTTCTGACTGTACGTATTGAGATCTATCTGTCTTTCTGACGGCCGAAAACACCGTGTATATTGAGATAAGTGGTCGGTGAACAGGTCATAAGGTTGATATGCGTGCGTGTTCGTTTACTGGGTATTTTCACACTGGCTTGTTAAATTTTTCTCAGTTTTGAGAATCGCTCGCTTTTCATTATCCAGAATTTGATTTTTACACTGACTCGCGAAACTTTCTTTCGTCAAAATTGTTTTCAGCGATTTTGATTCAATTTTGCGTGTGTGTGATTCTACTGTTTAGTGATAAGAAATATGACACGGGTCATAAAGTTCCATTTGTTGCTTCCTGTCCAATCGGAATCTAGAATTACTATTTTCGCAATATATAATAAACTTCAAAATATAATTATAGACACTTAATATAATATACAATTATAGACACTTAAAGTAATAATATATAATAATAGGCACTTAATGTATTATACAAAAGATAAATAATAATAATAATGTTAATAATAATAATAATAATTTCAAAATCTACACGTGAAACAAAAAGTTTAAGACTTCTCACACTTTTTTCACCAATTTTTCTCGTTGGAACAACCTTTATTTCTTTTTCAATATATATATATAAAGATGAAGGTGGAGAGGAAGAAAAAGAGGTGAAGATGAAGGGAAGAAGAAGAAGAAGAAGAAGAAGAAGAAGAAGAAGAAAGAGGAGGAAGAGGGGAAGGATAAGGAGAATTTCTTGTTACTATAAATGTCATATAATGTAGCCACTGAAAATAACGTTTACAGTAAATGAAATAAATAATATATATATATACTAGATTTCAAGCATACTGTCTTGGTTTATTGCCATGAATGCATGAACGTCAGAAAAATAAGAAGCCTAAAATGCTAACTACATGTCGGCATGTAGTTGGCATCAATCAGGTACAGAAATTTAAATACTTGGGAAGTTTTCTGACAGAAGACGTAAATTGCTATACTGAGATCCGAAAGCGTATTGGAAGGGAGAAGGACGCGTATCCAAATGCTGAGTGGAGTATTGGGAGACGGAAATTTCGTTAGAGACAAATAAAAGAGTACTGAAATGTTACGTGATATCTGTCCTTCTATGTGACGGAGAATGCTGAACAATCTTAAAGATGAAAAGGAGACTAAAGGCAACAGTAATGTGGTTCTACAGAAAAATACTGAGAGTACAATGGACCAAACATGTAACAAACAGCGAGATTTTGGAGAGAATGGAAACAGAAAGAAAACTTAACATATAAGTTTAAGATGCAGTCGACAAAAGAAGATGCAGTTGAAATTTCTGAGACATACAATGATTGGGATTGGAAAATCTCATACTTACAGAACAGAGAGAGAGAGAGAACCGGGAGAAAACAGCGCGTGACATACTTGATGGGCTTAAGCAAATGGATGGCAGAGAAGTGTTTGGGAGAAATAACAAGACAAACTATATTAAGAGCTATAAGAAACAGGAAAATGTGGAGAGCAATGATCGTCTACGTCCTGAAGTTTAAGAGACCTGCTAAGAATTGTGTAAAGTGAACATCTTGCCACAGGTAGGTATATTTCGAGGGCGTCTTAAGAAATACCTGGAATTATATTTTTGTAATTATTTTATTCCAAGCAAGACAATAAAACCGCTAAGATGCAAGGGGTTACTAAGTGCAAAAGACTACGAGAAAAATAAAACATTGTTAAAGATAAAGAATAATAAAAGAACAGGAATTAAGAAGATAGAAGTTAATGATTGCATTTAAATTTTAGTAGATCAAGTTGACTAAAAAGCAAGAAATCGGAAGAGAGTTCCATATTCGAAAAATCTGAGAAGAAACTCTCAGGGTCGAACAGAAGGTTACACCTAGTAATTTCAAAAAAATGTTGTTAATCAGAACTGTACATATAGTAACACAAAATTTGACTATTAGTTTTAGTATATGTCTATCATGTCAGAATATGCTTTGCAAACCAGAAAAGCCAGATGTGTAATTGGCCTTAGAAGTGTTGCACTGGCCATTTCTTGCAATGTACTGTTGAGTGGTTATTAACTTTACATGTATTAGCTTAAATTGTCTTGTTATGACCAAATTGCCGCATCAGAATATTTACAAAGAAAATTAAAAAAAAAAAAAAAGAACGTTTAGCTTCTTGCAAAAGGTATGACCAAACTTTTCCACTCAAGTAGTTGATGGTTTCTTTCGCAGGGTCTGATACATGGATAAGGAAAATAACTAACAAAGATGAACAACAAACACCGGTATTAGAATTTAACAAGATTTAATAGATAGTAAAAATAATACAAAGAAACGTTTGTATGGAAATGTGAGTGCGATGTATGCAAATCAAAAAATCACTTAACTTTGGTCCGTTGTCTAAAATCACAAATGTACTCTCTTTCTTTTTTATTTTCTCGCTCTCTCTCTCTCTCTCTCTCTCTCACACACACACACACACACACACACACACACACACACACACGTATATATATATATATATATATTTATCTTTTCTTCAGTTCAGTACTTAACTTTCTTTGTCACGTAAATGGGAGCGTCGTTTAGCGAAAAGCCAACATTTATTTTCTCTACGTATCTTTCGATGGCATAAAAGTTATCTTTTACTTGAAAAATTCAACATTAAGCTGACTGAAATGTCAATTTTTCTTAGATGGAAAATCATACATGCCTTTATATTCAGGGATGAAGAAAACTTGTGATTCACTGTTGCTTTTTAGTTTGTGACTATTTAGTCAATCAAAGATATGTTCATATGCTGGTGGCATGAAAAAGGTGTTTTCATTCTTCTAGGTCAGCAATCCAACTTAACTCTTAATATATGTGAGTTAGATATATGATTCAGTCGCTTTGTTAAGCAATCTCCTAATTTGACGATAACATGAAAAGGAGTTTTAATTTCTAGAGATCCGCACTCCAACACAGAGTTGTACAGTGGGAAGTAATTCATCATCTACAAGGCCGAGTAGGTGCTTTAAACTCTGTCAAGGCCAGAAAGTGAGGATTAAGCCTTGCAAATTGTCAGGTTGCTATCTTTTTTTACCAATGAGGTCGACTGGGTAACGTACACCTCATCCTCAACGAACATACTTCAGACTGAGTCATAGCAGTGTAGAGCAATCTCTAATCTGATCAACCAGAAAATAGAATAAAAATCAAGTTATCATCTCAGAAAGTATGTTGTAGGACTGTAGTCTAACTAATCGCAATATGTCTTAATGATATATATATATCTACAAGCACCGTATTGACTGGTAGCGATTATTAGTGTTTAACTCGCATCCAGTCTGTTGTTAACCGAGGCAAAATATTGCTTGTCATTTTTAACGCTGCAAAACTAAATTTCTCTCTATAAATCATTTGAGAGATTCCTCTCTAAATCCAAGAGAGTGACTCATTGCGCCTTCTAAGGCTAATATTCTCAGCTGATATGAAGTGAAAAGCTATATTGAATCGATTGCTAGGTCAGCTATTAAGAAAGTTGGTTCATTGTGTCGTTCTAGACAATTTTCTCTCCACAATATATCTTACATATCTATAATTCCATGCTTAGAATATTGCTGCCACATATGGTCCGATGCTCTTGCTACCCACACTAAGCTTCTTGATAAAATCTAAAGAATCAGCAATATTATTGGTTCTGATCTGTCACCTGGGCTTTAATCACTTTTCCACCGCCTTAAGGTTCTGTCTCTGTCTTTTCTGCATATACATTCATGGTAATTGTATGAGCTCTTCGCTATTGTACCTACACTTTTTTAATGCAAGCGCAGTACTAGACTGGCATCAAGATCTCAGCGATTTACAGTTGCACTGGCTAGATATAGCCGTAATTTCTTTCTCGAACTTCTTGCTTGTGAAACTCTCTTCAGGCTCCATTCTTTCCAGTAAATTTTGATCATTAAAAAATTAAATGCAATGTCAATCACTCTCTACTGTCCTGATTTTTTGTTCCCGCCCATTGGCAATGTTTCTTTTTATAATTCATTTACAAATAGTAATCCGTTGTGTCATTGGCTTTATAGCCTTGCTTGGGGTGAAATCGATTACAAAAAATTTCCTTTTTTTATAATAATTATTAATACCGTTACAACAGTGATTTTGGTTACAAAATGCGCAGGCTAAATAACATTGATAATTGTAGTTAATTTAATTTCAGTACTGGTCTGAACTTTGGTCCCAAACGACTCGAACTGAGTGGCTTGAACTTCGTGGTCATGGATTTCTGACAGTGATAGATTGTCTTTGTTTAAGCTTTGATAAAACTCTAAAAAAAGGCGCGAAAAGGCGCATTAAGGTTGCAGCAGTAGAGATGTTGAAAGCTCTGGTGCTCATCGCACCTATCCCTCTAGCAGATTATTTTAGGTACTCGCGACTTCAGCAGGTAGACTCGTCGCATGTATGACGAGAATAATATCTGGCTTACCTGATTACATCCGCTCTTCCTTTCTTCTTTCTTTTCTTCTTTCTTTGTTTCCTTCTTTCCTTCTTCCCTCCCTTCCTTCCTCTTCTCTTTCTATCTCTCTCTCGGTCTCTTTCTCTCTCAGTCACTCGCTCTTGCTTCCGTCAGCTACATTTTCTTCAAAATAAATAAGCAAGAAAGAAACCTAAGGAAAATTTGCTATCATTGATTCAGTCTGTTTGTAACGCTTTGGGGTCCCTACTGAGGAATTGCCACCAAAATCCAGAAGCAACAATAACCGACAAACCACTAAAAACCAGAGACAGCAATACAATATTCCCAATACGAACGGCAACGCTTCCTCCAATGTGGCATGAACACTCAAGAGAGCAGAAAGCGTTTAGTTGTGTCATGAAGTTGCTGTCAGAGTATTTAAATTTTAGGACACTGATTGGGGCAAGTCACAGCATTCTTTCTATATATGCATTTGTTTATCGTTTTGTCTATATATTTACAGGTTGCCCTTTTTTACGTCTGCACGTCCTCGGGGGTATGACGAGCTAATCCCTGTTGAAGACGCCTGCTCGGGCACATTTATGTTTCTTCATCGTCCACAAAACCAACCAGTTACAGCAACTATGCTAAGATAATCTTCCTTTCTGGGAAATGGCGTATAATCTGTCAACATTTGAACAATGGCGGCAAGCTCAAAACCTCGGTCACGATGATTTGTGATTCGTGCTAATACAACCACTGATACTTTCAAACAGTTTTCCACCTACTAGACTTGAGTCAACTGGTGGTATGATACTCATTCAATATTGACCGATCTACTGTAGTGGGATTCTAACTCTGGTCTCATAGTCGGAACTCACTGCAGCAGATTGGAGTTCATGGCTCTCCACAATTTCCTATCCTTTGTAACTCTTTTTGTCTTTTTGTTATATCTCCTAAACCCTGCCCTGCCATCCATTTACTCAAGCTCGCTAGGTAGGTCATGCGCTGTTTTCTTCTGTCCCTCTTGTTTTCGATCTGACCTGGGAGTATCAAATTTTCCAAGCCATCTTTCCTCATTATGTGCTCTATGAATTTCGACTCATTTTCTAATGTTAAGTATAAGTGTTTTGTTAGTTTTCATTTTTTCTAAAACTGTTAGTTTTAATCATGATAGGAATGACAACATAGACATATCTCTCTCCAAATTTATATACAAAACACGTGATTGCATGTTGGGATTTCTTTTTAGTCAATAAGATAGATCACACCTCAGTCTCATCCATCTGAGTTTTGTCCTGTTTTGTCTTGAAGTCAAAGCATAGCGACCACTTGTCTGTAACCTCTTTTGTGTGTCAACACCATTCGTAGTTTGCGACATTTTACCTTATTACTATTATTTTGCCTACCTTTGTCTTGCATATATTATTTCCTTAGTATTATTTATTGTCTTGTTCTCTCTTTTTTTCTTTTGTTATTGATTATCGAAAGTTTTGTCAATTCTGTTTTTTGGGGCATTTCTGCCAGTTACATTTAACAATGGCCAATTACTCTACAAAACTTCGTCGTTGCTCACGTGTTCAGTCTTGGTATTCTCATAATGCTTCATATTAGAACCATGCTTCTGCTGCTTCAAGTATCTTCTTCATCTATGAAGTGAGAAGCTAGCATTCATCGTCATGTAGGTGGACTAAAATGAAAGACATCTTAATAATAAATGACAACGCTTCATCTAATGATATATTCATCCTGATTACTCCCCTACTGATCTCTCTTCTTAGTAACTTTTATGTTTTCTCATTCTTCCATGCTAGTAACCACGTGTATCGTAGAGACTTAACTGCTAAGCTTTGGTTAAATTCGATAAAGAAAAATATGAAGGTCGGAATGGTCGCAGTAAAAAGCAAGTGAAATTAAGATGACAGAAATACTAGTGAAAAATGAATAATGTTTGACAAGAACTTATTTTATGAGAAAATATTGACACAATGGCTATCAGACGAAATACAATGGAAAGCAAATAAAATTAAAATGACAGAAATGCTAGTGAAAAGTTAGTAATGTTCGACGATGTTTTATTAGTATAAAAACATTACCTCAGAATGGCCTGCTGACGAAATACCATGGAAACCACCTGAAATTAAGATGACAGAAATACTAGTGAAAATTAAAAATGCTTGACGACGCTTCCTCTTATAAGTAAAAATTAACAGAATGGCCACCTGACGAAATACAATGGAAAGTAAGCGAAATTAAGATTATAGAAATAATAGTAAAAAATTAATAACGTTTTACGAGGCCTCATCATATGAGAAAATATTGATAGAATGATCATATGATGAAATACAATTAAAGCGAGTAAAATTAAAATGACAGAAATACTAGTAAAAAATAATTCTTGAAGAGGCTTTACCTTATAAGTAAATATCGACAAAATAGACATCTGGAAAAATACAATGAAAAGCAAGTAAAATTAAGATGAGAGAAATACTAGTGAAATATTAATAATACTTGACGAGGCTTTATCTTATGAGAAGATAATGACAATATGGCCATCTGACAAAATGCAAGAAAAAACAAATAACATTAAAATGACAAAAGTACTAGTGAAAAGTTACTAATATTTTATGGGACTTTATCTCTTGGGAAAATATTGACAGAATGGCCATTGGGCGAAATATAAGGGAAAAGAAGTAAAATTAAGGTACAAGACAATAACTAATGACTAAAATACTAGTGAAAAGTTAATACTTGGGGAAGTTTTATCTTATGAGTAAATATTCACAGAATGGCCATCTGAGGAAATACAATGGAAACCACTTAAGATTCAGATAACAGAAACACTAGTAAAAATTAATAATACTTGTCAAGGTTTTATCTTACAAAATATTGACAGAATGGCCATCTGACGAAACACAATGGAAACCACATAAGATTCAGATGACAGAAATACTAGTGAAAAATTAAAAATGCTTGTCGAGGCTTTCTTTTATGTGAAAATATTGACAAAATACATTGAAAAGCAAGTAAAATTATGATGACAGAAATGCTAGAGAAAAATTAGTAATACTTGTCTATGCTTTATGTCATGAGAAAAAGTGACAATATGGCCATCTGAAAAAATGCAATGAAAAGCAAGTAAAATCATGATGGCAGAAATACTCGCGAAAAGTTAATAATGCTTGACAAGGATTTATAGTATGAGAAAATATTGACAGAATGTCCATCTGACGAAATACAAAAGCAAGTAAAATAATAATGACAGAAATACTATTGAAATATTAAAAATGGTTGATGAAGTTTTATCTTATGAGAAAATATTAACAATATATACATCTGATGAAGTACAATGGAGAGCACCTAAGATTCTGATGATTGAAATAATAGTAAAAAATTAATAATGCTTGAACCTTTATCTCATGAAAAAATATTGACAGTATGATCGTCTGACGAAATACACTGGAAGGTCAGTAAAATTAAGACGATAAAAATACTATGAAAAAAATTAAAAATGCTTGACGAGGCTTTATTTCGTGAGAAGATAATGACAAAATAGCCATCTGACAAAATGCAATAAAAAGTAAGTAAAATTATGATGACAGTAATACTAGTGAAAAAGTTAATAATGCTTGACGAGAAAATAATGACCAAACGAGCATCTGACGAAATACAATGGGAAGCAACTAAAATTATGATGACAGACTTAATAGTGAAAAATTAGTTATGCTTGATGAGGATTAATCTTATGAGAATATATTGCCAGAATGGGCAGCTGACGAAACACAATGGAAAGCAAGAGAAATTAAGATGACAGAAATACTACTTAAAAATTAATAATTATGATGAAAAATAACATTAAGGGAAATGAAATGATGTCTGACGATGCCATCCAAGAAAATAAATAAAAGCAAAAACAAAATCTAATTGTGTTGCATGATATTAGCAGCCTAGACTCGTCTTAGACGTGAAATATTGGCTGAAGTGACGTATATAAATAAACACTCACTCGCTTATTTCCAGTTATGTCAATGTCATAAGTGTTTTGCGTTACAAATACTTCACCACTTTGGTGAAAATACCAAAAAACTTCCTCTTAAAAAGATATTTTTACTTCACACAAGCAAACAAAAAATTAAAAAGTAAGTTTGTTCTTATCTCATTTATTGTGCCTGTTTGCATTAAAAGAAATGTACGCATTTGTTTAGACATGAATACACACACACACACACACACACACACACACACACACACACACACACATATATATATGTTTGTATGTATGTGTGTTTGTTTATGCGTACACATATATATATATATATGTTTATTCGAATCTCAACATATATTCGTGTCAATATATATATATATATATATATATATAATGTATTTTTCAAGGTCACTCGCCTATTGTGTTATATTAGATTTCGATTCAAGAGAGGTGGATCATACGATCTGAATGACAAATAAAATAACAATTATCAAAGCCGCTCATCGAGTACTTACTCAATACATCCAAGAAAGTAGGTTATTGCAAGGGAGATAACTGTAGTATCGCATAACATGTCACTTCGCTCTCGTCTAGACAAGAGTAAATACAAAATGTCATCAGTTTATCAGAAACTAATCTTATATATATATAATTAAAAAAGTGAAAGAACAGGTAAATTAAAACCCACTGTTCAAGAATTTACTTTTAAAAGAGTGCTAATACTGTAATTTTGTTATTACAATGTTATTACAATGGTTTAAAAGAGCATGACAAAATTACAATACATACAGTCATCCGCAGACAGATCTGTTTCGCTGTATCACAGCTCATCAGTACGGTTAGACACTCGATTGTTTTTACACAGGATTGAAACCCGACCGAATTGGTATCAGTCGGCGATTCTGCCTCTAAGCTATGGGCGCTCGGTAGAAGGAGACAGACTTTTAGTGTGTGATATACCATGTAAACATACGCCAGTAGCTAAGAGTGTTCTAAAGTCTACCTTTTTTCCAAAGTGCCCAATCAGGGTGTGAGAGCGTAAATATATTTTTTCTTTCTTCTTTTTTTAATTTCTATTTAGAATTTTTTAAATAGAATTTCTACTTCCTGTAAACGTGTTAGTATTGAATTAAATTTGGAGTAAATTGAAACATCGGAAGAAAACAAGCTTATTTGTTTCCCAGTAGCGAAATCTGATCTAAACATAAGTTACGCCGTTTAATTTGGGTCATCAGAGAACAATGGAAATGAACGAAATAATATTTTTGATAAAAAATATTGAAGTTAATTGGAACGGTGAGGTAAAACAAGCGAATTTGTTTACCGGTAGAGAAATCTGATCTAAACATAAGGTGTGCCGTTTAATTTAGGTCATCAGAAGACAATGGAAATGAACGAAATATTTTTTTTCAAGTGAAATCGAAATAGCGCTCACTAAGCGCATGGTGACCTGGCTTATAACCCTCCAAGTTCCCTAGTAAAAATGAATCGGATCACGACCGTGGAAGCGTACGGTTGTGTGTGAGATCTGAATCTCCCCACCCCCTGCTGAAGTAAGAGTGCTGACGAGTTAGAAACAAGGACTTTAAGAAATTTATCATTGCAGCAGTTCGTCACTAGCACGACAACAATCAGAATTGTATTATCCGTTCAACACCTGTGGTCCCAGAGTTTTATTTGAGAAGAATTGACTCCGTCAAAAGAGGCTGGAAAACATTGTTGAAAAAAGTTATATATCTTCTGAGACGATTTAACAATAAGTGAACCATACACACTCTCTCTTTCTCTGTCTGGACTCCACTGTGTGAGTTGTAATGCCAAAAAAAAAAAAAAATTTTACTTTTTTTTGTAACCTTTTTATTTTTCTATTCTTTTCTTGTATACATATAAAAGACATTAACCGTGCAACCATCGAACAGTTTGTTCGGCTTTTTACGGACATTATTTTTTTCAATTTATTTCTTTTTGCTGTATTCTAAATGTTTAACACAGGCTCCCTAAGTGTGTATAAATCTTCAGTCGACCAAGAACGAACAATACTTCTTTCCGGATCTAATAATCACAACGTGAGCAGAATGCAGGTTTAAAATAGTGGGCCGGTTGACTGAACTACGGATGTTCAGGGACCTACGGCCAGCCCCTTGAGTTCAGTTAAGACGGAATAGACACCTTAACCCGAAGAGGCAGACGCCGAAGGTTAAGGGGACAGGGTGAAAGAGTTAGACCAGGTGCACGTTGATGAGAATTGGACCGTGGAGTGGAAGTGTTAAATATGCGGTCTCGTGACCAAAATAACCCCCCCCGGAAACATAAAGTGGCTAAAATTTACACTATTTATATTTTAACTATTGTCCTCAACTATGTTTTTATTATCTCCTCATCACCTTCTGTTAGAATTTCGGGAATGAAAAGTTATCATTATTTATACTATTTATATTTGGAGTATTGTCATCATATTTGCTTGTATTAACTCCTGGTCACCTTCTGTCTGAATTTCCTAGATGAGACGTTATCATTACTTATACTATTTATATTTGGACAATTGTCCCCATTATCTCCTGATCACCTATTGTCTGAATTTCTGGGATAAGATGTTATCATTATTTACAGTATTTGTATTTGGACTATTGTTCTCATTTTTGTTTTTATTATCGCCTGATCACCTTCTGTCTGAATTTCTGGGATGAGAATTTATCATTATTTCCTCTAATATATTTGGACTAATTTCCTCATTTTGGTTTTTATTGCCTTCTGATCACCTTTTGTCTGAATTTCTGAGAGGAAGCGTTATCATTATTTATACTATTTAAATTTGGACTATTGTCCTCATTCTTGTTTTTATTATCCCTTGATCACCGTGTCACTGAATTTCAGGAATGCGAAGTCATCATTATTTACACCATTTATATTCGGCGTAATTTTTTTTTATTTATTATTATCGCCTGATCACCTTCTGTTTGAATTTCTGTGATGAAGAGTTATTTACTCTATTTTTACTTGGTCTATTGTCCTCATTTTTTTTTATTATCTCTTGATCAACTTCTCTCTGAATTTCTGGTATGAGATATTATCATTATTTACACTATTTTTATTTGATTTATTGTCATCATCTTTGTTTTTATTATCTCCTGATCACCTTCTGTCTAAATTTCAGGGATGAGAAGTGGCCATTATTTACACTATTTATATTTGGAGTACAGTGTTTTGTTTTTTTTTGTTGTTGTTTTTTTTTTCGTTTTTTCTTTTTAATATCGCCTGATCACCTTCTGTCTGAATATCTGTGATAAATAGGTATCATTATTTACACTATTTATATTTGGAGTATTGTCCTTAAATTTGTATATATTCTCTCTTGAACACCTCCGGTTTGAATTTCTGGGGTTATACATTATCATTATTTACACTATTTATATTTGGACTGTTGTCCTCATCTTTGTTTTTATTATCTCTTTAACACTTTCTGTCTGAATTTATGGGAAGAGAAGTTATCATTATTTACACTGTTTATATTTGGACTATTGTCCTCAGTTTTTTTCTTTTTCTAGTTTTTTTTTGGGGGGGGGGGCTGATTACTTTCTGTCTGGAATTTTAGGATAAATAGATATCATTATTTACACTGTTTATCTTTGGACTATTGTCCTCATCTTTGTTTTTATTATGTCCTTATTACATTCTGTCTGAAATTCTGGGATGAGACGTTATCATTTTTTAAATTATTCATATTTGGACTCTTGTCCCAATCTTTGTTTTGTTTTTTTTTGTTTTTTCTCGCCTGATCACCTTCTGTCAGAATTTCTGGGATAAATATATGTCATTATTTACACTATTTATATTTTCAATATTGGCCTCATCTTTGTTTTTATTTTCGCCTGATCACGTTCTGTCTTAATTTCTAGGATAAACAGTTATCATTATTTTCACTTTTTATATTTGGACTATTGTCCTCATCTTTGTTTTTATTATCTCCTGATTACGTTCTGTCTAAATTTCTGGGACGAGACGTTATCATTATTTACATTATTTTTTGGACTATTGTCTGCCAAGTCTGGAGCGATTATATTGCAGATCCTCCATAGAATTTTGTCGAGAACCTCATGATAAATTGCAAAAGTATCCGACCTGATATGGCAAATGTATTCAATGCATGGTCAAATGGTAAATCTTTAAATGTGCAAAATGGATTCTGACGAGAAAATCTTCCTGGACTGACACAGTGACTAACCTTTCTTGCATTAGATGCGGCTATGGATCAATGTAGTCATTCCCTTTGAGGTCATTTGAGAGAGTGAGGTAAAGGAGGCGCAACGCGTTGCTCTCTAGTAGTCTAACTTCATCCATTCTTATGATAGGCAGGAATGATTCTCTATAGTAGTTTTAAGGATTGCAGCTTTGTTTTGGAGGCATTAGCCATTTCCTATCCCATTCAATCACAGATTGGGTGTTCTTTTTAAATGCAGTAGCCAGGTTTACTTTGTCGGCATTGGCAGACTTCTCACAGAGTCGGTTGTAAATGGTGGTGTCATCGGTATAGATGCCCTACTTGTGCATTAATTGCGTCAAGAAGATCATTAATGAAGATCAGAAAATGCGTAGGACCTACAATAGAGTCTTGAGGGACGTCCGCTTTTTTATGAATAGAGCTGGAATTTGCCAATTCCAAACAACATTTATTTCGCGATGATAGAACCGATTGGATTAAATCAAACAACTGACAATAATTACCATAGCTCTGGAGCTTGCACATAAGGCCTACATGCTAAACCCTGTAAAACGCTTTCGAGATATCAAGAGCCACAACTAGAGATTCGCCGCTCTTATAAAAAGCCTGGTATATATATATTCAGAGATAGTCGTTAGGATCAGGCGAAACAGAAGCCATATTGTTTGTCAATATTCCCCCAAATACAAGGGTTAAGAACCACTCAAATAAGCAGTTTACTGAATGAGATGAATGATGTGGAGAATATAAAATGTTTAATTCCTATATTATGAGGTCATGAAGAACAGTATCTCCTTGGAGTTTCTCGAATCTCGTTCTTTCCAAAATATTTTACTTGAACGATCAACTTACCTTCGATATATTGATGAAGAGTTATTAATATACGCCTCACTCCACTACAGACTTACCGGATCTTGTCGATGAACTGAACAAAGTCGAATATACAACAGAATTTACATACGAAATGGAAGAAAACAATACTTTACCTTACTAAGACATCATATTACACCAACTTAACAGCAGCGGAAAACTTAAGTGCCCGCCAAAAATCAACTAATAAAAACAAATAATAATAATTCAATGCGAGACAAAAGGCTCATAAAATATTCTAATTTAGAAAATATTATGACAAACCGAACGAATCAAAAAATATACAGTTCTAGCCCCAAACTCTATCACAACTCCAACTAAAAATAATTTACCTAAACTCAAAACAAAATTTGTCGAAACTACATCTAACACAATGAAAAACATAATCAATACAGAAATTTGAAGGAGGAATTTATTCTTTCAACTTAACTTTTCAACTTTCCAGAAAGAATATAATTGGAGAAACCTGAAGAAGTTTAAACAAAAGACTACATGAACACAAAAGAGACATATTAAAAAACAACACACAAAACGCATTGGTTGTTCACCGTAACAAAACTGACTACAATTTTGACATAAAAAATACGCCTGTAATTAAATGAGAAAATAATTAAAACAAAAATGTCTAGAAAATGATTTAATCACTAGTTCAGTCACAGTAAATTTGCGTCCGGGTTCTTACAGCGTTTCACCACTCTTAGCAGATATTCTATTATCACAATGTGGGATAAAAACGAAGATGATAGGAAGAAAAATAATGATGAATTTGGCTAGACTGAAAAAAAAAACAGTATTTAAAATTTTTTGGTAACTACCAACGTGTCTCGTTCATGCGCATGTGTAGTCACAACAATGTCAACAATTTCAGTCCGATGAAGTCCTAACGCGTCACAAGTAAACATTTCTATTTTGTCTTACAATTTCTTCAATATTGTTCTTTTATATGTGAAAATATTGATCGTTATCTCTCTCACTCTCTCTCTCTCTCTCTCTCTCTCACACACACACACACACACACACACACATATATATATATATATATATATAGGTTTAATGCAATGAGTTTGTCACGTTAACTGAGCAAGTTCATGAAGAAACCTTTAAGCGGTCAAGCAAACCAACACAGTAAGAAAAAGATCAAACCAATAAAAGATGGCAATACAACAAAAAGAGGTCCACCTAAATGACAAGAACAATCCAACCCAAAAAACAATGCATCTCTTCAATACAATGCAATAAAGCGGACAACAACTCGCACGTACATTAAAAAACAATAAAAAGCATTAAAAAGAAATCAAACACCTCCACAATAAAAATAAAAATAAGGAAAAATATTTAAAAAAATTCAAAACAACAATCAATCGCTAATAAGATGAGGCCTACAAAATATCAAATCACACCACGCTACATATAAATAAGAAAAAAAAGCAAACAACAGCAAAAGAAAAGCCACAACGATGCCCCCACGAAACTTCGAAGTCAGCATGAATCTGCTCAGGTAAAGTGACAAACTATTTGTACTTATCAATGCTCTATCTGCACCCCCGATATCGAGTACTTTACAATAAAAAAAAAACCTGCTTGGCACAATACATTCTATCAGTAAAACCACTGAAAAAGCAACAACCTTGGTCCTAAACATTATCACAATCAAACACTATATATAATAATTATTGTGTAAAGTAATAATTGTTGTGATTTACGACAACTAACTTATCTTCAGACATTGTTCTAACATATAAATTTGTTTTACTTTTAATCAAACTGATGACGCAAAAGAGAGCATAAACTTTCTTCCGTGAAACGCGTCTTCGATAAAAGCTTTCCACTTAGTTTTCACTATAATTTTTATTTCGGATACTATTATGCATCCTACAGACGCATATGTCTATATGTATATAATATACTAGAAGTATAGCCCGGCGTTGCTCGGGTTTAATGAAAGATTTAAAACTAATCCAAGGTCCTGGAGCTCAGAGTCAGCCTAAAGAATATTTGTGTGAAGTTTGGTGAGAATCGGATAAAAATTGTGGATTTGTATAAAGGACATACAGACAGATAAACAGACACATACACAAACATCTTGCCTTTTATATATATATATATATTATCGATTTTCTGCACTATTGTAAGAACTGCAACCTTGAAACTTCTGAATATCGTTTCTTATGTCTTTGTCTATGAGTGTATCAAGTTTGATTAAAATCGGACCCCTCCTTCTATAATCGGATTTTTTCGATTATCGATTTTCGATATTTATCGGGGGTACCTCGATACAAAACCTAGCTAAGAACACTCGCAGACGCTTATAGTACAACTGTGTAAATTTTCAAGAAAATCGGTTCAGCCGTTTCGGAGTCTATAGGTAACGGACACACACACATAGACACACACACACAGACAAAGTTCCATTTATAAATAAGTTTAGATAGATAGATACGTATTTTTGTGACGCACATGTACGGTTTAGTGTAATATTAGTGCAACTGTATAATATATGTTAATATTAATAAAATAATGATATTAATACTCGATTAATGAATCAATGGAATATACATTCATGTATATTCCTTTTTCTTGCGCGTAAACATATTAAAGGTATAAAATATTTTACGTAAAAAGATAATAAAGCAAAAGTTTTAAAACAATCTTCTCAATTTTTTAAAGATTTGATTTCTAAATTAAAAAAATAAACGTAATGCAGACCTTGACTAGTAGAAAAATTTACGAAATAATGACAGGAGTAATGTTATAAAACCATTTTATGCTTAGATAACTTATATGAGGCTTTTTATTAAGGTTGCTTTAATAAAAGGTGAGGTAGGATCAAGAGTAAAATGATGCGTAACATTTTGACCGAATTTTTTCGATTTGCAGTCAGCAAAATAAGTTCCGTTTTACAAACTGCCAGTGAGAAAAAAAAAAAAAAACACAAAAGATCTTTTTTAATAATTCACCCCAAATAATGTAAAGTTACTTATCGCAAATAATAATTCACCCCACCATTTGTTTTCTTATGAAATTTTTGACACTTTTGAAATTATAAATTTTAAATCCAAATTTGTTTAGCTTGTTTCTAAACAGATGCAATGAAATGTTCCCAAAACTCAAGAAGTTATTCACATTTCCATGCGGACGATTTTCGAGGTAATTCGATATTCAAGGAAATTTTTACAATTTAAAAAAAAAATCGGTTTTTAGCTTGTTTATCAGTGCGAGTGCGAATTTTTTCTCGATTCACAAACTCTAAATTTCGTTCAATTTCGTAAACCGATCGATGAAATTTGAATAAGCTGATTTATTTGGAAAATATTTTGACGAAAACCCCTACTTCGAGTTTAATAATTTTTTTAATCTAATTTAATTTCATAAAACTTCATGGTAAACATTAATTTTTAAGAAAAATTATTTTTTTCTTTTTTGACAGCGAACAGAACATTCATCGGATTTCTTACTCTTCAGCATGCAACATACAACTGGCCATGTGTAAATATTTCTTTCTGGAGCCACATTCAGACTCTTTGAAGCATTTGGCTTTATGATTTGTTTACAGTTCTTGCAAACACAGAGCAAACTGTGAACTGGATTATTTTATACATAAAAACTTGAAGAATATCAGTCAAATAAGTGTCATACGTGATACACGCTTTGGGCGATCATGTCTCGAAAGAGACATATGACTGACTCGGCAGAAGATTATCTTGCAGTAAGTTGTCATTGCTTTCTGCGGTAGACTGGTTGCCAGCCAATTCTATAGAATCCAATCTGTCCTATTATTTAACCCATAACTGGAAGGAAGAGACGGATTATTATGTTCATTTGTTCAACATATAGCTTGGCGTTGACCGTTTGGTTGTTCTGGACCTTACCCATTGGTATAGCAGAAATCCCGTTAGTGACGTGGAGGCAAGCATTGCCTATAATCACACGGTATTGTCATTCAGGTCTTTTCAGCTGAATTGCCACTTTGTACCAGTTCATTTGTTCGATTATTTGGCAAGATCGTTTACACAACATCAACATACTACGAAAAGCTATTCTCCGAGTTCATTCGCAGAATATCAGAACAAAACCAAACGAATATATGTAACAACTTAATATAAAGGTTTTTCACTATTATTATTTAAAAGAAACTTAGTTTTATTGACATTTAAATTAGAAGTCGGTATAAGAGACAGTAATGAAATCGTGCTAAACTCTCATTCAATAATCTGGTAAGTAGAGCAATATCAAAAAGGAAAGTCACGAAGAAATGGCAAAACGTGCACGCAAAAAAATGTGTCAAAAGGACTGTTTTTCCCATGACACCGCTATAACTACTTTCACTCCTCCGCGATGACACTGCTATTATTTTAACCATCTTCACCCCTCAGCAAGGATTAATGTTCAAAATGTAATTATTAAAATTGAAATAAAACCTAAACATATGATGCAAGTGGATTTATACATTTTCAGTTCTTGAGTATTTACGACATAGTAAACACTATTTATTTATTAGATTATTTATTTATAAAAATAATTTTATATTTACAATATTTTAAAAATCATTACGATTAAAACTAATGCAATGCAATTTTTATCCTTTACCGATTTATATAAAAATAAATATGAAAAATATTTTATTCATAAATTTATAAACATTTACTAACTTATTAAAATATTCGAACCAGACACAAGGAAATACTTAGTATTTACCATTTTATAAAGTTTGAACCAATTGGAAATTAGCTGCTGTTTTGCAAAGCATTTCAGTAAACAATATAATAAATAGTTTTTTCTTATTTTTAAGCAATTACTAATTTATTAAAATATGCGTTCCCATAATAAGAAAATCTTTATCATTTACCATTTTGTAAAGTTTGAATCGATGTTAGCCGGTGTTTTTCAACCATCTCAAGAAAAAATATAACAAATAGTGGAAATAGAAAATAAAAAACGTCCATTTGAGTGGGGTAAGATGGTTGTTGATCCGGTCATGTAACGAAGTAAATTTCTTAGTATTAGGTTGTTACACATGAAATGACGCATTTTTTGTTGGTTGTTAATCAGATCGTCTAACGGAGTAACTTTCTTATATAAAAAAATTATCAACTTCTTTCTGACCTTTTTTTTCAGATTATTTTTCTTTCAATATATTATTACTCATAAGCCCAATAAAAATGATTACAGAAAGAAAGTCGAGTAATCTTACTGTATGAGTACAAATTAGGAAAAGGAGTTATTTTTGCATGGAATGATTACACGTGATGAGAAATGAATACTCATTGATGCAAGTGAATTATCAAAACAATACCCAACACATCTACTGCGCCCTAAATGTTTATAGTTATTGTCTGGTGGTCTTTCAAAGGTGTTATCATTATTCATTCTTGCCTCAAGGAAAAACAATGACAGCAAAGTCGGACTGTGGAGAAATTGAGTGTATGCACGAAAAATTGAAATAGAAACATACCAGACATTTGAATAGGAATGGCCCAATTTCGCTGCACGACCGCACGCTACTCAGTCAAATGTCCTGAATTATGAAATTTTGCATCATTTTCCATATTCACCTGATACTTCTCCTACTGATTATCACTTATTTAAGAATTTTGAAGTTTTCATACGTAATAAAACATTCTGCAATAAAGAAGTGGTAATCGGAGCATTTGACATTTTTGTTACATCAAAAATGATAATTGTTTTAAAGATGGAATAAAAACATTTGGAGGTACGTTGAGGATAGTCATTCACTAACATGTTGCCTATTTCAACGAAATAAATTAATTTGACATTTCAAAAGAGTTTTATTCATTTTCTATTAAGTGTCATTTCATGTGTGGAAACCTGATATTTACCATTTTATAAATAAGTATGAAATAATTTTTTGAATTTTTTGAATAAACAGAAGATTTTCTGAACATTTTCTTTTCAGATTACATTATATCTTAGATTACTTCGTTTTAAACTTTTTTTTAGTTTTATTAAAATGCTAATCACCTACATTTTAAAGCAACAAACATTAACCAGGGAGGAAAAATATACATCATCCTTTCCCCTTTCCATTTCTTAGAGCCAGACAAGGCTAGATTTCCACTTTCAATTCTCAACTCACTTTAAAAGTAAGGGTTTTCAAAAATCTAAAAATAAAAATAGACATAGATTTCTGTCTGCTTTCTTATTAATCCCACCCCTTTAATTTTTCAGTGATGTATACTTTTTTAACTTCAGCCGGTGTAATATATCGGTTTATTTTGTAAATTGACTTTTATAATAAAGAAGTTGCTGATGATACATGAAATTTCTCTTAGGTATTTCATGTAGAAATGGCCATACAACTGATTTCAACATCGGAATTTATTTTATTTCATATATATATATATATATATGCCATATTTATCAAAGGAGAAAATAGTTTACTCGGAAGGAAAATTCTCGAGAGCACCGCAATCAAATATTATCAAAATATTAATCTAAGCTCCAGTTTCTTTTTCCTAATCTTACCTTTTCTAACAGAAACAGTACTTTCCCAGGCCATCATATACAGCAAACATATAAAATAAAATTCAAAGAAAATTTTAACATTACATATACTGCACATTAAAAAAATGTCTTCAAATATGAAATGCCATTTTTAAATGCTTAATAATTTCAGTTAATCTTATGAATATTATCGTTCTTTTACTAGCCAACAATTTTTGCTTATAGATACTTTATCAAGGAAAAATGAGTTGAAATGAATTTTATTTTTAATAAATCCCGTCACAGGATGAAAGGCGTAGGCGAGAAATTATAGTCTTCCTCTTGTTTATATATATATATATATATATATATATGTGTGTGTGTGTGTGTGTGTGTGTGTGTGTGTGTGTGTGTGTGTGTGTGTGTGTGTCAAGAAGTCTTGTAGCAAATAACCCTGAAGAGTGAAAACATCACAATAATGCCTTCACAAAACTTTGAAATCGGCATGATTTAAATAACACTGCTCACAATTGATTCTTCCAATTCTCCTAGCATCAGCCATGCTTATGGAAGAGAGAAAGAGGGTCTCTCGGGTGATTAAAAGTGAGCAGCTTCTTTTAAGAGGCATTAAAAATAATAAGTCTCCCTGTTAACAATAGATTGTAGGTCATTTTTTAGATCAGATGCCAATTTGACCTTACTGAACCGATCAGTTTTACCATTAGGAGAGGAGTAAATCGTTGTGTCATCAGCAAAGATATCATGTTGAGAACTGATGCCATCAGGAATGTCATTGATGAAAATTATAAACAACGTAGGTCTAAGGAAAGCGGCCGGGGTGCACATGCATTAATGCAAAAAGATCTAGAAGAATGGCCATTCAAGATAAAATTCATTTCGCGATTTGATAAGAAAGACTGAATCAGTTCAACATTTCACCCAGAAATAACATAGAGCTAGAAAAGAAGATCTGTATGCCAAATCCTGTCAAACGCTTTCGAGATGTCTAAAGTAACAGCCCAATCTTCATCAGTCTCATCTAAAGCTTGATAGACTTTTCAGCAATAATCGTTGACCTAGAGTAGCGAGAGCCCTATTGGTCCGGAAACAACATAACCTTTCAACTTATGAAGAAGACTGATGTGTCAAACCCTGTCAAACGCTTTCGAGATATCCAAAGAAACAGCCCGAACTTCACCAGTCTTATCTAAAACTTGGTAGACCCTTTCAGCAATAATCGATAATACATCAACAGTTGACCTAGAAAAGCGAAAGCCATATTGCTTATCTGAAAGAAGGCCCCTGCAATGTGAAATGCTTAACCAGTTCAAAGTTGATTATGGTCACTTCACCAACAAGATGGGAGGCTAGTAGTCTGATATTATGGGTTCCCATCGAATCTATTATACGCCTCCTCAAATCTATGATACGAGGTTACCTACTCTATTACATCTCAATTTTCATAAGGTAGTATTCATATGTGTGGTTGTGGTGCAATGGATATCGGCTCGGAATGAGAAATCGGTGAGCTGAGTTCGAATTCTAGTTGAATTCGTTGCATTCACTTACGCGCAGTTTTCTTGGTCAAGGTATTAAGCCATTTCTTCTCCCTCCAGATATGGGTTGAAGAGCAGAACAGATTGGGTTCTATAGCCTTGGTTGACAACCAGTCTACCGCAAAAAGAAATGGCAACCGACTACGGGAAAATCTGCCTTGTCAGTTATGGATTGAAAGAGACATGATTGCTTAAGCGTGAATCACGTATGGCACTTCACTGACTGAGTATTCATATAAAATACAAATATGATTGTAACCCAATTATATACAATAATGGATAATATGCAATCTAAGTGAAGAATTTGACTAGAAAAATTCAAAATAAAAATAATGTATTTAAATACAAATTAGAGTCATCTCATAAAAAAATATTTCATCTTTCTTGTTGAAAAGTTAAAGAATTTTAAGACATTTGTTTACCTTGTAAATGTGAGTAATTGTTGTTGCATTCGTGTCAAGATTCCCAACCTCCCCAGTTTGTCTGTTTTTTCACCCCCTTTTTATATTGACTGTAAAATTTGATAATTATGATTAAATACAAATTAGAGACATCATTCCATCTTTCTTGTTAAAACGTTAAAGAATTTTAAGACATTTCTTTTCTTTGTAAATGTAATTGTTGTTCCCAACCTGCTCCTGGCATTTCTTTGTATGCATCATAGCATGTTAAGATACATCTTAACATGCATCTTAAGCATCTTAACATGCATCATAGCATGTTAAGATTCCCAACCTCTCCAGTTTGTTTTTCTGTCTCCCCACCCATTTTATCTTGACTAGATTAGCCTTTGATAATTCTTCACTTCGTAATCTAGCGAGTGAGTGGCTTGATTCTGTTTAGCGGCAAAATCCAATGGGCACTCTCATTTTTCTGTGGAGTGGACGAGCCCTACCAACATATTTTAATGTTATTTTTAATGTTTTATTGTATTTTATTTTCGTTATTGAGTAAATCTCCTCCCCTCTCATTTCACGTCATAATTTTGTATATTTTTATAATAAAACAATAAAAACAATTGTGTATATTTTTATGTCATGGGTGTTTTAATCGGATCCCTGCAAATATGCGGTATGATAGTATGTGTTTGACAGAATGACAATGAATATGTTCTTTTGGTGTATGAGTAAATTGTAATGAATGAATGGGTCGTGAACCAGATTAACTAGGTGTAGGATGACCAACCTTTACCCCGCCCATATGGCCTTGTTCCACATGAAGTATAATATTTCTAAATAAAACATTATGGAAGAAAAATAATGAGTTATATATAGTGTCATCTCTAGACTTAGCACGAGCAAAACCAATTCACGGATTTGGAACAAACAAATTTACAGATTTGGATTTTTTAAAAATGACCCCAGTATGATAACCAAATCCACAAAATAATTGTATCTTGTAACAGTTGTGTTTTGTTTAATTTGTAATGTATATAAATGTAGGCAGTAAAAAAGCAAATTTTGATAAAGAGATAGTCACACGGCTTGTCGTGTATAATACGCACCAGCCCTATTTAGAGGGATTTGGTCGGTTCATCTGAGTTCTTTAAATACTGAAACTACAGAAGAGGAATTCTGACGAGCTGGAAAGTATGAAAAAGCTAAGCATTTATAATGTTAAATTCGAAGCGTTAGAAAAGCATTGAATGACAGACTAAAAGCTATAAAATGTCAATGAGACGCGATAGTAAAATGCAAATTAATAGTAGTATAATTAATTCGGGTCTATGGATAATTGTATTAATCAAATGTGTTTATCTGGCCTAAATCTTTTGGATTTATAAATGTATCAATATATCAAATTCAATGACTTGTTAGTATGTCTGTCTGTCACGTCCTATCAAATAGCCATACATTGACCGATCGAAACCAAATTTTGGGGACTTTGGGGACAAGTGCAAACATATAAAGGGGTATAAAGTTGGTTTTACTAGGGTACAATAAATTCTCATTCAGTTTTTTTGAAAAATAAAAAGTTTTATTATTTAACATACAAAATACTTACACTATCTTAAAACATTTCAATGATTAAAATAATAAATACTTATTTAATAAAAATGCAATATTGTTTTTTGCATATCTGCAGTTTTTATATATACAAGAATCTAGTTTCCAGTTTGCCCTGTGTTTGCAAGAACTATAAACAAATTACAGGGCCAAACGACTAAAAAGGTGGAATTTGGCTCCAAGATTAAATATTTACGCAGGGCCAATTGTATGTTGCATGCTCAGGAGTAAGAAATGCTAAGAATGTATTTTCTTAAAAAAATATCGTTTACTATGAAGTTCTATAGAATAAAATTGCATTTAAGAAATTATTAAACCGTGAAGTAGGGTTTTTATCCAAGTGTTTTCTAAATAGATCAGCTTATTTAAATTTCATAGATTGGTTTACAAAATTAAAGGAAACGTAGTAGTAGTAGTAGTAGTAGTAGTAGTAGTAGTCCTCCGTCGGTCAGGATTGACCATGGGTAGCATTCTAGTTGTCTGCTTGACTGGAGCATCGGCGTCTGAGACTGTAGAAACCGATGCGGGAGTGACAGTCTTTGTTGTAGAGGCTGCATTTATGTTTTGTTTCTGGTCTGTCGTAGCTATCATATTGTTTCCTGCGAACCCGCCTCTCCATGGTGACTTGTGTTAGTTGCTCCTCCCTTGATTTAAGTTGTTGAGCCAGGGTTCCTCTCCATTTAAACCGATTGACTGCTACACTCTCCCATGACTCCGTGTTGATACCCACAGCTTTCATATCGCGTTTTATGATGTCACGATACCGCGCGGTTGTGGCAGCCCAGTGAGTTTTCTTCCAGCGGCCAATTCTCCATAGGGGAGAAATATAAAGGAAACGAAGGGTTTGTGAATCTCGACAAAAATGTTAGCGATAACTTTAACAATACTAAATGATTTGAGGATTTCAACACGCTGATGCGTGTTGCAAAAATATTCTAGTAAATGAGCATGAGAGAGAGGATGCAATTTAGAGAGATAGGAGATGACTATTGACTTTACATTTAAATTTTTGGAGATTGTAGCTGTCGGGGAAGCAAGTAAAAGGAAGGAAATTCCACAGGCGGTAAGTGCGAGAAAAGAAACTGATGGAGTAGAAGTTGCGTTTACGTTTTATTGGTTTCACAGTAAAAGGGTGGGACCTAGTTGCTAATCTTGTGGCTCGAGTAAATTCATAAATAGAGGGCATCAGGGAGCTAAGTTCATCGGAATAGTTAATCGAAAATTGTGACTTTTCCCGTACAAATACCTGAAACTTACACAAGTTATTATCAATAATTTTAATAAGAATTGGGATTACCAGCTAAAACACGCACTAAGTACACATCCTGAAAGTTCTCCCAAAATCGGTTGGTTAAAAATATTTTATAATGAAAACATTGACCTGCATTATAAAAGCGGACATAGTGTAGTAATTCTAAGCGCGGGGGGTTTAATTTATTACTTAATAACCGATCCCCCATTTCCTGTCCACTAGAAACTTAATATCTAACGTAAATATATCACAAAAAATTTCACAATAAGCGGCTTACGGCCAAATCACTTTGAAATATCGGTTCCCATACAATCACAACTGTTAAGCAACGTCGAGTCTGGTCATTACCTAGATGGGTGACGGATTGTAAACCATGTCCTTTAAGCTTAGATGTGAGAGTGGTGAAATGGATAATGGTTCGAGAACGGAGTTCCAATTCCAGTTGGGTTCGTTATATTCACTTACGCGCAAAGACACTTGGGAAGCGTATTATTTTTACTACTTTAAAATTGTTAGCCTTGAATAAATGTTTAATCGTCCAGGTTGTTGTTTCTTTTTATTTATTTATTAGTACATGTTCTTTTGAGGGAAGTGCTTTGGTGCATTAGTTCGGAACGAGAAATCGGAAAACCGAGTTCGAATTCCAGCTAAATTCGTTGCATTCACTTACACGCAAGTACTTTTGGGAAAAGTATTAATCCGTCTCTTCTCTCCGTGAGTTAAATAAAAGGACAGATTATGGTCTACACTTAACTGACTTACTATATCTTTAGAGAGGCCCGATAGTTTCGGTAAAAAATAAAGTGTTACACTTGTATATCTTTTTCGGCTCAGCGGTTAAAACCCGCCAAAATTTTAAAGAATGCATTTCTTGTTTATGGAAAATTATTTCTTGCGTATATACTGACCAATGAGAGACGTGGTCTCAAGCGTCAAGTAAGAAACTGAATGGCGCGGGAGGGGACTTAAGTGAGCCTATTTTTCGAAATACAGAGAACTCAGGTCAGTTGACGAAAAGAGAATACATTTTGACAGCCAGCCATCGCCTTCGGGTCTCCACTCCGGGTTTTCTATCCGGATTTACTTTCGTACGTGTTTTGAATATGACTGCAAGGTAGCGAACGTTTAAAATCAGGGTTTTCCTACCCCTAGATGGACTGCATTCAGTGACACGCAGCAGTTTGGTGTTACCCGGGAACAATTCCTTGATTGTATGTCAAGTAGGTGGGGGTCTTATAGGGCATTGTACTGAGAAATGTGAGAAAGGAAAACATATTAAATTAACTGATGAAACATTAAATAAATACTATTCCAATTAAATATAATCTAAATTTTTATTTCACTCTTTGATTGGATGCCCTACCGATATGGATGCCCAGAATCATCGCACCCTCTGACCCCTTCCTTCTGCACGCTACTGACTGCCTTCCTGGACTGTCGGGTCTCTTCTAACTGTTATTAATGTAAAAGAAGAACTCGGTGTTCATTTGATTCTTTGAAGCAAAGGAAAAGAAAAGAAAGAAATATACAAATGCCTTTATGATGTCAGACATAATTACAGAATAATGCTAACCGCCAAGAAAGTGATTCGTTTCGACTTCTCGGTTTAATGTTCTTAGCTGACATGAAGTCGAAAGACTATATTGAATTCATTGCTAGGTCAGCTGCTAAGAAAGTCGGTTTACTGTGTCGCGCGAGACAGGTTTTCTCTCCAGAATCTATCTTACATATCTACAAGTCTACTATTCGTCCATGCTTTCATATAGTCTAATGCTCTTACTATTTACCTTCAGCTCCTTGATACGCTCCAAAGAAGAATCCGCAATATTATTGGTGTTGATCTCGGCTTCAGTCACTTTCCCAACACCTTAAAACCTCTCTGTGCCATTTTTATAAATACTTCCATAGTAATTGTTCAGATGAGCTCTTTGCTTTGTTACCCAGACTTTATTAATTTAAGCGCAATACTCGACTGGCATCGAAATCTCATCAATTTACAGTTGCGTTGGTTAGATGTAGCCGTAAGTTCTATGCTAACAGTTTACTTCCCGCTTGTGGAACTCCCTTCCGGCTCCATGCTTTCCAGCCAACTCTAAATTGCAAAAATTTAAATTCAATGTCAATAGCTATCTATTGTTCTATTGATTACTTTTTCCTCTTTCCACTCATTATTAATTTTTCTGTTCCTAATTCTTCCACACCCTGTAACCCCTTGTGTCTTAGTGGCTTAACTGCCTTGCGTGGAGTTATACCGATTACAAAAAAAAATTAAAATTTACATTTTAAAACTTTTCTTCTTCAGAAAATCTTCAGATTTGTCACGTGTTCTCTCGTTTTTAAATATCGTCTCTTTGCGTCTTCAAAAAACAGTTCGCGTTATTATACCGTCTCCTGTCATTTTTATTAACGTAGATAATCTTTTCATACAGATGACTGATTGCATTCACTATTCCTTCACATTTAGTATACACAACGCCAGATTACCCTATAGACGTAACAGGCGGAAGCCTACAACCTTGTGCAAATTAATTGAAACAACCGCTTTAGTTTCTTTTCTTTCAGTCAGTTTTAGACCCACTGGAGTAATAGGGTGAAATAATCTTCGATTCTTTCCCACAGATTAGGTCATTTGCAGTGGTGTGCACCAATATGAATTTATTTTCGTGATGCATGATGAAATTTGTTTAACCTTGAAAATGATTGCATCAGATTTTTATTGCCCAGAGCCTATTGTCTCAACTGTCGATGAGTTGTAATCGGTATAGCTTAAGGCTATTGCCTGCGAAGGAAGCGTATGAAAATTGTAACACTGCATGAACACACTGGCAAGATTTACAGAGAGCTCGCGGATATTGTTTCAACTGTCAGTCGTGTCATCAAGGCGAAGAAACAAACGGGATCCATCAATCCAAAACGTAAAGGAAAATGCAGCCGGAAGAGAAAAACAACACCAAGGAACGACGTATACGTGATCAGGGAAAGTGTGAAAGATCCTAGGATGACATTATTTGTTTTTCTTCAATTAATTAAGAGTGTAGAGTTTCAAAATCTAGGGGTACGTCTGTCCAATGTGTATAATATTTCTGACAATTTCATAGACCTGCTGTCATAATGCAATGTAGACTCTAAACAATCTTTAAGTAATTTCCTTACAATTCATTTCAGAATAATTCTAACTTGATGCTATCATTGATTTGTTTACAGATTTTTTTTTAATTTTAATATTCGTGCTTTTTATCGATCACATACTATATTTAACGATAATATTTTATGTTCTTTAGAGGAAGGATTGTTAAACACCCGTCATCATCCTTTGCTTCACAAAAAATACTTAATTTAACATTCTTACATTTTCCTCTACTGTGAGAATGGGGGATTTGAAAGAGACTCACAAGTGGAATAGCTTAAGGCCTCTCTTCATCTAAATCTGGCTCTAGTCATAGATATTTTTCCTGTGTTTTTCGCTGAAAAAAAATAGCATAATGAAAAACAGCCCCAAACTTAATAAAAAAAAGTTTTATCGTCAAAAGGTTTATGTTTTTATTAAGGGAAAAGATTGAAGTATTCTTATTATTTTAATATTTTTTTTAATCCTTTATACCACGTTAGAATTGCTCGTTAAAAATGTTGTTTTTATGTCAACGGTTTATGTAATATTTATGATTATTGTTTTTGCGTTTTCTTTTCTGTTTAAAAACTCATTGGTTTGCAAATTATTGCAAAAACCAAATAATCGACGGATTTTAATGAAACTTTTAGGGCTTATTCACAGATGAATGAAATTATTGTTGAATTTTTTTTAATCTTGGGAAAAATATCTTTTTACATATGTTAACCCCTACCTCTTACAAGAAATTAAATTTTCAACCGATTTTTTTTAAGTTAAAAGCAGAAATTCTTAAAGAATGTAAATCATCTTTTATACAAATACTCAAAAATCTGCTCAGAATCGCAAAATAAAAAATGCAATAAAACTATGACATTATTTAATAAGAAAAGTTTTTTATTACTTTTATAAATAAGATTTAAACTAAGGGTAAAACTCCGGAGAATGAAGAAGCCTAGTGCAGCACCAAGACTTTAACAAAACACGCTCATGAATGACCTCAGCTTGCAGAAAGAATACACTAACAGCGTGAAAAACAAATATGAAAAACAAATTAGAAAAGGGCACACGAAATGGGACTCACTAAAGGAAGCGATGGTGACATCAGCAAACAATATTGCCCCAAATGAAATCAGACGCAGAAGAAAAACGAGTGGATGACTGAAAAGATTCTTGACATAATGCAAAGAAGACAGAAAATGATGCCAAGACATGGAATGGAATACAGGAAACTACACAAGCAGCAAATGCAGAAATGGCTTAACGACAAATGCGCAGAGGTAGAGAGACTGAGCATGACTAATAAAATAGACATGCATAGAGAAATAAGAGAACTGAGGGAAAAACATCTGCTCCTCTACAGGATGTATAAATTCCATGTATGGACGGTAATATTAGAGAAAGAGGAAGTACTTCAGCGATGGGAAGAATATATAAAAGATGAGGACAGACCGGAAGTATTAAAGCCCGAAGTGGAAGCTACAATGGCCAAACTGAATAGAAGCAAAGCAGCTGAACCAGACGGCATTGTAATAGAGCTGCTGATAGAACTGGAAGAATTCAACATAGAAAAAATTACAGAAATAATAAATGAAATTTATAATAGTGGTGAAATACCAGAAGACCTAAGCAAGTCCATTTTCATAGCACTGCCTAAGAAACCAGGTGCAAACGAGTGTGAACTCCACCGAACAATCGGTTTTATGAGCCACATTACAAAACGGATCGTCCGAATCCTGATGAATAGAGCGAGAAGCAGAAACAAGCCAGATGTAGAACAAGAACAGTGCGGGTTCGTCAAAGACACTGGAACAAGGAACGCCATATTTATGATTATGATGATCTCCGAAAGTGCAGTTTAAATGAAGAAGGACTTGTTTTATCGATTATGCAAAAGCGTTCGTCAAAATATGCCACAAGGAATTGATGGAGATGCTCAGCAGCCTCGATATATTTGGAAAAGACATCAGAATAATCAAGATCCTCTACTGGCAGCAAACCGCTTCCATAAGGACAGGAAACGAATTCAGCAGATATACAAAGATAGAAAGGGGCGTAAGACAAGGATGTGTCTTTTCACCGGATCTATTCAACTTGCGAGACTATTTTGAGGACCCTAGATATTATGCCAGGATTTGTCATCGGCGGCCACAATTTGGACAACATAAGGTACGCAGATGATACAGTGCTGATAGCAGACACTGAAAGGAAACTACAAGACTTTCTACAGAAGGTAGCTGAAGTGAATGACAAGAAAGGACTACAAATAAACTGCAAGAAAACCGAATGCATGGTCATCAGCAAAAAGAGCAGCCCAAAATGCCAAATACAGGTGTGGGATATTAAAATCAAGCAGGTACAAAAGTTTAAATATCTGGGAATTGTTCTAACAGAAGACAGGAAGTGCAACACCGAGATGCGAAGGCGAACTGGCATGACAAAAGACGGGTTCCAGAAGCTGAGTAAAGTATCAAGAGACAGGAAAATTTCGCTAGACACAAAGAAAAGAGTACTGGACATCTGATGTCAGTTCTATAATATGGCAATGAATGCTGGACAATATCATCAAAGATTAAAGGAAAAAGTGAAGCAACTGAAATGTGGTTCTACAAAAGGATGCTGCGGATATCGTGGATCGAGCATGTGAGCAATGATGAGGTTTTGGAAAGGATGGAAACTAAAAGGAAATTAATACTGAGCATCAAGAAAAAACAGCTAAAGTTCCTGGGACATGCAATGAAGAGGGAGAACCTGATACTAACAGGTCACATAGAGGGAAAAAGAGACAGGGGAAAGCAGCGGATAACATATTTGAAAGGCCTGAGCAGGTGGATGACAGAAAGAGGGCTGCGTGGTGTAACAGGAGAAAGCCTGCTAAGAGCCACCAGGAATAGGGATACTTGGAAAGCCATGATCGCCTACGTCCTGAAAGGACAAGGCACATAGAAGAAGAAGGACAATGTTGTCTTAAGAAAAAAATCTTTACAATGAATTATGAATTTTTACAAAAATTGTTTTCATTTTTAATTATATAATTTATAGTATATAAATCTTTTAAAATTCTGCATTACTTAAATCCGGTTAGGTGATAATATTATTAAGTGAAAAGTGTATGTACTAAACATAAATTGAAAAGTTCTATGCAAATAATCTTGCACTAAGATTTTTCAAATTATTCTTTGTTTGTTTTTTGTTTTTGTTTTTGTTTTTTGTTGTTGTTTTTTTGTTTGTTTGTTTGTTTTTTGTGTTTTTGTTTTTTGCATATAAAATATTCTATGGCATCCTCTTATTTTAAAGTATGGTCAATCATGCACGACATTATCAGAAAGTAAGCGCTGACTATAGTAAATTCATATTTACTAAATAGTAAATATTATAGTAAATTTGACAAAAGTAAATTCATAGTCAACATCCCTAAAATTCGATTCTGAAGAATATTTTCCATTTTGAAGATTATTGAGAACTTGAAAATTATTTTAAAAAATGGGCTCATTTATCATTTTTTAAATGATATTTTAACAGATAAAATCTCCTTAAAAATATGTAAACACCTTTTTTTAGTACTTGACGTGACTGACGAATGATGAGTTAACGATTGATAAGTTACATATCATCACTACTGTTTGTGTTGAATAAAAATGTATAAAAATGGCCAATTTCAATGAAAGCGATTAAAAAAATTCGATTCCAATCAATATAATTTTTACTTGAAATACAGCAGGGTATTTTGCTTATTAGAAATAGTAAAATTAACCATTTAGCTTTCAGGTAAAGCTTCAAGAATGCTTTTTAATTTTAAAAAATACGTTTTAAATATTCAGTTAGTCAGTTAAATGCCATACGTGAGACACGCTTGGGCGATCATGTCTCTTTCGATTCATAGGCAGTAAATTTTCCAGCAGTAGGTTGCCATTTTTTACTGCGGTAGACTGGTTGTCAAACAAGGCTATAGAACCCGATCTGTACGCCTATTCAACCCAAAGCTGAAGGGAGAAGATATGGATTAATACCTTTCCCAACAGTAAATGATAAAACTAATTCAAGTGGAATTCGAACTTAGTTCACCGTTTTCTCATTCCGAGCCGATATCCATTGCACCACAATGCACGTCCCAACATTAAATGTTCTTCTTCTTCTTCTATGTGCCATGTCTCTTCAGGACGTAGGCGATCGTGGCTTTCTACGTCTACCTATCCCTGTTACTCTACCCAAACCCCTCTCTGTCATCCACCTGCTCAGGTCTTTCATATACGTTATCCGCTTCTTCACCCTGACTCTCTTTCCCTCTATCTGACCTGTGAGTAGCAGATTCTACAAGCCTTCCTTCCTCATCACATTTCCGAAGAACTTCAGCTGTTTCTTCCTGATGCCCAGTATTAATTTTCTTTTCGTTTCTATCCTTTCCAAAACTTCATTATTGCTCACATGCCCGATCCATGATATTCGCAGCAGCCTTCTGCATAACCACATTTTAGTTGCTTTATGTTTTTCCTTCATCTTTGATGATATTGTCCAGCATTCACTGCCATATTCTCTTCTGTGTGTTTAGTGAAATTTTCCTGACTCTTAATACTCTGCTCAGTTTCTGGAATGCGTTCTTGATCATTCCAATTCGCCTTCAGATCTCAGTGTCGCACTTTCCGTCTTCCGTTTCACAAGTAATTAAATTTTTCTACTTGCTTGATTTTAGTATCCCCAACCTGTAATTGGCATTTTGGGCTCCTCCGTTTGCTGATGACCAAAAATTCGATTTTGTTGTATTTTTTTGTAGTCCTTTCATTGACTTTCTTCATCTACCTTTTTTAGGAGGTCTTGTAGTTTTCTTTCCGTGTCAGCTATTAGCACTGTATCATTTACGTATCTTAGATTGTTAAGATTATGATCGCTGATGAGGAATCCTGGCATAATTTCTCGGATCCTCAGATTAGACTCGCTGTACAAGTTGAATAGATCTGGTGAAAAAGACATACCCTTGTCTTACGCCCCTTTTCTATCTTGTATATGTGCTGAATTCGTTTCCTGTCCTTATGCAGGCGGTTTGCTCTCAGTAGATGTTCTTGATTACTCTGATGTCTTTGCCAAATATGTTGAGGTTGCTGAGCGTTTCTATCAATTCCTTGTGGCGTACCTTGTCGAACACCTTGGCATAGTCTACAAAACATAGGTAAACTTTCTTTTTCATTTAAGCATCAAAAGGTTGGTGGAGATATCTACATATATACCTAAACATTCATATATTTATGCATATATCTATGCGCACTGTGTGTGTGTGTGTGTGTGTGTGTGTGTGTGTGTGTGTGTGTGTGTGTGTGTGTGTGTGTGTGTGTGTGTTTTGAATGTTGATTTATTTTGCTTTCATTGCAAAACCACTCCTGTGGTAGAGCTGAAATGGCTGAGACTGGTTTGACATTGGCAAATCCCCAGAACAGGTACAATAACATGGCAACGTTATCTGCAGAGATAAAAAAAAAATTCAGGTCGTTAACCTTCTAAACAAAACGTAATATTTATTTTTCACTTTAATAGTGAAACATAAAATGCCTAAGAACAGTTTCTTTACTTATATATATATATATATATATTTGCCGTGGCCAAGACGTTCACTTACTGACTATATATATATATATATATATATATATATATATTCAATGTATTTTACAAACAATATTCCTCGAACATTTAGGACGGTGGATATTTAAATGAATTGTTTAATTATAAAAAACAGATTATCCACTCAAATACGTGTATATATATATATATATATATATTGAAAGAAGAAATCATGTATTCTCCAAAAATATAAAAGTTTTTCAAATTTAAAGTGGATCTCTATTCTGATGAGTTAAATTGAACGCACGCATAAATGTTTTTGTCTTCCCACATCCATAAATAACAAACGTATTGTTTCTTATATTCAAATGAAATCATTTTCACAACAATGATCTTACATTGTCTGATAACGAGAAAAAAATTTTGGAAGCATACAAATTTCCGTGTCGTAATATAAAATATATTAATTTTAGATTTTAAAAAAATTAATTATATTAAGCTTTACAATATTTGTTGTATTGAGCACTTTAAAAAAGAGTAAATGCCGGAGAACTTGGAACTGTAAAACTGTTGGTTCTCTTCACCTGGATTTATATATATATATATATATATATATATATATGTGTGTGTGTGTGTGTGTGTGTGTGTGTGTGTGTGTTTGTGTGTGTGAGAGAGAGAGACTTCTTGTTTCCCTAATAAACTTTTTAACCAATTAACAGACAAATCACTTAACTAAGTTGACTACATATTTTTGACGTACATTATATTTTTAACTTTACCGTCTTCATCTTTTTTCACTGCTTTATGTTATTGATAAATTAAGGAAAATCCTGTAACCATTTCACAATTACACACGATATTTTTCCAGACATTCTAAGATAGATCTGTATACATCGAAATGCTTCATTACTGACACTGAAAAAGGTCTGGGTTTTCAAGTCAATTCAATTCTTTACCGCCCCTTATCCTTATAATCTAATTCCTTCTATCCATCATGACCTGGCATTCTATTGGTTAACTGAGGCAAACCCTACAAAATTCCCCGTTTAGTTATTTAAATATGGTAACAGTTGTGTTGTTTTAAACTTCTGTCTGTGTTTTGTAGTCTCTGCCAAGGCGTTCGACAAAGTACGCCACAAAGAATTGATGAAAATGCTCAGCAACCTTTACATATTTGGCAAAGACATCAGAGTAATCAAGAACCTCTACTGGTAGCAAACCGGCTGCATACGGACAGGAAACGAATTCAGCGGATAAACAAAGATAGAAAGGGGCATAAGACAAGGATGTGTCTTTTCACCGGATCTATTCAACGTATACACAGCGAGACTAATCTAATGACCTTAGAAGTTATGCCAGGATTCGTCATTGGCGGTCACAATCTGGACAACATAAGATACGCAAATGATACTGTGCTGATAGCTGACACGGAAAGAAAACTACAAGACCTCCTAAAAAAAGGTCGATGAAAGCTAAAAGAAAGGACTACAAATAAACTACAAGAAAATTTAAATCTTGGGAAGTGTTCTAACGGAGGAGGAAAGTTGCGACGCTGAGATCCGAAGGCGAATCGGTATGACCAGGGATACATTCCAGAAGCTGTGCTGAGTATTAAGAGACAGGAAAATTTCGCTAGAAACATAGATGTGTGTACTGGATTGCTCTGTTGTCTGTTCTTCAATATGGCAATGAATGCTAGACAAAGATTAAAGATTAAAGAAAAACTTGAAGCAGCTGAAATGTGGTTGTACATGAGGATACTGCGGATATCATGGATCGAGCGTGTGAGCAATGATGAAGTTTTAGAAAAGATGGAAACGAAAAGGAAATTAATACTGAGTATCAGGAAGAGACAACTAAAGTTCTTAGGACATGTAATAAGGAAGGAAGGCTTGTAGAATCTGCTACTCACGAGGGAAAGGGAGACAGAGGAAAGCAGCGGATAACACATTTGAAGGGCCTGAGCAGGTGAATGGCAGAGCGAGATTTGAGTGGAGTAATAGGAAAGAGCGTGCAAAGAGCTACCAGGGGTAGGGAGACGTGAAAGACTATGATCGCCTACTTTCTGAAGGAACATGGCACATAGAAGAAGATATATAATAAGATATATAATGGTTCCTAACAGAAAAATATTTTACTGCCAGACGAGGTGCTAATAAGCTAGAATCGAGACACAACGGCTTTTGTGTTGCAGTAACACATTTTTAGTATAAACACTTATATATATATATATATATATATACAAATTAATTATATAATGTGGTATTATATAATGTAATAGTACTCTATTTTCGGCCTGATTTGGCTCCTGGAAAGGTAAAGGGTAACAAGAGAAGTAGCTACTAGAGTAGTACAGGGAACTGACCATTTGTCCATAGTTTCGTGTAATCAGACAGAATTAAATTTCATGTCATCGGGTGCTTATTATGATTATATATATATATATATATATGTGTGTGTGTGTGTGTGTGTGTGTGTGTGTGTGTGTTTAATCGTTTCACCTCAAGCAAGGCGGTACCGCCACTGAGGTGCAGGGGGCTATATAAGAGTAAAAGTTTAGATAGAGGAGAGTAAAGAGAAAGATGAACCAGTTACAGGGGGTGTCAGAGAAAGGGAAAGAGAAGGATGGGAACACAGGTGTGAAGACAGTTGCGAAGGTAGAGAGAAAGGAAAAGATATACAGGCTGATGTCGAAAGAACTGGAGTGTATAAGAGATGGGTATTGACATTGCATTTAAATTCCTGGAGGTTGTAGCCGTCAAGAAAGCAAGAATATGGAGGGGAGTTCCACGAGCGAGAAGTGCGAGAAAATTCTGGAGTAGAATTGCCGGTTGCATTTGGTTAATCTAACTGTAAATGGGTGGGACCTTGTTGCCAGTCTGGTTGCATGAGTAAATTCTAGTGGCAGGGTCACCAGTGACTTAAGTTCGTCGGAGCAGAAGCCATGAAAATATTTATAGAATAGACAGAGGGAAGCTACATACCGCCGATGAGAAAGTGGCTGGAATCGATCTGTCAAGTGTGTGTGTGTGTGTGTGTGTGTGTGTGTGTGTGTGTGTGTGTGTGTTTGTTTACTTTTTTAAATTTCCGAATTAGTTGTTTTATATAATCAGTAAATTTACCAAAGGTCATTTAGTTTGCCGAGTACTTTCGTTTTTTTAAGGATTGTTTTGTGTATATTTACGTAACTATTTTTGGTTAATTCCGGTGTTCTCACGTTTCCTAGAACCATATTCGTATCACTCAAGATGACATCATTCAAACAGTCAAATTGGATTTTTGATGTGCATGTAAATTTTTGTTTTTATAAATATCTCAATGCACTATCCCGTGGGAGAAAGATAATTATTTAATGTCGGTTGTTTCTCTTTTATTAAAACAGCATCAAGAATTTGGAATCATTCTTTGCATTATGTCCTAGATAATATTTTGCTGTTATGTAATAAAATTTGTTTATGTTAATATTATTTTATTATTTTCTATATGTTGTGTATGAATTACACTAAATTTTGACAAGTAACAAGTCTACGAGTGAGGGAAGCATGTGTGGCAAATGTAAGAATTTAATTCTGTCTGTTGATCATTAGTGTTGAATATACAATTTCCTAAAGAGATAAGAATTCATAGACAACATTTTTGGTACATAAGGTAGAATTTCGAGGTGATTAATTATTTCTAAGATATAGACGTTTTGAATTTTTTAAAATAGATGATAATTCAAAGGTATTTGTTAGGATCTATAACTTTTATACACAGGCAAATTATTAGGACCTTGAATAAGTTCTCTCTTTTCCAACAGATGGCGTTCCCAGAACTGCGTATGTGTAATTTCAGATGGTAACGCATCTATAAGGAAGTACTTCAAACAAGCTTGAAATTCAGTGTGTGTCATTTCGACGAAGTTCAAAGAATTTTGTTTTTCATAGCGTTAAACATATCGGATTTCATACCAAAGAAAGAGTTTTTGCGAAAAATTTTACTGCACTATTTTATTCAAAAGAAATCTGGAGCTGAAGCACACAGGATTCTTATTGAGACTTATGGTGACCAGGCTCTGTCGGAAATAACATTCAGAGATTGGTTTAGATGCTTCAAAAATAATGATTTTCATATTGAAGATAAAAAAAAACGCTTTGGGGCACTGAAAAGAAAACGAAGAATTAGAGGCATTACTTGATGAAAACTCATGTCTGCTCAAGCTAAACTTGCAGAATCATTAGGGGTTTATCACACAATTTTTGAAACATTTGAAAGCATTAAGGATGATTCAAAAGCAAGGTCACTGGATTTCTTACGAGTTGAAGCCGAGAGACGTCGAACGGCGTCTAGTCACGTGTGAACAGCTGCTTCAACAGTAGAAAAGAAAAGGGTTTTTTTTTTGCATCGTATCGTGACCAGCAATGAAAAGTAAATACACTACGATAACCCTAATCGTAGAAGATCGTGGGGTAAGCCCGGCCATGCATCAACATCGGCAGCAAAGCCGAATATCCATGGTTAGAAGTTTCTGCTTTGCATTTGGTGAGATCAGCTGAGTGTAGTTTGTTATGAACATGACGACATTAGGTTACATGTTGCAAAACGGGTGAAAACTTACTTGTAAAGCTTAAATGGGAACTGCTATCCCACCCGTCGTATTCACCAGACATTGCCCCATCCGATTATCACTTGTTCCGATCGATGTCTGAGCAGCAATTTCATTCTGATGAAGATACCAAGAAATGGATTGATTCGTGGCTAGCTTCATAAGACATGTCGTTTTTCCAACGTCAAATTCAAATACAACCAGAAAGATGAGAAAAAGTAGTGGCTAAAAATGGACAATACTTTCAGTGACATGTTTCTTACAAATTTTGTACATAAAACATTACTTTTCATGAAAAATTAGCGAGGACTTAATCAAGGTCCTGATATAATTTTAATGTTTTCGTCTTTTTTATAATCACGATGCATCTGCTTACATAGTTTAGATTGTAAGAATATATTTTACAGCAATCATTTTTACCTTTTAAACGATATAGGTGGAGGTTTCATAACTTTATCAAAGTTGCCGATAGCAAGCTGACCTGACCAGGATATATTTAGGTTAAGTTATTTCCGTTTAAGGGAACCAGTTGTAATAACGAATGTATCATACTAAGCAGCAACCATACGTAGCCGATAACGGGTGTCAACTAATAGATAGATAGATAGATAGATAGATAGATAGATAGATAGATAGATAGATAGATAGATTAGGTTGAGTCATAAATAATTTCCGTTGGGGGAACCAATTGTAATGACAAATCTATCATCGTAACTGCTAATCATACGTGTCAGTTCACAATAAATTTAAATTTGTTAATTTTTTTTTTTTTTAGAGTAAGGTTCATCTTTTATAAGTGAACGGTTATGTTAGGAGGCAATTTTTGAGGATAGAAGGGGAAGATAACGGTTAACATTAGTCTTTAACAGATTAAGATTGTCTTGATCGGGGAAATATCCACTTGGGAGTCGGTTCCACAGAGTAGTGTTTCGTTGGAAGAAGATGTTCGAGTGGAACTTCTCACCGATTGAATGCGGAGGAAATGGTGGTGGTTTACTACTATGTAAGTGATATGGGGGGATGGTGCGTTGTAGTGCAGTGGATATCGGCTCGGAACGACAAATCGGGGAGCCGAGTTCGAATTCCAGTTAAATTCTTTGCATTCACTTACGCACAAATACCCTTGGGTAAAGTATTATTCCGTATCTTCCTTCCAGTTATGAGTTAAATAATAGGACAGATTGGGTTCTATAGCCTTGGCTGGCAACCAGTCTACCGAAGAAAGCAATGGCAACCTACTGCGGATAATCTTCTGCCCAGTCAGTGATGTCTCTCTCGAGACATGATCACCCAAAGCATGTATCACGTATGGCACTTAACTGACTGACTGAAGTACTATGGCGTGCCCTTAGCTGTGAAGGTTTGAACCGGCGGCACCAGGAAATGTAGTTTGTCCGAGCACTTTCAGTGGAAGTAGCAATAGAGCAACGAGAGGTTTGCTACATCCCTCTGGTTGGAGGAGGGTGGAAAATCATTCATCACCCAAAACACCAAGGAAACTCTTTTGGACTCTATCAAAGCTGGAGAATGAGGTCTGAGCATCTCTCTCCTATTTTCGTCCTGGTAAATAGCGGATGTAGAGGATAGCAGAAGTCAGGTACTTGCAAGGAGCTAACAATTTTTACCTGCATCCCTAGCAATGGATCGTATATACTTGAGGTCAGCTGCGAGTTTAGTCTCTCAAAACACTGTACCTCCCCGAGGAGACATTCTCTTGGTTTTTTCTCGGAAAAAATATACCTTGAATTAAAGAAAGTATGTTATTTTCCTCTTTGACAACGCAACCCGATCGGTCTGTTCTACCCCGGCCGTAATATTCACTTGACTATAAACTTTTCGATTGCAAGAAAACGATTCGATATAGAAAAATTCCTATAATAAAAATAACTTCCTATAATATAACCCTTCCTATAAAAATAACTTACCATAATAAAAAAAACTTCCTATAATAAAAATAACTTCCTATAATAAAAACAACTTCTTATAATAAGAAATTCTATAATAGAAATTACTTCCTATAATATAAAACTTCCTATAACATAAAATAACTTCCGATCATAAAAATTTCTTATGATAAAAATAACTTCCTCTCAAAAAAACTTCCTATAATGAAAATAATTTCTATAATATAACCCTTAATATAATAAAAATAAGTTCTTATAATAAAAAACCTCCCATAACAAAAATTAATTTCTATAATAAAAACTTCCTATAATAAAAATAACTCCTATGATAAAAAAAAACTTCGTATAATAAAAATAACTTCCTATAATGGAAAAACTTCTTGTCCTAAAATAACTTCCTATAATAAAATAAATTTCTATAATAAAAATAACACTCTTTAATATAAACATTTCTACAATAAAATAACTTCCTATAACAAAAAAAAACTTCCTATAATAAAAATAACTTCCTATAATAAAATGCTTCCTATGATAAAAATGGCATTAAACCTTTTGCAGAAAACATTTTTGCATCAAAACCTGCTGAATTTTATCCGATATGTTTGGAAAAGCTGCCTGATAAGTAGTAACAAGTAACTGCAAATAATGATGAATATACAACTGAATAAAAATCTATACATTTTTATATTATTTAAATTGTTCTGACTAATGCCCTCGGCTTTATCTATTCTCCTTCATATTTCTTAGCGTAATTGCATGAAACGGGCCCCGCCCACTTAAGATGCAGGAACATCGTAAGGCCGTAAGACGAGGGGAAATAGAAAAACCAGGCGTAGGAAAAAACATCACCTTACCCCCTCTGAGATTAAGTTAAAATAATAGATAGAGTCAGTCAGTTAAGTGCCATACGTGATACACGCTTTGGGAGATCATGTCCTGAAAAAGACATGACTAACTGGGCAGAAGATTTTCCATAATAAAAGCTGCCATAACTTTCTGCTGTAGACTGGTTGCCAACCAAGACTATAGAATTGCTATTTAATCCATAGCTGGAAGGAGAATAGACGCATTAATAACTTTCCCTTTCGTAAATGAATGTAAGGAATGTCAACTGGAAGTCGAAACTCGGCTCACCAATTTCTCTTTCCCGGCCGATATCCACTGTACCACAACGCACATTCAGCTTCTCATAGTAAACAATCTTATTAGAAATAAACACTTGTTTGATTTAGAAAATGTTAATTGATTTTAGTAAATGCCATTTCTCACAGTTTACAGTAGAATACATAGACAATTCCTGTTGTAGACGCCTGCTTAGTAATATTTGTGTTTCTTCAACACCCATAAAGCCCACCTGTGGTTTCTGCTGCGACGATGCCAAGCGGACCTTAGTTACAGTTTCTGGGAGAGAGCGCATATACCTGGCGTGACTAACAGTTTGAACCAGGTCAGTACGCTCAAACTCTCGGTCTCGATTAATTGTAGTTTCGTGTTATTACAACCATCAACAGTGTCTGGACAATTCCATCTACTCAATATAGCCCTATATCTGTTCAATTAATCTTAACTAGTTTGGGAGCTTTATTGTATTGTAATGGTTACCAAGCTGGATTTGCCGATCATTAACAGTAAATTGATCCTCACTGGGTACCCAATACTTATGGACTTGTGCCCAAATTAAGCATGCAATTATTATGTACCAAAAGCGGTAGCCTGAAATAAAGTAAATATTCTATTTACGACAAATTGAAGCTAAATATTAACATGAAAATTTCATAATAACATTAATTTAGAGTAACACATTGGTGAGAATATATCGTGACGAATCAAATCATATAATTTTTTAAGCAATAGATTTTGTTGCAAATATTTGAAAGTCTTATGGTGTGTATGTTCAAGGCGTTCATCTATAGCAACGTTGGTAATTAATTAAAGTCACAATTAATATCGTAAATAAACATCCAATAACTGTGGTAACATTTAAAACTGCAATTTATTTACATTTTTACAACAAATTATTTGCATGTCATGGTGTGTGTGCAAGATGATCTTCTGCCGACATATCTTCTCAAAGTAAACAGTCTTATTATTTGAAATGTTCATAGAAAAAGACATGTCAAAGATAGGGAAAGTTCAGACATTGAGTAAATGTCATTAATGAAAGTTTACTGGACAAATGGAAATACAAATATTGTCACTTAGAGAAGCTAGTATGCCTTTCAATTGCAAATGAGTTTAGCCAATTTTCTTGTTGCTTTGACTAATGACTGTTGCTTGATGTAGATTTGTCGAGAAGAATTTGCATTCTTAGTTGACTGACAACATCCTGTTGCAAAATCTCATATTTATCTCTTTTGTTTATGTTTATGTCAAATCTTATATTTTTGAAAATACCTATGATTATTTTTCTGGTTTCGTCAAAAATATAGCGTAGCAACTCAAATATGGTAACCTACGAAAGATAATTCTATGCGCTTATGGATGAGGGAGTAGGAACTCCGACTGACACCAAATCGGTTGAGTTTCGGTCCCAGCGGGCAGCTCGGTTTATTTATTAGGATGTGCGTTGTAGTGCAGTGGATATCGGCTGGGAATGAGAAATCTGGGAGCCGAGTTCGAATTCCAGCTGTATTCCTTCCATTCACTTGCGAGCAAATACCCTAGGGAAAGGGATTAATCCATCTCTTCTCTTCAATTATGGGTTAAATAACAGGACAGATCGGGTTCTATAGCCTTGGCTGGCAACCAGTCTACCGCAGAAAGTAATGGCAACCTATTGCGGGATAACTTCCTGCCCAGTCAGTCATTTCTCTTTCAAGATATGATCGCCCAAGCGTGTATCACGTATGGCACTTAACTGACTGACTAAAAATAACTAGCCGAAAATGTTTGAGACGATAAAAATTATGAACAAGTTTATATTCTTTAACTTCTACAACACGAAAAACGTTAAAATGCTAGAAAACTCAATAAAAAATTAATTAAATCTTCCTTGTCGGTCGTACTTGATGAAAGCTGCCTGAATGCCCCAAAATATATATATAGCACTATTTACATTATTCGTATTATTGTCCTCATCTTTGTTGCCATTTGTACGACGTTTCGGCCGTTGTACGTTGCGGCCTTCTTCAAGTGCTTGGAATTTAGAACTGAACCCTTTATTACAATCACTGGGGTATATCATTTTCATTCCTTGCAAATGGCAACAAAGCAGTTCTTTCCCTCTTGTTTGTTTTCCTCTTTGCTTTTTTGTTTCCTTTCTTTTCCATTTCTTGATTTCACTTTTTGTTTTCTCATCTTTTCTTCTCTCTTTCTTCCCCACTTTTTTTAATATCCTCTTACTTCGTACAAAAAGATTTCTAAAAATAAAATGAAGTGTTTTTTAATTTTCTTTTAAAAAAAAAAAATTTATTATCATCATTATTAATTACTTGATGAGACATTGTTCTTTCAATGTCGAAACAAAATGTACAATTTTGTAAAAGCTTTGCGCATGTTCTAAAGTATATATATATATATATATATATATATATATTATTTCGTAGCTATCTATCGATCTAAATATATCATTGTGTTTCTATTTATCTATCTATTTATGAGATAAATATATAGATATATCCGACAAGATGAATAGAATAAGTAAAGAACTGGTAGAAAAAAGTGTCTCTAATCTAATATGTTTCTCCTTAACAAGTTTTTTCAGAGATTTTTTAAATAAATGACGCGTTTCACCGAGAATGTCTGCTGCCTTTGGCTTCTTCAATTTAGAATAAAAGACAAATCTATATCTAAAGAAAATGCGTTAGGTTCTCTTAGGGACAATAAATAAAGTTACCTTATACAGTATATATATATATATATGTATAATATATACTGCCTGGTCTCGGTATCTTCATCCGTCTACCACCCTCCTTCTGACATTTCCTATCACTAAACACTTTCTCATCACTTTCCCCTATGTAACCCCCTGCGTAATAGTGGCAGTGGAATGCCTTGCTTGGGGTGAAATGATTATTTTTAAAAATGGAGAGAGCGCTTTGATGAGCTTTTGAATCAACCTTTTAACAAGGATCAAGCGCCCATAGAGTCGATATCCTGTAGTCTAGAGAAAGAAGCGATGTCAAATGTTCTTTCTGTAGAAGATGTGGTAACAGCTGTTATGAAACTGAATATAACGAAAGATATGACTTACCTCGGAATTGGAAACGATCGCGAACGTGTCTTGCCTGCAAAGCGATGGCAAAAAAGAAACATGGCCACTATTAAAGACACAATTTATGCGCGCCTATCTCGTCCAAAACGAGACTATATTCGTACACATGCAAATTTTGGCCATCTTAGAAAAGCGGGGTGCCAGCAATACCGGGGATGAGAGACGTCATTAGGTGGACTGCATGTGTTAGAGTTGGACGTATTGACGAATTGAAAAACTGACAGTTAAACTGACAAAGAGTAAGCTGAAGTAGACGCAGCTTTGTTGGTCTCTGTTTCAGAACTGCCCAGTGTGACGACCGAGAAAGGGGGCCACGCAATCTGTTTCCTTGAGGCGACCGAAGAGAAAAAACAAAACAGCTGGCCTGCCGGCGAGCGTCGCACTGCACGTTTTGACCCCTCTCATCATCATTTATTTTTTCCTACACTAAATACTGGTAATTCCCCTGGTATCGATGGACTACAAGCAGAAATATTTAGGTCTGCTGGACCAAACTTGATGAAACGGCTTGCTGATCGACATTGCTGATGATGTTCTACCATAGAAACTCAATGTAGTTTTAGAAGTGGGCGTGGAACGGTGGCTATGGTTTTCACAGCAAGGCAGTTGCAGAAGAAATATGCAGAACAGCTTGTATCAGGTATTTGTTGATTTAACAAAGGCATTTGATACTGTTAACAGAGCGGCTCTTTGGCAGTCCTAATAAAGTTGCATCTATGCTGAGGCTCTTTCATGATCATATGAAGGCAACTGTAAAAGTTGTAGGAAAAAGAGTGAACCAGTTACAGTGAAAAATGGTGTTAAACAAGGAGATAAAGTGGCTTCGATGTTATTTTCTTTGTACCATGCTATGGTGTTTAGTGTGGCCTTTAATAACGATGCTGTTGTGAGATTATTCATTCACTATGGAACTTCTTGAAAGTTATTTAACATCAGGCGTTTAAGTGTAAGCACAAAAGTCTTTACGAACATTGTTCGTGATTTGCTGATGACTGCGATTTTGTTGCCCATACCGAAGCCGATATGAATTCCTTTGAAAAGTCAGGCACAGTACTGAGATTGACAATTGGTATGAAGAAGACAGTCGTCATGCATCAACCTGCACCTGGCGAGCTCTACCAAGAACCTTAGATCTATGTATATGAACAGAAACTGAAAGTTGTTGAGCAGTTTGTGTATCTAGGTAGCCCTCTTATCGTGAATGGAACTCTTGATGACGAGGTTTGCTTGCGAATATAATTTGGAAAACTCGAAACACGACTTTGGATTTGTCATGGTATCTCTTTATTGACAAAAATAAGTCTGCAAGGCGTGTGTGTTCTCTGTTCTTCCCTACGCTTGTCAAACATGGACTACATACAGGGGACACGTAAAATGTCTTGAGCGCTTCCATTAGCAATGTCTAAGAAGAATTCTTGACGTTGCCTGGCAAACTCACATCAGTGATGTTGAAGTGCTGTAGCAAACTCGGAGTCAAAGCATAGAATCAGTCATCTATGGGCATCGATTAAGACGGTGTGGGAATCTAGTGAGAATGAATGATGAGAGGCTTCCTAATCAACTTCTCTATGAAGAAAAACGCCCAGCTCATAAACCAAAAATGAAGGTATAAGGACTCAATAAAAACACCTCTGAAGAAGTGTGGTATTGATGAGATAACCCGGAAGAATAAAGTACTTGATAAGGAAAGATGGAGGAGCAATGTTAATAAACGAATGAATAGGTTTGAGACAGATCATATTCATCAGGAAAAGTTACAAAGATAAGCACGAAAGAGCCATATAAAGAGCCATGTAGCAATAAATAGAAGGGAAAACCACGTTAGATTTAACTGCCCTGTATGTAACCGTCTTTGTTTCTTCCTGGCTGTTCTGAGAAATCATGAGAAAGTACATCGAGGCCAACAGGTATTCAATTACGATCTATCTGATAATACAACATGCAGTGAATGCAGCAAGGTGTGTAAAAGCGCGGCAAAGTTGAAACGACATGGTAAAATACACAACACCTGTGCAGTAACTGTTTCCCGCAATGTTCACATCTGTAAGATCTGTGCTAGAGAATGCAAGTCCTTAGTTGGGCTAAAAAGGACGGCTGTATATATTTGTCTATATTTCTGAGATGAGGTACTATTTATACTATTTACATTATTCGGACTTCAGATTGTTTGGAGTAGTGAGTGCGTTCCACAAGACTGGCGGGATGCATTGATGCTCATGCAGTACAAGGGAAAGGGTTCAAAAGATGATTGCTGTAATTATCGTGACATTGCACTGCCATCTGTTGCTGGGAAAGTGTTGTGTTTAGACCGGCAGTAAATTCTAGACAGATATAAATCTCGGTTATATGATGTCTGGGCTTAACAAAAAGGAAAAAATGAGAAAATTCACAGAGGGAAGAAAGAAATAGGATTGTCAAACTTTGGCCGGAAGTGAATTGCAGATAAATACAGACGTTTGTTACATTATTTCAAACTAAATCCTTTGGCATTTTTTTAAAAAATGATGAAATCACATACACAAACAGAAGAATTATTCGTAAAACGTAAATTAGAGGATATTTAAAAATATAACATAATATAAATACATTAGCGCTAATATAATAAATTGGAAAAGTAAATTTTTTTTAAAATTAAAATTAAATTTAAAAATTAAAATTTTAAAATTTTAAAATTAAATTAAAATTAAAATTAAATTAAAACTAAAATTAAAGGAAATAAACTAAAATTAATTTTAAAATTCAAATTCAAATTAAAGCAGTAAATAGATAACAATTTGTAATAGAAAATAAATAAAAATAAAATAACATAAGAACAGAGATCATATAGTTAAAGTGAATTATCCAGATAGTAAGATTAATACCGTAAACAGTTTACAATTGCTGGAGTTTCATACTTTAGATTTTATAATTCTAGAAGAATTGTTAGGTTAATTCTTTAATATGTTTACAATTTACTGTAGTTTCATGCCTCTGATTCAGTAATATGTTATTCTTCATGTACTTAATAATTTCCTTTTTTTTCTTGCAGACAAAGGAAACATTGTTCGTTTACTGATCTAGATATTCTAGCCTGTTTGAGAATTTTCTATTTAACTTTAGGTGTTTTATTTTCTTCTTTTAACTTCCAAAAATATTTAGAAAGTGATGTCATATTTTGTTTATCCTTATTAGTAAAAGATTAGAGATGATTGTAAAAACGCTTTTTTAAAAAGTTCATTGAACCACCAATATAAACTTTAGTGACCCTATGATTTTCTGCTGAAGAGCACATGTAGACCAGGGATTTAGTTAAACACTTATTAGATACGGGGCATTGGTTGGGGCTTCTACTGTTGCAAAAGTTTTTACTATGGGGCAAATTAAAATGAGTAGTAGAATTACTATTGAATAATTTAGATATTTGTTGTCATGTAATTTAATTATTTTTTCTAAATTATTAGAGCAACTATAACTGAGTTTTAGCATATTCCTATTGAAAATTTTACTTAAATGGTTATTTTTTGGAAAATGTTTATCAAATAATTTAAGACATTTATGTCACAGTTTAAAATTAACTAACTGATTAAATGGAGGATTATACTATTTGGTTTTTCTATTTCTGTTTTTATTTCTGAAGTCACTATATTTTTCCGCAAAACTCAGAAGATCGATAACCTTAAGAATTTTATCATAAACTGTTTATGTTTTTCGAATATTTCTTTGCTAGATGAATGTTTGTCAATGCTACGTTCAACCGATGATGGAATAGGTTTGTTAACGGATGGTGGATGATTAGTGCTAGGGTCTATATAAATTGGGTTAGCATTATTTTTCATGTAAGGTTGGAAATTATCAGAAACTAAGTCTAAAAAGTCAACTTGTTTTATATTAGAATTAATAACAACACTAAGACCAAAAGATTTTAAAACTCTACGGATTAATTTTTTAAGTTTATCAACCTTACCTCTAGTAGATTTATTTACTATCATGAGTCCATCATCTCTATAAAGTCCTATATTATTTAAATTGATATAAAATACCTTGAGGTTGTACAGAATAACTAATTCAACTAAATCTTAATACTCTGCAGAATCCAGAGCTTCGATAGATAAATAAAAATAATCAGTTGAATTTTAAACTATTGTTTGTTATCGTGAATAAGAACTGATTTTCTGCAGTTAAAAATTATGTTAATTTCCTCTTTAGAAATGTCTGAATAAAATTCAGCGAATTCAAGGGCCAGATTGAAGATGTTTTTAGATACAGACGGATAAAATTCACGACATCGAATTGAAGAAAAGTAGAATTGTTTTTATCGTCGGTGTTCTTGAACCAGTCGATTACTTCCAAAATACCACTTCACTGTATAAGTTTGAGAGTTTGAGTTGATATTTTATTTGCAGGTTTACTCGTTCTAATATTACTTTACTGATTTTCCTGATCTCTGATTTAGTTGGGTTGATAATCCTAGTGGGTAGTTTTCGGTGGAATTCAGGTTTGTGATCTTTTAAAAGTATATAAGCCTTTTTCGTAGTAATTTTTAGAACTCTATCACTGATTTTTAATTTATCAATGATTAGTTTATTCGAATGGCTAATTGTATCAATGTAACTAGAGTACTCGATGTTAATTTTTGATAGTTATTCATTAAATTTTGTTAAGTGTTTTTGAAATTTGTTTTTACGTTTATGAAAAGTGATATTATTTATAATATCAAGTAAATCATTCTCAAAGTTAAGGAGTTTGTCAAAGAGAGGTACAATATTTAGATATTTAAATCCATACCTATGGAAGCACCATGGCCTTTAATGAAAACATTTTAGTCTTCCAGCTCATCCTTCGTATAAGATCTTCAGGCTTTAGGGCTAACTTTTGAAAGTACTCCTGTTGATTTGGAACAGGAATATTTTTCAGCGAAATGTCGAAATTAATTTTATCCATGTTCAAATTTATATTAATAGCAAGAGTGCTCAATATTATATAGGAACAGATTATTATTTAAAAAAATAAAAATATTATTTCAAAAATAAAAAGGTTTATTACCATCATTATTAATTATCTGATGCGACAGTGTTCTTTCATTGTCGAAACAAAATGTACAATTTTGTAGTAGATTGTTTGTACATGTTCTAAAGTATAATTTATAATAAATATTCATTGCTGTATTTTTATATTGTGCACTGTTTTAAATTAATGTTTTGAATGTTGCAATTATTTTCTTCGTTCCTTATTTATTTGGATATATCTTTCATTATAAATGACAAACAAGCTATTATCATTAATCTTATTTATATAATTTTTCATGTGTTCGTATAATTTTTTTTATTTTTGGAACACAAACTATGTAAGAATTGTCCAAAGCGTTTGTACTTTCGAGCGCTTTCGGTTATACTTTTAGCCATTATCAAGAATTAATTATGTTTTACTTGTAAATAGGTTGGCAGTTTTGAGTTTTTTATCATAGATAATTAATTTAATTTTCTTTTTTGAATTGGTCGGTGTTACATAATCTCGGATAATATTACGGAGTAAAAGTTCGTCCTGTCTTTAGTTATTGTGAATTTAATTTTTGTAAAAAATATTAATGTTGTTGTTTTTGTCCGCGTGTTTGTGGTTGCCATTGATTACATTAGGAAGAAAAAGTTTGATATGGTAATCAAGTAAATAATTTGGAAAGCCGTTGTTGACAAGCATTTGTTTCAAATTGTGTATTTCTTTAAAGAAAATTAAAAACTGCCAATCTAATCATCAATAATAATAATTCACATGCAAACTGTAAACTCTAAACTGCAGAGAACCAGTGTCATTTACGAATTTATCTGTTCTTTGAGGAATTGTGTTACGCAAAATCTGTAAACAATTACATTCGCTATACCACCACAAAATTGACGAGAAGATTGACCTTACACCGTTCCCACAACACCTCACCTCATTTAAACACACATCGAGATCTTTCAGGCCCTATTCATGATATTATCGTTGATAATACATACATAATAACATCATCCACTTGGAAAAGAAAATTAAAAATAACAAAGGCATTACTAATAAAAAAGAGAAATCCTACACTTAATAACATTAATTATGAACACGGTAACAATGTGCTGACCGTGTTCGGAACTTAAAATACACAAGACTCTATATGCATAAACTTTCCAAATGTTTATTTACAAGTAAAACAAAATGAATTCTTGATAATATCTAAAAGTATAGCCGAAAGCGCTCTCAAGTACAAAAGCTTTGGACAATTCTTATATAATTTGAGTTTCGAAAAGAAAAATGAAGTATACGAACACATGAACAATTATATATAAACTTAATAATAATACGTTGTCTGTCATTTTTAATGAAACCTGTATAAAAGAGAGATTGTTGCCCAAATGCACAATTTGTAAATTACATGACTTCACAGCCGACAAGGAAAGCAATACTACTGCATTTCGAAAAAACCTTGTTTTACGACAAATAACAAATGCAAAAAAACGCAATTCAACATTTAAATAACGAAATTGAAACCCATGATACGATACTAAAAAATACCCTGACTGAACCTGAATACAATGAAGCGCTATACCATATCAACCTAAGTATCTATAATGCCGATATAAAACACCGATAAATAATCACAAAAAAAAAACCTTTGCAACCTATATCATGGAAATATCTTAGTTCCCAATAATGCTAACAAGTACATAAACCTCTCCGGTCATATTTTAACAGAGGAGCAATTGGAATTCCTAAATCTGGGACCAAATTGTCATCTTCAACCGAAATTTAGTCTTCTCACAAAAAAAGACGGAAATTGAAATTCTACACCAGTCATTATGCTAATTAGAAAATGACAAACTAATAAAATTCCAAGCAAATCTCAAACATCTCATCAGGGCTGAAGTTCTAAAAAACCGTTCTCCACGCAATATCCATAATCACATCTCAACAAATCTCACAAATGCCGCTAAAAACTAAAACAACCATAATATCATCATCCGAAGAGCAGATAAAGCACTTACGTAAATCAAGCTCTTACGTAATTTTAGATAAATCAAATTACCACACAGAAGTGACCGAGCCAAATTTAAAAGATTCAATAGAAATTCCACTGAAATTCTTAAAACTTACGTTAATAGACTCATAACATCCAACAATGCTCTTGTAGTAGTAGGCCTCCGTCGGTCAGGATTGACCATTGGTAGCATCCTAGTTGTCTGCTTGGCTGGGGCATCGGCGTCTGAGACTGTAGAAACCGATGCGGGAGTGACAGTCTTTGTTGTAGAGGCTGCATTTATGTTTTGTTTCTGGCCTGTCGTAGCTATCATATTGTTTCCTGCGAACCCGCCTCTCCATGGTGACTTGTGTTAGTTGCTCCTCCCTTGATTTAAGTTGTTGAGCCAGGGTTCCTCTCCATTTGAACCGGTTGACTGCTACGCTCTCCCATGACTCCGTGTTGATACCCACAGTTTTCATATCGCGTTTTATGATGTCACGATACCGCACTTGTTGTCTTTTTTCAGAGGCCAGCTCTCCATACAGGAGCTCTTTTGGAATGCGACCGTCTGGCATGCGGTGGACATGGCCTAGCCAGCGGAGTCTGCGTTGTTTAAGGAGTGTGAACATGGTGGGCAGACCGGTTCGATACAGAAACTCTGTTGGGCACCTTGTCTTGCCCTGAGATTCCCAATATACGTCAAATACTTCTCACGTGGAAGGTATTCAGTTGCCTCTCTTGCCTGGCGTACGTAGTCCATGTCTCACTGCCATATAGCAGTGTACTGATGACACAGGGTTTGTACACTGCCATCCTTATCATCACTGTCAGCTTGGAGTTCGTCCGAACACGAGTTGTGAGGCGCGCAAGGGTTGTGGCAGACTTCCCAATTCTCTTGTCGAGCTCTATGTCCGGGGAGTGGTTGCCAGTGATAGTAGAGCCAAGGTAGGTAAACTGATGGACCGCATCCAGGTCATAGTCATTGATGATGATGACCGGTGGTGCTGCGGTACCTTGACCCTGGACGCTTGTTTTTTCAAGCTAGTGATTAGCCCAAAGTCTCTGCATGCCTGAGAGAGATGATCCATCAGTGTTTGAAGTTCACGCTGAGTGTGGGATGCTAATGCCGTATCATCAGCAAAAAAACATGTCTCTGATAAGAACTTTTTCGTACCTTAGTCTTGGCTCTGAGACGGGCGATATTGAAAAGCCTGTCATCTGATCTCGTATGCAGATAAATCCCTTTCCATGATGTGCCGAATGCGTGCTTCAGAAATAGCGCGAAGAAGATTCCGAAGAGAGTGGGAGCGAGCGACACAACCTTGTTTTACTCCGCTGCAGATGTTGAAGGGCTCCGAGGTGTTGCCGTTGAACTGCATAGTACCCCGTATATTGTTATAGAAGGACTCAATCAAGCTCTGCAGTTTGGGTGGGCAGCCAATCTTGGACAGGATTCTGAAGAGGTCCGCCCTACTAATGAGGTCGAATGCATTGGTTAGATCGATGAAAGCGACGTACAGGGGCATTTGCTGTTCTCTACACTACTCCTGGAGTTGATGGAGAGCGAAGATCATGTCTACTCTTGATCATTCTGATCAACTCTGGGTAAACATGTTCAGCAAGTTTCTGTAAACGGAACAAGATCACCCGAGCAAAGACTTTGCCCACGACGCAGAGTAGAGAGATGCCCCGGTAACTGCTGCAGTCGCTTCGCTCGCCATTGTTCTTCAGTAGAGTGATGATCGTAGCGTCCTCATGTCCTGTGATACAGCCCTTTTTTCCAGCACTGACAGAGAATTTCGTGCAGAGGAAGCAGTAGAGCAGTCTCGCAGTGCTTGATAAGATCAGGAGGAATTCTATCACTGCCTGGAGCTTTCCCTGTGGTCAATCTGTCGATGGCCTGGCTGAGTTCCTCTATTGTCGGCTCAGTGTCAAACTCTTTCACTACAGGTAAGCACTCAATGGCATCAAGGGCTGCAGTCGTTACAACATTCTGTTGAGAGTAGAGGGATGAATAGTGCCCCACCCATCTCTCCAACTGTTGTCTTTTGTCTGTGATGACTACCCCAGTGGTAGATTTGAGGGGAGCTGTGTTGTTCTGTACTGGCCTCATTGCTGTCTTGATGCCATCATACATTACTCTGATATTCCCTATGATTGCTGCTGTCTGAATTTTTTCAGTGAGTTCTGTCCAATACTTGATGGCGCAGCGTCTGGCAGTCTGCTGTGTTTTACTCCTGGCAACCCGAAGGATCTGAAGGTTTCTCTTTTCGGTGACCGCTTGTACTCCACTAGAGCGGCGCGCTTGGCTTTAATGACAGGAGTCATTTAAGTGGACTTTAACTCAAACCAGTCATGTGACTTCAAGGTCTTTCTCCCAAAGGTGGCCAAGGCTGTGCGGTGCATGGTTTATTTCGTAAAGTAGCCCACTTCTCTGTGGCAGTGTCCCCGATTTTTGAGGTTTTCAGTTCACTCTCATATCTCTCAGTAAACTACTCCACAACAATGCTCTTGTAGGATCCATGAAAATCAGCAAAATTATTGGTGATTATCAACCTGGATACTTCAACGGTAATGTGACGATACATAAACCAGGATATCCCTTACGGCCTATAATTTCTCAGATTCCAACACCTATATATCAATTATCAAAAGTCAACCCACAAATTCCTTCAAATTCTTAGATCAACTGCGTCAAACACTGGCACCCTCGCATCGCTTGATGTCGAAATTCTATTTACTAATGTTCCCATTGCTGAAACTATAGACATAATAGTTAACTCTGTATATAAACATAATTCAATCCCACAACATCTATCAATTCCATACTCTTACTTGCCTTCACCACTAAAGTACCTTTTAACGACCATCATGGCAATATATACACCCAAACTAATGGTGTAAGTAAAGGAAACCCTCTTGGTCTGTGCTTCTCAATTTTTTATGTTGAAAAAGTTACTAAACCAAAAATATAAGTATTTTGATATTTTCCATTTAGCTGACAACAAAAACGAAATCGATTCTTTTAAAACTACTTTTGCAAAATATTCTGTTCTCAATTTTACATATAAACAAACTCCCATTTCTGGATGTTCTTGTAGAGTCTAGTAATAATACTTTCACAACTTCAGTATATAAAAAACCCATTAGTAAAGATTCTTGCCACCTTAATTTTATTAGTCAATGTCTACTACGATACAAAATTGGCATTATTAAAAAGTTCCTCACGAGGGCGTACGAGAAAGCCCAACCGCTTTTCTTTAAAAGAAATACACAATTTGAAACAAATGCTTGTCAACAACGGCTTTTCAAATTATTTACTTGATTACCATATCAAACTTTTTTTCGGAACGTAACCAATGGCAACCACAAACACGCGGACAAAAACAACAACATTAATATTTTTTACAAAAATCAAATTCACAATGACTAGAGACAGGACGAATTTTCACTTCGCAATATCATCTGAGATTACGTAACACCGACCAATTCAAACAAGAAAATTAAATTAATTATCTATTATAAAAACATTCAAAACTGCCAACCTCATTATCAGTGATAATAATTCACCTGCAAAATCTAAACTGCAGAGAACCAGTGTCATTTAGGAATTTATCTGTTCTTTGAGGAATTATGTTACGCAAAAAATAAACAATTACATTCGCTAAACCACCACAAAATTGACGAGAAGATTGATCTTACACAGTTCCCACATTTCCACCCGATCTCATTTAAACACACATCAAGATCTTCCAGGCCCTATTCATAATATCCTCGTTGATAATACATACATAATAGCATCATCCACATGCAAAAGAAGATTTCAAATAATGGAGACATTACTAATAAAAAAGAGAAATCCTACACTTAATAGCATCAATTATGAACATGGTAACAATGTGCTTACCGTGTTCGGAACTTAACATACACAAGACTCTATATGTATAAACTTTACACGTGTTTATTTACAAGTTAAACAAAACTAATTATTGATAATGGTTAAAAGTATAGCCGAAAGTACTCGAAAGTACAAAACCTTTGCACAATTCTTATATAATTTAAGTTCAGAAAAGAAACAAAAATATATGAACACATTAAAAATTATATAAAAACTTAATGATAATTAAGTCTGTCATTTTTAATAAAAATCTGTCTGTCATTTTTAATAAAATCTGTATAAAAGAGAGATTGTTGCCCAAATACCACAATTTATATATATATATATATATATATATATATATATATATATATATATATATTAAAAAAAGAAATGTTTACCACTTACTTGCTACCTCAGTTTCAACCATATCGTTTTCAACAGGCTGCAAGGGCCCCTTACGGTCTGATGAAATTGATATGATTGAAACTTGGGTAACAAGAAAATGGTGAACATTGCGTTCATTAATATATTTTTGTCTCTGCATATTAACTTGTTTTGATTGTACATTTTTTTTAAATAACTTTTTTTAAATAACGTGTCTAACTAGAAATCTCTTTTACTGTTGTGTGTGCACAGATAGATAGATAGATAGATAGATAGATAGATAGATATGAACAGAATAAGATAGATAGATAGATAGATAGATAGATAGATAGATAGATAGATAGATAGATAGATAGAAATTAATACTGTATTAATACTGCGGTGTTCCATGCTTTAGTTTTGAGTTTGAGTTTTGTGTAATTGCATATCAACCTCTGTGGGTTATTTAATGCCAAAAAGATGGGGTTTTAAGATTTTTGTCTTTTTAATGTTTGCTGATAGTCAAAATGTTGATTTAGTCAGATCTTAATTAAATATTTTTTTGTTTTTATTGCTTTTTATTTTAGAAAACTGAAAATTTCTGCTAGTTTTGCATTCAAAATTGTTTTGCTGAGAGTTTTTTCCCTTCAAAAATGTGTTATGGTAATAATTTTTTCTTCAAAAATGTATTGTTGGTAATATTTTTCCTTCAAAAATGTGTCTTTTTCTATAACAGTCTATTTTTATGTATATATTTCTATAAAAGTCTATTTTTATACTTCCATAGTGCTTTGACCCCAGTTTAGGGTTTAACTATTTGCCCATTGCTAGGACCCTAACAGGTGCTACCACTCTGGGTCAAGATGGACCTGGGAACAACAGCAATTAAGAAGTGGTTCCATGTTCCTCACAGCCTCTCAATAAGAGACCTTGCTGCCGGATGCAGTTTACCGTCCTGCCCAGGACCGTTCCATATCTTAAGCGATCCTCATAATACATATATATATATATATATATATATATATATATATATATATATATATATACCAACAAATGGAAATTTTCAGACAGCACTGGGAAGGTTTCTAGGTAATGCGTGCGCAGCTATTGTAAGTGGCCTCATCTTCCCTGGGTTCCTCATCCCAGCTCCGTAGCCTACGTTAGTGCAAGTTGTTTTGTTAGCGATCGTCACAGCAACACATTCGTTCGTGGATTGCTCATCAGGTTTTTTGTGCTCAGTAAAGATACTATTCAAAATGTCAAAATGTCCTGCCTTTATACATTTTTATAAGTAGTGATCATGTTTTTGTACATATACAGAAAGTATAAAACATTATTTTTAGCGAAATTTTAATTTCACCACTTAAAATTCGAGCAAGAATTACATAACTAACCTTATGACCTTATGACCTTATGACCTTATGACCTGTATCTGTACCTGTACAGAAAATTTATTTGATTTTATATATAACTTAACTACTTGCAGAGTATATGTTGTTTATATAAAACAACCTTTTAGGGTAAATGTGAAGCAATATCGTATTCATTCTCGGGTTCCATTACTGCTGTAAGCTGTCCCATTTTATAGATGCTATATACAATTTTAGTCAGCCAGTTAGCTCTCATACGTGATACACACTTAGGCGATCATGTCTCTTTCGTGACATAACTGAATAGTGAATAGGCAGAAAATTTTTCCGTAGTAGGTTGCCATTTCTTTCTGCAGTAGACTGGTTATCAACCAAGTCTACAGAACCCAATCTGTCCTGCTATTCGATCCATAGCTGGAAAAAGAAGAGTTACCTTTCCCAAGGGTATTTGCGGTAAATGAATGTAACAAATTCAACTGGAATTCGAACTCTGATTTCTAATTACGATCCGATATCCATTACGCCACAAAGTACGTTCAGATTATTCCAAAATCTGAAAAAATCTTGAAATCGAAGCCTTTATTCTTGTCCTTGCAGTTGCATTCTTTGTTATTGATCTTGTTTTGTACAATGCTATCTAAATTTCTGGCATTTTGTTTTTTTATGAAACTTTCTAAATTAAGTACAACTATAACTTCGCTTGATTGTGCTTCTATTGAAAATTTTGCTTAGTTCTGAACTTTTTGGAATGTGTCTAGCAGTTTGAAAAATATTTGTCCTATTTTGGTCTTTACCTCTAAATTAAATGGTGGGTTGAACCAGATAATGTTTCGTTTTCTATTATCGTTTTTTGTTTGTCTGTTTGGTTGAGAATGATATTGTAAAATGTTCTTCTGGACAGATTTTCTTAGTGCATCTTCATAGTTTTTCTTTTCATCAAATATTTTGTTCGACGAATTTTTTCATAGTCTGTGTTCTATTCTTTTGTGAATGTGCCTATTTATACTTTTGGGATAGTTGGATTTTGTATTTATGGATTTTAACTTAGTGTTTGTTTTCATTTTTGGAGAGACATTGCCCGTTTGTAAATTAAATTCCACATCTAAATATTGTACTACTTTTCTATTTGTTTCTTCTATTATCTCAAAATCTAGTTTTTTGAATAGTTTGAAAAGTTCTTTCCACATTTCGTCATTTTCTCTTTTGTGTATATATATATATATATATATATATATAAACTATACACACACACACACACACACACACATATATATATATATACGATTATATATATATATATATATATATATATATATATAAATATAATACACAGATATGATATTGCTGATATTGAGGATAGATCCTCTAAAGATATTTTCATATATATATATAACTATATATATATATATATGAAAATATCTTTAGACGATCTATCCTCAATATCAGCAATATCATATCTGTGTATTTTATATATATATATATATATATATATATATATATATATATATATATATATATATATGCAAAGTTATCACTATACTCGTTTCGAAAAACCTACCGCATATATACACGGAAGGAAAAAATGGTTGTAAAAAAAGAAAGAGCTAAGCACATGAACATCAGCCAAAGAGATTTGGACCAAGCCAGTACATAGCCCAAAGAAAAAACCCGAGACGAGTAATTAATAACAAATAAGCGCTCAATACGTAAGCAGAGTAGAATAAGTAATTATATATAAGTAAATTCACCTAGTGAGCAACAAACCTACCAAGGTAGGTTTATTGGCTCACTAGGTTAATTTACTTATATATATATATATATATATAACAGTTTTAACAGTATTTTTTTATTTATCGATACTCGTATTTAAGTAGATATTCTGTTTTTAATTAAGCGGTATTATATATTTATATCTACTGGCCTGATTATTTACGATAAATTTTTATTACGAAAATGTGTGTCATTCGGCAGGATTGGAACCTGCGCCCCCCTGTCCACATAGGGGAAGCTACCATGTGATCTGGCACGTCTTAGACCTCTCGACCACGAATGCCCATTAGTTTAAACGAGATTTTAATCAAGCCTATATAACACAGTTTTCGATCTATCGCAATAACAATATCTGCTCTGAAATGTATCGTAATGTCAACAAAACAACCGACTATTTGAAAAGATTTGTTTGAACATTATATATAAATAATTGAATATTTATATAATATGCAAATATATTTTGAAAATATATATATATATATATATATATAATCTTTAGATGATCTATCCTCAATATTATATCTGTGTAGTTTCCGCTTCGTTTTTGCTGTTCTCAAATTCCCGAAGTTATTTATTCGCTATCAATATTTTACTTTTAATGATTAAAGGGAAGCTACTCCGATCGAAACTTAAAGCACACGAAAATCTTTCTTCTCGTAATTTCTCTCGTAACAAAAAGAAACTCTTGGAATTAATAAACAAGTTTTGCATGTCATTGCATTGAACTTTTTAAATAACTCTTTGTTTGAACTTTCTAAAAAACAAAAACAAAATTAATATTATAAATTCCTTCTTTAAATCCAAATTTCGAAAGATAATAATGGTCTGTTAATTAATACTTAATCAAAAAATTGATAAAGGTCTACTCTAAAGTTAATACGAATTAAAAGAAAAAATAATTTCCGAACATAAATAAACTTTTTAGACATTTTAATGCATAAAAATAATTAACACTTGATGTGCCTTGTGGTTTAATGGATAGTAGCAATGGATATCGGCTCGGAATACGAAATCGGAGAAGCGAGTTCGAATTCCAGTTGAATTCGTTTCATTCGCTTATGCTCAGATACCCTTGAGAAAAATATGAATCATCTCTTCTCTCTCTAATTATAGGTTAAATAGCAGGAAATACTAGGTTTTATAGCTTTGGTTGGCAACCAGTCTACCACAGAAAGAAATGGCAACCTACTGCGTGAAATCTTTTGCCTAGCAAGTCATGTTTCTTTCGAGACATGATCGCCCAAACGGGTATTGCATATGTCACTTAACTGTATCACGTATGAAAGTTAACTGACTCACTGGCTGCTATCATAGTTAATTAGCAGAAGTGATTGGGTTCTGTAGCCTTGGTTAGCAACTAATCTACTGCAGAAAGTAATGGCAACCTACTGCGAGAAAATCTTCTGCCTAGTCAGTCATGAATTGAAAGAGACATGATCGCCCAAGCGTGTATCACGTATGATACTTAACTGACTGACTCGACAACATCATCGAACCGCCATTGTATATGAAAAATGTAAACAACAAATTTGAAATTCTCTGTCAAATCTAATATTTATTTTAGAGATGTGTTTCAAAGTCTATCAGTGAATATAAGAATTAATTAACTTAATTTTTTTTAAAGTAATACTTATCTTTTCCTTGAAACATAATAAAAATAGTTTTTCATTGACGCGCGCTAGCATGTGAGCTTAAAGAACATGGCAGAAAAATACTCGTTCTAAACCCATGTACGAATAAACGCGGAAAAATTCAAACAAAACCAGCAATGCGATAATAAAGAAGAATGTATTATTGAATACTGCTGTCACATCTGGTCGGGTGCCCCTGCTATTCACCTCGGGGTTCTTGACAAAATTCAACAGAGAATATGCAATGTGATTGATCCCGACTTGGTAGCTCAGCTGCAGTCATTTTCTCACCGGCGTAATGTGGCTTCCCTCTGTCTCTTCTACAGATACTTTCACGGCTTCTGCTCCGACGAGCTTAGCTCCTGGTACCCCTCTGCATGAATTTACTCAAGCTACTAGACTAGCAACTAGGTCCCACCCTTTACAGTGAAACCAATAGAATGTTACTCTAACTTCTACTCTAATAGCTTCTTTTCTCGCACTTCCCGCCTGTGGAATTCACTTCCGTATACTTGCTTCCTCGACAGCTACAATCTCCAAGAATTCAAATGTAGGGTCAATTGTCATCTCTTATCTCAATGATTCGCATTCTTTCCCTCATGTTCATTTCTCCGTCCACTCTACTCTTATCAGCTCTCATCGCACCAATGTTCTCATCCTTCTCTTACCCATTCTCTGACACCGCCTATAACTTGTTACTCTTTCTCATCACTCACCTCTTATGTAACCTCCTGCACACCAATTATTATGTAATAATTATTTTTTTAAATAATTAAAAAATATTTTGATCTTTCTTCTCAATAATAGATAGCATAAACATTTTGCTGGAAAAATTTTGTTTTTACTATTAAGTATCAGTAGAACCCAATTGTTATGTAAAACTGTCTTGCTTGGGGTGAAATGATAATAAAAAAAGACATGTTTAAATTCGCTTTTATCAAACTCAGTATAATTAATAATTTTGTTTTCTTTTTTTAATCCTGACTGAATGAGAGATATTAAATTAAATTAATATGATAATTATCCTCCGATAATCACTCAGTCAACGCAAGATACAAAAATTATTTTCCGTTTGGTACATCCAAACTAAAAATAATGTAACAATTGCTATAAAGATAAAATAAAATAAAATTCTTTTTTAAAAAGGGTCACACTCGAAAATGACATTAAACTAAATATTTTTTTTAATCTTCAGACATTGTTTTAATTTATTATTGGCAAAGAGCAACTGAATGAATTTCAAAATTGCACCGAAGAATTACAAGTAATTTTTTTAAAGTAAATATTGGGTTCATTATTCTGCTGTCGAAAATAATGTGTTTTAATAAATTTTTGGCAAGATGCACGACACATTTTCCGTATGTTCACGCTCGATATTGCATTTGTTTTTTTGCTGAAATTTAAATAATATCTTCAGGGATTTCTTTTTATATAGGAATAAAAAAAAATGAACAAACCCTCCCCGATTAAAAAATATACACGCAATATCGAAATGTTGGTGTGATATACACTCACCTCAAAAAACTGTTTCTCAGAATTTCTTTTTTTAAATAAAATAACCTATTCAGTAAAATATTCATTCATTATTGAATAAGACCTAAAAATTTCGGTTGAACTGGATAATTCCCTAATTTGGGGTAAATATTTTAGTACAGGGGGTGACGATTTTGGGCTTCCGTTGCAGGAAAAAGTATCGATCTTGATGGTACCTATTTTAAATGTATTTTTCTGCAGTAATTTGAATTCAGAATCTGTTTAATTGTATTTAATTTTCAATTGTATTTTTGTACACCCACAAAAAATGAATAAATAAATAAAAACAGTTTTATAGGATCAAATCAACACTTAAAAAAAAATTAAGAAAATTATTCACCGCCGGAACATTTTCACTTGAATATTTTTTACAAACGTAAAAATCCTTTGACGAACGAACACTAAAAAAGGAAGAACTTCAATAGTTTTATTCAAGCATTAAAATAAATAAATAAACATCTTTTACGCATGGTTTCTTATTTATGTACGTTTGTAGTTATCGGTTCGGAATGAGAAATCAGAGAAACGAGTTCGAATTCCAGTCGGATTCGTTTCATACATTTAAGCACAAATGCTCTTGGGAAAGGTATAAATCCATCTCTTCTCCCTCCAGCTCTGGGTTGAATAGCAGAATAGATTGGTTTCTAGAGCCTTGGTTGGCAACTAGTCTACCATAGAAATGAATGGCAATCTTCTGTGAGGAAAATATTCTGCCTAGTCAATCATGTCTCTTTCGAGACATGATCACTCAAGCGTGTATCACGTATGGCACTTTTTACTGATATGCCAAAGAAATTCGTTGAGAAATTTTTTTAATTTTCTGTACTTATATTTGTTATATTTATTTAATAAATATTTTTTCTTAGTTTTACAAACATTGAAAAAAAAAAAAAACGTACGTTAGGGAACTAATATATAGGGAGTAGTCTCCCTTTTGGTTTTTCGGATCGCTTACAAATGCAGATTCCGAGTTCGCGATCATCCGGCGAGTTGAAGGGTGAATCCGTAATTTCATTATATAAATTCACACACACACACACACACACACACACACATACATATGTCTGATACCACATAGCTTATAGATAGTTTTAAAGAGATAAAACAGCAAATTTTTCCCTTTAAACGGTAACTTTTTATTTATATATTTGTATTTTTTTTTCCGATATGTAATCAAAATAATCGTTGTCGAATAATGTAGGTACCTTCACTAATTCTCTCAAAAAACCGCATAGTATGAAGAAGAAAGAAAGGCCCAATACTTAATAGTAAAAACAAAATTTTTCCAGCAAAATGTTTATGCTATTATTAAGAAGAAAGATCAAAATATTTTTTAATTATTTAAAAAAATAATTTCTTTCTAACATGTTCCAAATTCTGGTAAAAAAAATCGTGTTTCGTTTTTCGTCAGCGGTTAACTAAATTATTACAATGAATAATGTAATAATATGTAACTTTTTTCTTTTTTTTTTTTTTTGTAGCGAAAAATACCTTAATTTGAAAATTCTTGCAAAAAATCAAATAAATGTCGGATTTTGATGAAACTTTCATGACTTATTCACAAATAAACGAAATGTCTTTTTAAATTATTCTTTTCAGAAAATCTTAGTATTTCTAATCTTTTTTTTTTTTACAGGGACGTTAGCGGAAAAGTGTTAAAATGCTAGAAAAACTCAATAAAGTAATTAAATTATCCTTTTCAGCCGTTTTTAATGAAAGATGCTTAACAAGGTTGCTGACTCTGTGTGTGTGTGTGTGTGTGTGTGTGTGTGTGTGTGTGTGTGTGTGTGTGTGTGTGTGTGTGTGTGATGCGCCACTATCAGCAGCTGAACATAAATCTTTGGCCGCAAAACCATGGTTTCTAAAGACTGACAAATGCCCCACCTATACACACAGATCGATAGATAGATAGAGAGAGAGAGAGAGAGAGAGAGAGAGAGAGAGATTTAGACCGATGAAATCCTAAAGTTCGAAACGCGTCACACGAAAACTTCTTTCCACTTTGTCATACATTTTCTCCCTGAAATTGTTCTTGATATATAAAACTTTAAATCCAGCTAAAGAGGACCCAAAGTTTTACGATTTTGAGTTCCCTGGTATTTACTTTTTTATAAAAAGTGCTCAATACAATATTATAGAGCATAATATAGTCATATAATTATGAATTAAAAGTACATTGCGACATTGAAATTTCTATGTTTCGAGATTTCTATCTCGTCATCAGGCGATGTTAAATGTTGGTTGTGTAAATGATTTACATTTAAATACAAGAAAAAACAATCGGTTTGCTATTTATGTGGGAAGATATAAAATTTATGTCTGTGTTCTTTTTAACTAATCAGAATAAAAATTCAATTTGAAATTTGGCCACCTCTAACGGTCAAAGTCTTAACCTTTTTTAACCTAATTTTCTTTTTCTTTTTTCTTTTTATTTTTATTGCTTCTCACTATATCCTATTACCTTTGATGTATCCATTCTTATCCCAAAAATATCCTTTCTGCTTTCTCTATATCTTGACCTCTTCTCATAGAAAACAGGAAAAAGATGAAGAAAGAAAGAAAACTTTATATTTTTATTCAAACTTAAAGGGGCTTTTGAGTAAATTTTCTCTTCTTATCAGTACGTATTTAATTCTAATTTTTTCAAAACCTTTCATTTATAAATAACATTTTTATTTTTTACTCTAATTTATATCATCTTCCTAATATCTAATTATTTATTATAAAAAAATTTATATACCAATTTACTTATTTTAGTATCTCGTCAATTATTATTTTCCTTAAGCGAATTTTTGGGTATATGCATGTTAATTAATATAAAGGTTTTTTTTTCCATATTCTAAGGTGAACATTTTGCAATGTCTAACAGCTTCTTTTCTCGCACTTCCCGCATGTGGAACTCTATTTCATACTCTTGCTTTCCTGACGGCTACAACCTCTAGGAATTTAAATGCAATGTCAATACCCATCTCTTAACCAGTTGACTCTAGTTCTTTCTATATCACCCTGTATATCTTTTCCTTTCTCTCTACCTTTGCAACTGTCATCACACCTCTATTCCCATCCTTCTGTTGCTCCTTTCTCTGAGACCCCCTGTAACTGGTTCGTCTTTCTCTTTACTCTCCTCTTATCTAATCTTTCACTCTTATGTAGCCCCCTGCGCATCAGTGGCGTTACCGCCTTGCATGGGGTGAAACAAATAAAAAAAAACATATGACATTTATTTCATTACGTTTATTTAATAGATTTTTATACAGTTATCAAATTCTAGCCGCTTTGGGCTTTCATCAACCAATATCTAAGTAATATCAGAATTATCTTATAAAAATGCCTTCATTCATTCAGCTGTGTTTCTAATTATCTAACAAAGTTTATAAATTGACACACGTGTTGGTCTTGCCAACCCATCAGAAAATGTCTGAAATTTAGATTCAAGGGAGATAATTAATATTCTTCAATATGAAAGAATTAAATTCGATCAGGGACATTATTATGGTGTAAGGGAAATAACTAGCATGTATTATTTAATCACCGCTATTCATTTATTTATGTAGTGATTTAGGTGCAATATTTTTTTTTATTAAATTGCCGAAGGAAACAACACAGGTAGCAGCTGGAATCAGTAAATATGGCACGTCAAAGGTGATCTTTGGATTTTCATTTGAAAATCATTTATATCATATCGTATTTTATGTATTTTAGAATAAAGATGCCGATTCTAAATATAAATTGAGATATTTTTTAAATAAATATATACACACAAGAATATATATATATATATATATATATATATATATAGAGAGAGAGAGAGAGAGAGAGAGAGAGGTGGGGGGAGAGAGAGAAAGAGAATGTGATATTTATAATATTATTATATTACGAAACCTTACGGAAAGTTAAAATAAAAATAATGTTCAAACAAATAAATTTAAATATATATATATATACTTTCAAATAAAAAAAATTTTTTTAATATTTTTAAAAAATCTTTTAAGAAATTCAGTGACAGTACGTTGATTAAGGTATTATTTCATTGGTTGGATACGTGTTACGTGGAATAAAGCAGTGGATGAATATTTTAAATGCCGAGGAAAAACTTGTGTATCACGTGTGAAAGACTACATCATGAATGTAAGTATATGTAAGCGGAAATAATGCGCGTCAAGCGTATTTAAAATATTAATCCGTTTAATAACGTTAATGTATATTTGAGCAGCAATCTTTCATTTAAAGAGTTACTGTAGTTACCTCTACTAAATCGCTTAAACAGCATAGTATGAATAAAAATAGCCCCAAACTTAATAAAAATGAACTTTTTTCATCAAAATGTTCATATTATTATTAATTATTATTAATTATTATTAATTATTATTAAATAATTTAATAATTATTTTATTAAGAAAAAAGATCAAAGTAATTTTTAATTATTTTTTTTTAATTTTAATTACTTTTAACACGTTAGAAATTTCAATAAAATATCTTGTTTTGATTTGATTTAGCAAACAACTAAATCGTTAAGAGAGTTTACAATGAAAAACGTAATATTACATATCACAGTTTTTTGGGGGGTTTTGTTTTGTTTTTTTCTTTTGTTTTTTTTTTTTGTTTGTTTGAAATTATTGCAAAAATCAAATAACTGTCGGATTTTAATGAAACTTTCAGGACTTATTCGTAAATGAATTAAATTAATTTTGAAATTATTATGTTTTTAAAATCTTAGTAAAAATATTTTTTTTACATCTGTTACCCCTCCTCCACGTAAATTCATGGAATTTCAAAAATTAAATTCTGTAGGCAAAAATGGTTTTATTAGTTAAATAATTGGGAAATGTAAATCATGTATTATTTTTAAAACCATTTAGACCCTTTCACCGAAAATCTGCTCCGAATAGTAAAATAAAAAATGCGATAAAACTATAACATTATTTTATTATATAAGCTTTTAATTGCTTTAATAAATGCTATAAATGTCAGACATATTCTGAAAAAAAAATTTCGATTAATAATGAAATTTTAAAAGAATTGTTATCATTTTTGTTTTTTTAATTATAATTATTAATAAAATTTCAAAAATATTTTTTAAATATTTCCAATTCTTGTAGACGTTAGGCTGGCAGGTTACATAATGAAGACTATGTTTACTAATCGAAAATTGAAAAATTTAATACAAATTATTTAGCCATCGTATTTTTAAAACAATATGGCACTTGTGATCGTCATATGCTTATCTTATCTCAATCTGTCAACACATTTTAATTACGGTGGATAGGTTTGAAAGGTCAATGTTGTGTTTAAAAATAGTTTTATTCTAGCTTTCATGCTATAAATTAGTAATACTCGTGTAAATCAGATTGATTTAACATTAAATTTGCTAATTTTCCGAAATTCACGTATCACATATGTATATTTTATTTTTTCAAGAATTTAAAAACTGAAAATTAACTTTTGTTTACAAATCTGTGAATCGCTAAAAAAAAATGGCCAAAAAACTTAAATTTTTTTTAAATCTCAAAATTTTAGATTCCAATCAATATAAATTTTGTTTAAGATACACCAGAGTATTTTGCTTACTGGAAATAGTAAATTTAATCATTTAGCTTTCAAGTAAAACTAAAATTAAATTTTCAAGAAAACTTTTTGATTTTTAAAAATTCAATTTAAAATTTAGCTATCGAAAATGAGTGGAGGTGCCTATAAAACATATTTTATTAAAAACGACCTATAAGGAAGATTTTACTAATTTTTATTTAATTTTTCCAGTATTCTTGCATGTTTTCTTTTTGCTGGAGATAAGAAATGTAAAAATGTTCCATAATTCTTAACTTTCCAAACGCTTTCAACCACTTTACTGTAAACCACTAATAATGCAATATTTTGCGATAAGATGAGACATTTTGTCATTAAACACAAGGAAAACTTTATCAACTCCATGAATAGAGAGATATGCACTCAAAATATTGTGTGTTTATAGTTACACCTAAAATCTAAATTTAAAAGAATGTTTGGTCCAGAAGAATAGAATACTTGAACCTATTTGAGTGCATTTATGTGGCGAGAGAATATTGGAAAGCTAGGAAAATGCATTTTTTCAAAATCTATATTTACAGTTGCGAGTCCTTATGTGTTTATTTAAAATTTCCTTGTTCACAAACATGTTTAAATTTATATATAAATAAAAATTATTTTCAATTTTATTTCTTTGTGAAATAGAAAACAATAAATGTTTTATTTTTATAGTTGGTTCCCGTATATTTATAATCCGGTAAATATAAGATGTTTTTTGTAAATAAGCAATCTAATAAATAAATAGTGTCTAATATTTTTTATTGTCAATTCTGAAGACTAAAGAAAATGTATAAATCCACTTTCCTGTTTCCTTTTTATTAAATTATAATCGTCAATTTTTAAAGAAATAAACATTGCCGTCGAAGTCAATAAATGGTATAATAGTGTCAACGGAATAACTGTTCTTTTGATACACCATATTCTCTCTCTCTTTTTTTTTTTTTTTTTTTTTTGCTGGCACAGACGTTAAACATTACCAAGAGTCCTTTATCCAGTCATTTAGTAGATTTACAAAATAAGCCTGTGTGTAAATAAAGTAAAACTTTAGGGAATTGTATTATTCTTTGTTGTGTTCAGTGAAACATAAGTTTTGCTAAGAGTTAAAATGTCTTCCAGAGAGAAATAAAACATGTTCTATCTAAGTTATTCTGTGAATAAAGAGAAAACAGAATGAGACGTTTTTCACCCTTCTGTTTATACAGTTTTGGCAGTGCCATCTAGAGGCTATTAGCAAAAGTTCTTTGGCAGACATGTAGGGTAATCTCACACACTCATCTTCCTTTGACGCAAATATTATTTTAACTATTTTTACTCCTCGGCAATTTTTATTGTTCAGAAAAAAAAAACGATGATTAGAATTCTAATAAAACCTCGACAAGTGAAAAGGAATTTATGCATTTTCTTTGATCTTGATACAACAAAAATGTGAAACACTGTTTATTTATTAGATTGTTTATTGGAATATTTGGCAAAACATTGGCTAATTGCTAATTGATTCGAAAATGCTAAATAAAGTTTTCCTTATAGTTCGTTCACATATTTTGATAATTTAGCAAATGTTTACATAATTATGAATGGAAACTTTTTTTCATATTCATTTTTTATAAATTGGTATATGAGAAATATTGCATTAGTTTTAATTTGTATTAGTTTTCAAAATGTTGTAAATATGAAATTATTCCTGTAAATAGGCAGTCTAATAAATAGTGTTTAATATTTTTGTTTTAAATTCTCAAGAATAAAAAAAATGTATGAATTCGCTTTCATAATATGTTTAGGTTTTATTACAATTCTAAAAAAAGATAAGATAAAATCAAAAATAAAATAAAACAGGTAAAGAAATTTAAATATCTGGGAAGCGTTCTGACAGAGGATGTAAAAAGGGACATTGAAATCCGAAGAGGCATTGGCATTGGCCAAGGACGCATTTCAAAAGCTAACCAGAGTACTAAGAGATAGGAAGATCTCATTGGAAATAAAGAAAAAGCTAGACTGGTACGTGATATCTGCCCTTCTGTATGGTAGCGAATGTTGGACGATCTCTTCAATTATGAAGGAGAGGCTCGAGGCAGCGGAAATGTGGTTCTACAGAAGGATGCTGAGGATATCATAGACGGAGCACGTGAGCGGCGACAAGGTGCTGGAGTGGATGCAAACGAGAAGAAAACTTATACTTTTCATCAGGAAGGGACTGCTGAGGTTTCTGGGTCACGTAATGAGAAAGGGGGGTTTGGAGAATCTAATACACACAGGACAGACAAAGGGGAAGAGAGACAGGGAAATCAGCGTGAGACATATTTGATGGGTTTGTTCAAGTAGATGGTGGAGTGGTGTTTGGGAGAGAGACCAAGAGGCAAAATATTGAGAACGAAAAGAGACAGAACGAGTGGAAATCCATGATCGCCCACGTCCTGAAGGGACGCAGTACATAAAGAAGAAGGAGGAGGAGGAGAAACGGTGGAGTAATGGATAGCGGCTCGGGTTAATGAATCGGCGAGCCGTGTTTGAATTCCACTTGAGTTAATTACATTCACTTATGTATTAATTACTCCCGGGAAAGATGAATCCATCTCTTCAGCCCACATCTATGGGTAAATAGCAGGACACACTGGGTTCTTTCTGTAGACTTGGATGGCAACCGGTTTAGGAGAAGGAAAACTCTGAATTCAAACTGGCCTGGAGTGGGTTAGGATCCGTCAGGCTGTCATGCCCAAAAGAAAAACACGACTTCTACTGCGGCTGCAATATATGTGGAGGCTTTTTACGACTCTAACGAATCACGGGATATCTAAACAACTCTATTCATCACTAAAAAAAAGAAGAAAAAACTGGCCGAAGAGTGATGGTAGTTAAAATAAAAGTGGTTTTAAAAAAATAAAAAATCATTTTGACGCACCGTTTTTTGTTTTTTTTTGTATTTTTTTTTTTTTCGGGAATAAAAGACCAAGTTTGCGAGATTTTTTTCTTAACAAATAAAGAATGCTAGTTTTGCTTGAACTTCTTAATTACTGTCTAAATATCCTTTTTGTCTATAACTTATTTCACTATTTCAACACAATGCAATAAGTGAAGTTAAGCATTTACCATGCTATCAAAACTGATTTGTTTTGTTGCATGGATTATACAATGTCGGCAATTTTTTTTTAAATAAATTCGTATAAATGGAATATGTATTCTTTGTAAGAATTCCATTTACAGATCAGGTTTCATTGATTGATTTGTTGTATTTTGCTTTACAGCATATAAACCATACCGGGTTATTAATGCTGTCAAATCTTTTAGGATAGATACAATTTTATTTTAAAACAGATTTGTTGTGATTATTATTAGTAGGCCGCCGTTGGTCAGGGTTGACCATGGGTAGCATCCTAGTTGTCTGCTTGGTTGGAGCATCGGCATCTGTAACTGTAGAAACCGATGCGAGAGTGACAGTGTAGATCAACAAGAGATTATTGATTCAGAAGGATTTTAACTTTTTGTAAGCCACTAGGATATATATATATATATATATATATATATATATATGTAGAGGCTGCATTTATGTTTTGTTTATGGTCTGTCGGAGCTGTCACTTTGCCTTCTGCGAACCCGTCTCTCCATGTCTACTTGTGTCAGTTGCTCTTCCTTTGATTTGAGTTGTTGGGCCAGGGTTCCTCTCCATTTGATCCGATTGACTGCTAGGCTCTTCCATGATTCCGTGTTGATGCCCACAGCCTTCATATCGCGTTGTATGATGTCACGATACCGCATCTGTGGTCGCCCAGGTGTCTTCTTCCAGAGGCCAGCTCGCCATCTTTTGGAATGTGACCGTCTGGCATGCGGTGGACATGGCCTAGCCAATGGAGTCTGTGCTGTTTAAGGAGTGTGAATATGGTGGGCAGACCCACGCCAGACAGGACCTCAGTGATTAGATAAATATTAGTAAAGCGTATTGAAATATACCTTTTTTTCTTTACTAATAGAGTGACAGAGAAACTCTTTTTTTCTCCCAACACATACATCCTTTTCAATCTTTCAATTCTTCTATATTTCTCGTAACCTAGATATAAACCTGACATATCTTAATGGGTCAACTGACGTCATGCGAAAGACAACCAATGACTAACTCTTACGCCAAAATCAAAGCAGAAGCGTGAAAGCGTTAAGTAAATATAAAAAGAACAGCGAACACGTGCATACCCATTTTTCATCTGTCCACCGTTCGCATACCACGTGCGTGTGGCCTTAAATAATATACACGAAAAGAATATGCAAAAACCAAGGAATTAATTTTGGAGTATAATTCACACTTTCAAATACCCGGAACATAATGTAACATAGCACAAATAGCAACCTGATATTACATTCCACCGGGAACACACATATAGAAACAAATATGCTATATTCACGGAAAAAAATCTCTTTATAACCTGAACACCACAATATATATATAATAATGAACATTCACACATAACAAAAGATGTAACCTTCTGGAGTCAGCAACAAAAATAAAATGGTGGTATAGTTAATAAAACATGGCCTTTTTAGTAATTTATCAATTCTAACTATATCAATATCACACTAGTCACCCCGACGTTCGTTTATACTATAGATTCGTATGAATAGAATATGTACTCTTTGTAAGCAGTTTGTAGATCAGGTTTCATTGATTGATTAGTTGAATTTTGTTTGAAATAATACCAGCCTCAATGAGTTATTTAATGTCGTCAAGACTTTTGTTGTTGACTCCAGAAGGTTACATTTTTTGTTATATGTGAATGGCCACTATTATATATATATATATATATATATATATATATATATATATATATTGCGGTGTTGGTATAAATAGAATATGCATTGTCTGTAAATAATGTTTGTAGATCAGGTTTTATTTACGTATTTTTGCAAAAAGGGTTTTGTCGCAAGTCAGATGTATTGATGGTAATATTTTTCCCCAAAAATGAATTGCTGGTAATATTTTCTTCTCCAAAAAAGGTATGGCTGGAATTCATATTTTCATAGTGTATTGACCCTAGTTTGGGGATTAACTATTTGCCCATAGCTGGGATCCTAGCAGGTGCTACAACACTGAGTCAGGGTGGATCTGGGAACAACAGAAATTAAGAAGTAGTTCCACGCTCCTCTAAACCTCTCAATTAGATGGCTTGCTGCAGGATGTATTTTATCATCAAACCCAGGAAACTGAACCTCTGAGGCTTGCTACAATTCATTATAAAGTCATTGACTTTCACAAGATATAAATAGTGTTTTTTTTAGTTAGTATCACCCCCGACAAGGTGGTAAAGCCTCTAAGACGCAAGGGTGTTACAGGGTGTGAAAAAATTAGGAAGAGAAATATTAATAATGTGTAGAAAGAGGAAAGAGTAATCGGGAGGACAGTAGATAGCGATTGACACTGCATTTAAATTTTACAGATGAAAGTTGGCTGGAAAGCATGGAGCTGGAAGGGAGTTCCACAAGCGAGAAGTGCGAGAAAAGAAACTTAATCTAGAATTTACGGTTACATTTAATCAGCTCAATTCTAAAGTGAAAAGATCTTGATGTCAGTCTAGTACTGCACTTAAATTCAAAACATCTGTGTACCACAGTGAAGAGCTCATCCAAACAATTACCATGAAAGTATCTACAGAAAAGACACAGAGTGACAACCTTACGGTGGCGGAGAATTGGATCAAGCCGAGCTGCCAGATCAGGACCAATAATAAAAAAAATATTGTTTTTAACAAAACGTTTTTATTATTGTTAAAAAATTTTACTGATGTAAATTCTTGCCTGAAGGCTCGATGATAATACAGAATTCGTTTTAAAGAGATTAAAAAAATAATTAATAAGAAAAATTACTTAAAAAAACTGATTGATTGCAATTCACTTCAATTTACACAGCTTAAGAGACTATTTTATATTTTCTTATATGACGAGTGTGTGACAAGGGAGGTAATTGACCTCCCTTGTCACACTCGTCACTCATTTTGGCAAACAAAAAAAGACAGGAAGGTTGAGGTCGTCATTTTTTGGGATTAAGGTTAATCCAAAGTGTAGATCAACAAGAGATTATTGATTCAGAAGGATTTTAAGTTTTTGTAAGCCACCAGGATATATATATATATATATAACATGGACACACATTATATTTTATTTGTACAAGCAGACAATGTTCAATTTAATGTGTGAGTGTATCAGTATGTATGTGATCAGTGCGTATGTGCATGTAATTTAAAAAATGGCAATATTCATAAAAACTTGCACTAATTCAACAACAAATTTCTATACCTATAAAGGTGGTACTAAGAAACTCTCAGTATGACTTTCCCCACCCAACAAAATCTGATGTTTACTCACATTTTGAGAATTGGGTCAGAACAAGTGAGCACTTTTAGATATTTCTCTCTCTCTCTCTCTCTCTCTATATATATATAGACAGAAATCTCTGTTTTATGCAGGTTTCATTAAAAATGACAGACAAGGTGTTAAAGGGTTAAGCTTTTTTATGTAATTTTTCATGCGATCTTATGATTTTTTTTTCTTTTGAGTACATAAATTATATTAAAATCACCCAAATATTTTATTTATCCGAGCACTTTCAGCCATTTTCAAGAATGAATGTTATTTTATGTGAAACAGAATGTAAGCGGTGTTAATGTGGTGGAGTAATGGTACATGTTATGTAAGCATGTTGTTAGTGTGTTTGTAGTTGATGCTTAGTGTTTTTTTTGTCTGTTTTTTTTTATTTTTTTTTTTATTAGTAATAATCCCCCAAAATGGCTAAAAGTATAGTCAAAAGCACTCGGATAAACAACACACACAGATAGATAGATAGATAGATAGATAGATAGATAGATAGATTATACCTGGGTTTAGTATCTAGGTGCATGGTCATCCTAATGGGGCTGTTAAACTCCTTAGCTTTTGTTAGTTTAACCAATTAAGATAAGAAAAAATGTAATACCTGTGGCTTGACAGGGCCTTTTTATGAGTACATGGTGCGCTTACTTAGAAAGTGCAAGTGATCCCCCACTAAGTGATATGTTTCTTTCTCAACGTTAAAAATGTAATGCATTACTTGATGATATTTGTAGTCACAACTGAGTTTTGTAACAATAATTTTTAAACAAAAAAGAATTGACATTTTGTTTTGACTGACTCTCAGACCGCACTTGTGAAGGAAGGACTGTTGACGATGAGATTTTGAATCCTGAAACTTTAGTGTTCCTTTTCATATGATTTAAAATATTGGTTCTCAACCTTTTTTTTTTTTTTTTTTTTTTTTTTTTTTTAACCCATGAACTATTTTTACTCTTAAGTTTTTCGGTGTCCCAGTCCTATAACCATTCAATGAAAAAAAAAAAGCTTTGCATATACTTGCTTCCTGGTAACAATTTAAATGCAATGTCAATTGCCATCTTTACTCCTTGATTCCTTTCTCTCATAATTTCTCCGACAATAACTCCTAGCCTAACAGTTTTTTCTCGCACTTCCCGCTTATGGAACTCTCTTCTGTATACTTGCTTCCCTGATACCTACAATCTCCAAGAGTTTAAGTGCAATGTCATTTGCCATCTTTTATTGCCTTGATTCTCATCCTTCTCTTGTTTTTCCCAACACCCCCTGAATCTTTTTATTCTTCCTTTTCACTCTCTTCTCATGTAACACCCTTTCGCACCAGTGGCAGTACTACCTTGCTTGGGGGAGGGGGATGATTATAAAAAAACAAAAAATTAAACCCAAAGAACAAAAAGATATTACCTGTTATTCTTTAATTACAACAAATTTGTCTTCTCATTCCTGATTTGTGGAATTTCACCTTTGAATGACACTCCAGACATTTGAAGAGTAAAGAGGCTGCAATAAACTGCAGCCCCGACATTGACTCAACTGTAGTCTTTCACGGAATTTTGATTTATGATGTTTCTATCTGCTGGTTTAGTATTTCTGCTATGTATTTAGAGATTCTTGAAAAATTCTAAATAAGAATCTGTAATGTCACTGGTCCTGACCTGGCATCTTGGCTTCAGTCACTTTCCCACTACTGCAACAAAGCTTCCGTGCCTTTTCTATAAATATTTCCATGGTAATTGTTCTGACGAACTTTTTCTCTATGGAGCTTAAACTTTCTGAATTTAAGTACTAGATTGGCACTTGGTCTCATCTTTTTACAGTTGAAATGGCAAGTTCTATGTTAATAATGTCTTCTCACTTGTGGAATTCTCTACCTGATTCTTGCTTCCCAGTAAACTTTGATCTTTAAAATTTTAAATGTATTGCTCATTATCATGTTTTCTTAATTCCTGTTCTTTATTGTTCTCTTATTCTCTCAAATCTTAGTAGCTTTATTGCCTTACTTGAAATGAAATGATTAAGCTAATAATAAAAAAAGTCAGTTGATATCACGGAATCCATAGATCCATACTAGTATACATGATCCTACACAGCTAGAGCCAGGCCTTCCCGCCTAAGCTCTGTTGATAATATAAGGGAAGATTAGTTTCTTGCTTCACTTGTTATATTGACCATCTACAAAGAATGAACGAGCAGATGGTCCCATTTCCTTCTCTATGACACTGGCCTGCAAACTAAACACTCCAAGCTTTTGCTTGAAAAAAGATACGACATATGCTAACATTTACATTGTTGGGACTGTTATCTTGATATAGTCATATCCATGACGTTGTGGCCATTTTAGGCTCTGGTCCTCTTCCAGTGATATATGTTAGAATTTTCAACTGACCCTTTTTATATGAGCTCTGATAAAAAAAAAAAAAAAAAACACTTACCGAGATATTGAGTTTATAAGTCCCTAAAATCAACTCGTTGATGTCACCAAGAAAACAAAGCTCAGTGGTTAAAAGTGTCAACTAAAATTGATTTGACCCACAAGTGAGTTTGATATCTGACCAAACAGCTGAGTTGCTAAAGGGAATTATATGTCTACATTTTGGTTATGAGATATTTGCATTGTTTAAACTGTTGTCTTCATCTTGCCATATTCACAAGATTTTGGCCATAGTACACTCCGACCTTCTTCAGGCGAATGGAATTTTGAACCAAACTCTTTAGTTTGATCACTGGGGTAGATTGTTCTCATTCCAGGAACCATGCTACTTCCTTTCTGGATGTTTTAGTTATCTCCATTTAACTCAACTCTCTAAATATTTTGATCCTCCTGCTGTTGCCAGGTATTGAACTTACAACTCTTTGGGTCAAGTTACTTGGTTCAACCAATGCCTTTATCCACTGGGGCATGAGGACAAGGAAATTAACAGCAACATCAAGAAAAGGAATGGCAAGTAAAACAAGAACAATCTACTCCTGTCAACTAAATAAAGGGTTTGTTTCAAAATTCCAACATATATATCAACTGATGAAGACAGGAACATACAATGGCCAAAACATTGTGGATATGACAAAAATGAGGACAACAGTTTGAACAATGTAAATAATTACACTTCCATACCTCATCTCAAAAATATAGACAGATAAGCTGACATATATCATTTCTCTACTGGGATGTCTCCAAGAAAGATTTTTTAGTGTACATTTAAAGTATTGTGCAAGAAACAATTTTTTTTCACAAGTCTAATTGACGTTATATGTCTTTCAGAGCCATACAGGTTCTTAAGCTCAACTCTAAGGTCAGAGCCCAAGAATTTGTATTCATTAACTTGAATAAAAACTTATTTATTATTTTAAATTCATAGGAAACAACCTTCCAAGCTTCAAATACCCTGAATATTAGATCATTCAGAACTATATTGTTCCATAAAGTCATCCATGCCTGACAAGAAACACAGCCCTGAAACATTTCAAACCTTATCAGGAGTATAAGGAAAAAATGAGACCTGCAGTCTATTTAATCACTTCCTAGAACATTCTCTGCATACATACAAGCACAGATGTGGAAAGATGAACACAGATCATTTCATACCACATTCAAGAAAATCATATGCAAAAAAATAGTATTCCTGCTTCTGCTCCTGATGAATATTGTTGCCATATCTGGTTGGGTGCTTCTGCTATTCACTTCGAGTTTCTTGACAAAATTGAAAGAACGATCTGCAATGTAATCAATCTTGACTTGGCATCTCAACTTTAATCAGTTTCTCAGTAATGTGATGTAGCTTCCCGCTTTAAAAAAAAAAAAAAAAAAAAAGGAAAAAGGAAAAGTATTTTCATGGCAACTGTTCTGATGAACCCCCTGCACCCCCGTGCCTCAACCATATGAATTTAAGCATGCTACTATATTAACATCTCGGTCTCACCCTTTTACTGTTGAAATATTCTGATGAAACTACCTCTTCCACAGGCAGGAAGTGAAAAAAAAAAAAAAAAAAAAACACACTTATTCTCGCACTTCCTGCCTGTGGAACTCCCATTCGTTTACATGCATCCCTGATAGCTACAATCTTCAAAAATGTAAATAGAACACCAATTGTCATTTATCTTCCTGAACCCAGTCTTTTCTCTCACTGTAACCCCCACCCAACTGCACACTAGTGGTGATCTCGCCTTGTTTGGGGTGAAATGATTTAAAAAAAAAAAAAAATTAAAATGTATTGATATAAGTGAGCTGAAGTTTTGTTGAATTAAAAACAACAACAGTCACATAACTTGATATAGAAGATTTACTTTCAACTGACAGTTATTTAATGGTTATCAGTAAGCGAAATCAACTTCAAAGTACAGGGCAAGAGGCTCAGACTGAGAGAAAGTCACAGAAGAAAGATTAATTACTTTTTTTAGACAAAGATAACAAGACAAAGAAAATTGTTATCTATAAAATTGAACATCCCACAAAAGGGGGCACACAGAAAGAACAAAACAAGCCTTGCAGAATGGACAGTGAAAACAGTAACTGAACTTTCTCCTTTCACTTGATCTCTACTCTGCTCTGCTCACTTATAACAGCAGGTTACAACCGAAGAATAAAGTCTGGTTTGATACTAGAAATTGATTTGCTCTTCACTCAGGGGCAACGATCTAGCTGAAGCTTAATTTTTAAGCCTCAAGTATTTGACTGGAAGAGCCTGCACCCTATTAACGAACCTGGAGTTTGGTCTGACCTGCAACAAAATAAAATTTATTTTATCCCAACTATGAATATCTGTCATGTGTTATCTTTGTAATCTGTACATTGGCTTTGGTATCGTGTTGCAGGTCAGTACTGTGCAAAAGTATTAAGACAAGAACTATTTTATCTTTTATGAGGTATCAAAATAAAGTTTAAAATCACCCCTGTCCTAACACTTTTGCACACTACCAGTAGTAGTGGTTAGGAAACCATTGTTTGCGTGAAGTAAAAGTAAGAAAGCGCTTAGAATTTACAAAACACAAGGATTGGATGGTAGATCAGTGGACCAAAGTACTCTGGCCAGACGAGTCAAAATTTGAACTTTTTGGCTCTAAAAGAAGACAGTATGTTAGGCGGAGATCAAATGAAAGGTATCTTGCAAAATGCATTGTTCCAGCAATGAAGCATGGAGGTGGGAATATTCTTGTTTGAGGATGCTTTAGTGGCCAGAGAGGGGAAAAAGCATAACTCAATCAGCATTGGCTGCTTGGGTAATGAATGCTGAATGCTTTTTTATAAGGAAACACTTATTTTTACTATTAGAGATGAGTACAGATGCTACACTTTGATCCCAACCTGATGAACAGGGAGTGAATAAAAACAAACCTCAAATAACATTGGCTCAAGTAATGAATGCTGAATATTTCCCCATAAAGAAGTGACTAAATTATTATTTGAGATTAACAAAACACATACTACACTTTGTTCATAGTTTGACGGCCAAAGCATGAAGAAAAGCGGAACTCAAATATCAATCGCTGCTCAGGAAATTAATGCTGAACATATCTTTATAGTGAAACAGTAATACTACTATTAGAGATGAGAACAGATACTACACTTTGATCCCAATCCGATAGCCATGGAATGAAGGAAAGCATAACTCAAGTAGCATATTATCATTTTTCATATTTTGACAATTCTCAGTTTTTGGTTCAATTAAATAAATACCAAAACAGAAGTAAATTAAAGAGAAAATAAAAACATCTTTAAGATTATTATGCCAATTAAAGGCCCAACAATGCACAGGTTGCATCTCTGATGAGAGAAAATTATGTTATGACTAAATGACTGGCAATTATTGAGAAACTATTAAGAGACTTATTAGTGAGATCCAATAATTAGCTAGTTAAGATCTCTACCTAATATGAGAAATCAAGTATTAATCTTATTGATCAAAAAGCAGAGAAAATGTAGAAATCAATCAGAAAGTGTGTGCATATGTACCACCTATTGATATATGTAAAATTTTGTCAATTAATGTACAGTGGGTAGACAAAATAATGGAAACACCTCGAAATTTCAAGCAAACATATTTCAGTATGTGTTAAAACCACTTTTGAAAGCATTTAAAGCTTGAATTCTGTGCTTGATCAATTCATACAAATTTTGAAATGTTTCCAGAGAATTTTTATTCATTCTTCAGCTAAAATAAACTTCAATTCTTTCAATGATGATGGAGGACATCGACTCACTTGTTTTTCTAAAATGAACCATAAATATTTAATGATGTTGAGATCTGTGGACTATGGTAGCTAAATAAGATGTTCTACTTCACTAAAATGTTCCTTGTGCCTTTCAGCTACAATTTTAGCAGGAGGAATCCTCAAAGATGGCATTTCCTTCCCAAAACAGTTCCTGAGCCAGAGGATGAAGGTGATCAATTAAAATTCTTAAATACTCCTAACTTTTGATATTATTAAACATATTTAAATAATATCTGTAAAAAAAAAAAAACAAAAAAAAAAATTAATCGAATACTATTGATATTAAATCAACAAACATAAAAATAGACAACCTTTTGACAGTTTAATCAAATTATGCCATTATGGTATAAGGTATTTCCATTATTTTGTCCCCACTCTGTATTACATTGTAAGAAGATTTTTGGCAATAATAGTGCTCGATAGATAGATAGATAACTAGAGCAATGATTATCAACACTTATCTGTGACCAACTAAAAGCTTCATGATACTGTCAACCATTGAGAACTAAAGAATAATGAATTACTGACAGACGATATATTTAGAGATACTTAATAAATACACAAAATTTTCAAATTTAAAATATGTATATTGGAAACTTTTAATCTTATGACAAAGAGTACTGGACTGTTACATAATGTCTTGTCCTAGCAAATGCTAGGCAATCTCTTTAAAGATGAATGAAAGACTTGAAGCAATAAAAATGTGGCTCTACGGAAGGATGTTGAGGATACCATGGACCAAATATGTGAGCAAGGATGAGGTTTTGGAGAGAATGGTAATGAAAAGGAAACATACTTTAGATAAGAAAGAAACAGCCGAAGTTTCTGGGACATGCAATGAGGAAAGAGGGATTGGAGATTCAGATACTCACAGGGTGGATAGAAGGGAAGAGACCCAGGGGTAAATGGTTAAACAAATGGATGGCAGAGTGGAGTTTGGGAGAAATAACAAGAAAAACATCTATTACAAGCAACACGCAACAGGAAAAGGGCCATAATTGCCTGTGTCCTGAATGAACATGGCACATAAAAGAATAAGAATCTTATGACAACATTACAATAATGCAAAACTTAGATAATCAATTTTTATATATCTATATCTATATATATAAAAGGCAATCTGTGAGTCTGTGTGTGACTGTTCCCTATGCACGCCTACATATTTTTTGAGTTTAAGTTCAGCAATTTTCCTTTTTGCACTTTTTGGCCAATGGAGCCAATTGTTTACATTTGCTCCATAAGACATCTAATATGATTGCTAAATTACATCATAGAAATCAAGTCACATGTGTCAAATGCAACTAAAGTTTTTTTTTATTAAGAAAAAAGCATTTATATTTAATTTTTATTCTGACATTTTAAAAATTAATTTGGTCAACAAAAAAAAATGTTAATATTTTTCTCCGTAATTTTGAAACAAAAGAAATATTATTAAAAAAAAAAAAAAAAAAAGTGCCAATAGTTAATTTAATTATTTAAGTCTTTTTTTTTCAGATTTAATATTTCATACTTCAGAAAATAAAAGTAAAAAAAAAAAAAAAAAAAAAGCTTTTTTTTCACTAAATATTTCAAGAAGGAAATCAACTGTCTGTAATCCATGTGGCATTAATGTAACTTTTCCCTCTAAAATTAAATGTCTACATTTTTAAGTAGTTTTCGAAAATTTCTGAAATTCATTTAGTCAACAAAAAACATATATATTTTACCCCGTAATTTTGAAACAAAAACAAACGCAATGTTGTTTTTTTTTTTTTAAATCATGTCACCCCAAACAAGGCATTCCACTGCCACTATAGTGCAGGGGGTTACATAGGGCGATAAACGAGTTAGATGTACATAGGGGGAGAGTTGGAGAGAATGGGAGGGTTAGTGTGTTAGGAGGTGTCTATTGACCTTACATTTAAACTCCTGGAGGTTATAGCTATCAGGGAAGCAAGCATGCGGAAGGGAATTCCACAGGCGGGAAGTGCGAGAAAAGAAGCCGTTGGAGTAGAAATTGCGGTTACATTTCATTGGTTTCACTGTAAAAGGGTGGGACCTAGTTGCCAATCTAGTATCTCGTGCAAACTCCCACCTAGAGGGCACCAGTGATTTAAGTTCATCAGAGCAGAAGCCATGAAAGTATTTATAGAAGAGGCATAGGGAAGCCACATCACACCGGTTGCAGGTGGTCAGCTAAGTCAGTATCAATCATGTTACAGATTCTTTGTTGTATTTTGTCAAGAAGCCCGAGGAGAATAGCAAGGGCACCTGACCAGATGTGGCAACAGTATTCAAAACATGGGCGGATGGTAGATCTGTATAAGTGCAGGATAGATTCAGGCGGAAAGAATTTCCGGGCCCTGCACAGAGAGCCAACTTTCATAGCAGTGGATTCAACGTAGTCATTCTACTTGAGGTCCGCTGAGAGTGTCAGGCCAAGCAGGCATAGTGTTTTACTCTCTGGGAGGCATGCCTGTTCCATGCTAATGGGAGGGAGGTGCGGTCGTCTGTGGTGGTTAATTGACAGCAGCTTCATTTTGGAAGAATTGACTTTTACAAGCCATTTCCTACCCCAATCCACCACGGATTGGAGGTCCTTTTCAAGCTCAGCCGTGAGGTTCGCCTTATCAACACCAGACTTTTGATCGAGACGAGCATATACTGTGGTATCATCGGCGTACATGCCTACTTGTGATCTTATGGCATCGGGGAGATGTCACACAAAGCATTAACTCATGCTTATGCATAACAAAAGAAAATAGATTTTTTTTAATAATTTTTTTATATAATTATTTTTTTTATATAACTGAGTTTTAAAGTGAGGCGATGACTACAAGTGCTCGGAAATCGCAACACGCTGCTATGATGCTAGTATATATATATATATATATATCTATCATAATGAAAAATTGGAATATTTACCAGATACATAACCCAGGTTTCAATCTTAGAGGTATCTTCAAGTGAGAATTGTTAAATTATATAATTTACCAATTCTTACTTGATGGTACACTTCAGATTGAAACATGAGTTGTGTATCTAATTTTTTTATTATTAATAATACCGGCTCTACATATTCAGTTATTTATTTTGAATTGTGCATCCAGCTCTTAAATACTATTCTAACCAACATACATATGTTTACAGTATTTATATTATTTGGACTCATCCTTGTAGCCATTCGTATGACATTTTGGCTGTTGTACACTCCAGCCTTCTTCAGGTGGTAGGAATTTCGAACTGAACCCTTTATTATAATCACTGGGGTATATCATTCTCATTCCTTGCATAGTAGTAATGCCACAACTGGAAGTCATAAGTTGTCTCCCTCTAACCCTGCAAGTTACTTGCTTACCACTGCTGTAGCCTGGTATTGAACTCACAACTCTAAGAGTCAAGTCAGGAACTAACCAACGTCTATATCCACTGGGCCATGTGTCAGAAATATAGACAAATACATATGTTTGTTTGCACTAATTCCTTGAGGTAAAGCTACAAGAACTTCTTAAAGCCATAACACAAAGAGAAATGGAGAAATCAGGTGTAGCTGATCACATATGGCGTGAAAAAGGGGATCACTATCCCCTATGGTGTGAAGTTGAAATAATAGCTAAAGAACGCCATTGGAAAAAATTTCCTAAGCAGGCCAAGTATAGAAATGAATACAATAAGTTGTGGAAAGTAGCTTCAAAGATTGTAATATGAACTCTGGTAAAAATCAAAAAAAGGTAGCTGAGACATTACATCTATAAGTCTCAAAAATTCATATACTGATGTCTTCAAGGATACATGAGCCAATGGATAAAAATATTGGGTCAGGTCACTGGATCTAACTAAAGAGTTGAGTTAAAGGGAAATAACTAAGAAAGAACTTATGGAGAACAAGGTACTCCAGTGACCAAAATAAAGTGTTCTAATCACCTGAAAAAGACTGGAGTGTACAATGGCTGAAATGTTGTGAATATGGCAATAAAGAAGAGAGTAACAGTCCAAATAATGTAAATACTACCTCATGTGAGAAGCATAGACAAAAAACATTACTGCAAACTTTTTTCTTAATGAGCACATATATTTCATATTTGGGCAATCTCAATTTAGTCTGGTTGTTTCAATATAGAAACGAGTGCTGGGGAATCTCAAAGATGAAGGAAAGACTTAAAGCAACTGAAATTTGGTCTGCAAGAAAGATGCTGAGGATACCATGGACCAAACATGTGAGCAACAATGAGGTTTTGGAGAAGATGTAAAAGAGGAAACTGATATTTAACCTTACAAAAAGACAGCTGAAGTTTCTGATACATGTAATGAGGAGAGAAGGCTTGGAGAATCTGATACAGTACTAACAGAGGTAAGGAGAGACAGGGGAAGTAACATGTGACATTCTTGATGGGCTTGAGCAAATGGATGGCAGAGCAGGGTTTTGGAGGGGTAACAAGAGAAAGGGTGTTAAGAGCTACAAGGGATAGGAAGACATGGTGAGCCATGAACACCTACATTCTGAAGGGAGACAGCAAATAGAAGTTATTAATTTCACCTTTTAAGAAAATCAAAAAAATGCATAGCAATGCAAATATGTTTACCCACTAAAATTAACAATTATAGTTATAAAGTGTGTGTGTGTGTGTGTGTGTGTGTGTGTGTGTGTGTGTGTGTGTGTGTGTCAGTCAACCTGACTAGGATGTAAAGCGCCGAAAATTCATTCACAGCTTTACTGACAGCTAAGGGCTTGACAACAATCAACCATACATATATACTATCAATAGTATGTGGAAATAATGCTTTATTGCGGCATGCCATATATATATATATATATATATATATATGGCATGTTGCAATAAAACATTATTTCCACATACTATTGACAGTAAAAAGAAGTTGATAAACACCTACCGTAAAATGAAAAAAAAAAAAAAAAAAAAAAAAAAAAAACAACTTGGAATGAGCCATGTTTTTTTGTGTTTACAGAAAAAATTTCAAATTAAATTCCCTAAAACCTGTTAAACACAATGAAGGAACTTTCATCTGCCATCAACCTCTTCTTATAACCTCAAGTATAGTTAATGTTTTTCTACTATAACTAGATCCCACCATCAAAATTCTATCCCTTGCATTAATATATTGATTCTCCCATCCTCTTATAATTACCGTTCCAATTAACTGATATATGTAGATGATATAGAAAGCAATATATGTGATGTACATTATATTTCAAATATTTCCATTCTTAATAACAACGACCCTTTAAGTGACAAAAAACAATCTTAATAAATTTGTAACCATTTCACAAGCACATTTGATACAATTGCTGACATATACCCTCAAATGTTTCATAACTGACACCAAGAAAAATGCAGCTTTTCATGACATCTTAAATCTTTACCCTCCTAACTCATTCCCCTACCCATCCTTGACTTATTTCCTATTGGCTAACAGTTCAACCCTTTGGATTCCACAATCTCCTCTCCTTAATTGACTGGATATAGTAACTACTGTGTTTTTTATTTATATATAAATATATATATATATATATATATATATATATATATATATATTCCTGACAAAAATATTTCACTGCCTGATAAGACACTAACAAGTAATGCCAAAACACAAAAGCCTTGTTACAGTAAACTAAATTTTTTATTATAAACACTTATAATAAAAATATTACTATAAATATTGCTCTACTAAGTATTGAGCACTCTTCAAAAAGTAGATTACTACAATCAGTGGACTCTTAACCCATTTGTTTTTACTACTATAATATATTGCCATAAGTGTAGGTACTTTTCTATATTTGCAAAATACCTTTTTAGCAGTAAGCAAGTATGTTATATATATAATTTCTTTATAATTAGAAATATTTGAAGTTGTCAGCAGCTTGTTTCAGGAAAAGTAATCAAATATTACAAAATGGTTCGTAGTTTCAATGTTGAGTAGAGTTCTGGTGAATAGAATTTCGCTGTTCTCGTTAGAGGTTGATAATATATCAGTATAAAATTTGTAAGTGGAATTATTTAAACGCATGGGGACATGAAGTAGTATTCAAAAGCATATAACAAGTTGACAGAGTTGGTTTCACATTAAGTTATACAATTGTATCCAAAATGGATAAGAAAGGTATATTTTGAGGTACTTAGGTTTGGAGTTGAGAGTTTGAAATTTCCCAGTTGTCATTAGAGGTCAATAGTGTATCAGCGTATAATCTGACAAAAGGTTTATTCAAACGTGTGGGGATTCTTTGTGTGAAGCCAACTGTCAACTTGTTTTACGCTTTTGATTAATTAGTAAAATTTGTATCATTAAAAAAAGAAAGAAAGAAAAAGAAAATCATACAGTCTGAAGCTATTTCCTGGTTTTAAATAACCTGCAAAAGGTTGATAAGCCATGAGAGAAAAACAAATCAATCAATAATCAGCAGAAACTAAAACTGCACCAGAAACTTATCCTATTTTCTCAGAAATGCTGCTAAACAGCTCAGTAAAAATCCACATATCTTAATCAGAATAGCTAACAAAAATTTATTTTTTTAATCATTTCACTCCAAGTAAGACAATAAAGCCACTAAAACAAGAATGTGAAAAAGAAACACATTAAGGAAATAGAACAATATATGAATAGGAATTAAGTCAAAAGATATTGAATGACATTGCATTTAAATTTTTGAAGATCAAACCTGACTGGAAAGTAAGAGGCCAGAAGGGAGTTTCACAAGAGAGAAGTGCATTAGTACAATCTAGATATTTCAATTATAAAATGATGAGACCTAGCTGCCAAACAAATATGGTGCTTAAATTTATGAAGTTCAAGTACGAAAAAAAAAAAAAAAAAAAAGAAGATTACCATGAAAATATCTATAGACAAAGGTACAGGGATATCTGTTATGGTGCAGAGAAAGTGACTAAAGCTGAGAATCTCTAAGTACCAGAACAAATGTGATAGCAATATTCAATGCCCAAACATTCTAAATAAGAATGTTTATGATTGAAATGCTCAATCCATTCTCACTGATGATACCAAAATGAAAAAAAAAAAAATTTTTAAAACAGAAAGAAATGCCAAATGAGACATGGCTGTGATCAAGACCGTAATTTAATGAAGTGGATTCTAAATGATTTTATCTGAGATTGAAGAGTCTAGGGTTTTATAGCCAATAGTAAGTCCAGATATAAGATTGTTAAAGTGGTCACCTGCTGTCTACAAGCAGATTGAAAGAAAGTGAAGCAAATAAAAAATACAAAATTTGGAATCAAGTGTTACTAAACTGGAAGGCAAATTTTGGTTGTTGGCTCATGTAGTCAGGTTGCATAATAGAATGGTCAGTGGCAAGCTGTCCATAAAGGGTTACAAAATGGCAGTCAGAATAAGCTTATGATGGGGAGTTAGAAGCCATCAGTTAAGACGTAGAGAGGAAGTGTCATGGTTAGAGAGGGAAGCCAGTTATTGGTTGAAAAGCAAGTTGCAGTCTCACTTTACATGTGCAGTTGAGATGATTAGAGGAGCAGATAGAGTTCTTACTGGCCGAAAGGGAGCACGGTAGAGTAATGGTTAGTGGCTTGGATTGAGAAATCAGAAAACCAAGTTTAAATTCCAGTCAAATTCATTATATTCACTTATGTACTAATACCCTTGGGAAAGGTATGAATTTACCTCTTCTAACCTCAGCTATGAGTAGATAGCAGAACAGACTGGGTTTTAGAGCCTTGGTTGGCAACCAGTCTACTGCAGTAAGAATTGGCAACCTACTACAGGAAAATCTTTCACACCACACATAGTTAAGGACTACCAGTGGAGCTGAAAAAACAAGTTTCATGAACTTCTAGGGAAAAAGCTGGCTCAACTAGCCCAGGCTGAATGCAGCTTCAAATACAAGAAAGAAAGAACCAGTTGATCTGCTAAGGGATATGAAAAAAAAAAAAAAAAAAAAAAAAAGAAAAATGCTAGCAATAATGTCCAAAGTCTATTTCTCAGGCTGTGCACCATGAATCCTTGAATAAACAAATGTATTAGAAAAATGGATTTGTGTTTTCTTGCCATGAAAAATATCTTCCATTCACTGAACACATATGCAAGTGGGCATGCAGGTGATGTAATGGATAAAAGATCAGTATGAAAAATCAGAGAACCAAGTTCAAATTCCAGTTGGGTTCATTACATTTACTTGCATGCAAAATCCCTTAGGAAAGCTATTAGGCCATCACTTCACACATCTATGGGTTAAATAGTACTTAAAAAAAAAAAAACTCCTCAAAATTATTAAGGCATTATTCACTTGCAAAAAATTATTTACACAATCCAAGTTTTTTTTGGCTTTAAATAACCCACAAGCTGTAAAACCAAATCAATAGCTACACAAATAGATAATGAATAAAAGGAAAAAGGATTAGTTTTGCATAAATTGCCTATAGACATGGCTGTGCAAATACCTTAAACATGGTGAGAGTTGTCCCAAATAAATGCATCAGAACAAATACTTTATTCAATTCAGTCAAACTATTTACATTGTCCGGGCTGTTGTCTTCATCATTATTGTCATATTTACAATGTTTCAGTCATTGTGCACTCCAACCTTCTTCAGGTAACTGAAATACAATATTGAAACCAGTAATACAGAGTGCTAGAGAAAACCAATTACAAACACCAAGACTGTAATATGAACTGTTTAAAAAAAAAAAAAAAAAAAAAAAAAAAAAGTTACTGAGACATTACATTTATAAATCATAAAAATTGATATACGGATGTGTTCAAGATCACATGGTCCAGTGAATAAAAGTGTTAGCTGGATCCGGTGATTTGACCCAAAGTTTAATACCTGGCAACAGTAGTGGCAAACATAAACTTAGAGAGTTGAGTTAAATAGATATGATTAACACAAGTCTAAGTAGCATGATTTAAGGAACAAGAACAATCTAACCCCAGTGATTGAAGTAAAAGGTTTGGTTCAAAATTATTTGGAGTGTAAGTAATGGCTGAAAGTATCTGACAAATTTCAATCACCTGAAGAATCTGTATCTGACAATACGGTCTGAACAACTTCCTGTGATGAGACTTCTTGTGATGAATGCCCAAACTGTATTTGTTGGGTCTAGTTTTGCTGGTGCAGCAGTAAGATTTAGCTTATTAAAAGAAGGTAGGAGTTAAAGAGGAGGTGTGACTTACATAGTTTGGTCTGGGACAATTATGGGCTGAGAACTGTGATTTACAACTTTCTAGTTCAAGCTCTGTTAAAGAGGTACTATTTAGAGAGCTAATGTGAGCCCACACAACACAGGCTAACACTTCTCACCAGTTTCATTTTCTAAAGTCTAGTAGCAGCCTGTCCAGTCTTGAAGCATATGAACAAACCCAAATTATTCTTTCAACTATTTTTTGTCATCATTGATTTTCCAACAACAGGGTCACATTTTTTTTTTTATCATGTCACTTTTCCTGCACCCAGTAACAACAATTGTTCAATAAACAGCCTTAATAACAATTCAGATGCTGGCCAAAAGTACATGTTATGGGGGTGGGGGGAGAAAGAATCTCTTACACCTCAAGTCTGGAATGAATCTACCGAATCATATATATATATAAAAGGCAATCTGTGAGTGTGCGTGACTGTTCCCTATGCACGCCTACATTTTTTAAGCTATGCCATTCAAACTTTCTAGGAACACATATCTACAGGGAAGCCAGGTCGACACAGTTTTTGAGTTTAAGTTCAGCAATTTTCAAATGGAAAAAAAAAAAAAAAAAAAAAAGAGCCTTTATATTTAATTTTTATTCTGTTTTCAAAATTCGTCAACAAAAAAAAATGTTAATATTTTTCCCTGTAATTTTGAAACAAAAGAAATAAACAAAAATAAAAAATAAAAAAAAAAGTGATTTTTCAAACAAAAACGAAATATGTAAAAAAGTACCAATAGTTAATTTAATTATTTAAGTCTTTTTTTCAAATTTAATAGCTCATACTTCAGAAAATAAAATTAACAAGAAAAAAAAAAAAATTAAGCTTTTTCTTTTCATTAAATATTTCATGCAGGAAATCAACTGTCTGTAATTCGTGTGGCGTTAATGTAACTTTTTCCTCTAAAATTAAATGTCTACATTTTTAAATATTCTTCAAAAATTTCTGAACTGAGAGTGTAATAGTTTTTATATATCTAATTTCAGTAAAACAATTTTTATTTTTATGTTAAATTCATTTAGTCAACAAAAAATGTAAATATTTTCCTGCAATTTTGAAACAAAAACAAACGCAATGTTGTTTACAATGTCACACAAAACATCAACTCACGTTTACGCAAAACAAAAGAAAATGGATTTTTTTTAATGGAATTTTTGAAACAATTTTTTTTATATAATTATTTTTTTATATAACGGAGTTTTAAAGGAATTTATCTATTTAATATTATAAACTTTATTGCATCACGCGATTTGATGTTTGTGTGAGTATTGTAAATATTGTGTTTCAAGTAATTTAGCAGCCATCTTCGATTAAAGTAACAGGCACTCACACTAGGTGTGCTCAGTTTTTGTAGATTTTTTTCACATGCCTGCTAAAAAATAAAAATAAAAAGGAGCTCAGTTATGTTTTGCAATGTCTATCAACAAATCTCAGGCACAGATGTTTACCACCATGGGCATTCTTTTAAGTGAGCCATACTTTGCCCATGGCCAACTGTACGTGGCCTGTTCCTGTGTTGGAAGCAAGGCTTCCCTTTTTGCATTTGCATGTGAAGGAATAATGTGTAACAATATCCAGGGAAGTTTTGCAGACTGGGATTATGTTCTGCCTATTATAGGCTCCCAAGTCCCATTCCATAGGTTAACAATTTTCCATAGCTGAAGTGTGTGTGGTCAGAATGTAACCAACTGTGTCTTGCAACATGAAATCTCCTTTTGATGATCCTTTGTGTGTTAGAGCCAAAACCAGTTAGGCATAGGGGAGTGGTGTTGAAAGGAACAGAAGGCACAATATTGTAACCAAAACTACTGGCCAAACTCCTTATACATGTGTTACTGCCACGGCACTGAGGTAGTCAAACTGAACCCAGTTTAGCAATCTACATTTAAAACAGGTAAACTTCAGTCTTATTTATTACTAACTCCACTTCCTGCAAATGTTTTCTATTCATTTCCAGATCAAAGAAACCCCACCCCACTTAGGAGACAAAAGTATGACCAGCACTAAAACTACACTTTATACTCCGTTTGAATACTTCAGCAACATGCATTCAATGCCGCCACCTTAATGCTGAAAATGGTTACTAACAGCCTCAGCTCTCTTTTCTCACTTTCAATAAATGATTTCCATCTACTCCTTTCATTGGCATCTTTTACTACTAAAATGTTCTGAGTTGCACGGGCAATGCCAGGCTATGATGTTTTTGTTATTACTACAACTAGCAAGTTAAATTATCCAAAGTGAGAAACATGCCCAGAGAAACTCATTTTATAGTTACAACAACACAATGGGTTGCTACTAAATTGGTTGAGACACCCATATGCTCAAGTAGTTGGTAAATAATTTTATTTGGGAGTGGAGTAATCAAGGATTTTACTGAGATTAACATTTGAGTTTCAAAGAAAAAACTTTAGCGATCAAGTGCCACTCAGCTGAAAGGAATGTTTACTCCCTCCCCCACTAGAGTGAGTTGTGACACAAGGTCAGTTTTTAAAGTGGGAAGACAAATGCAGATGCTTGGTTCAAAGTTCGAATATTTCCTAGCTACTGTTGATGCAGCAACTAGGTACAAGGTAGAGAATTTCACTCATGAACTTGTATACTCAAACTGCATTCTAGTCAGGCCAGGCATAGGCTTTCTTTAGAGACGGGTAAAAAGAAAGTGTTGGCAGTCAGTGTCATAGGCTGATAGTTATAGTGAAAAGCAAGTTCTCACTGGCCAAAGGAAGATCTCCATCAGTCTGTCAGGCAAGAAAATGTAAATATCAGTAAAGATGTTTGAAATGTCATTTCCCTATTCTCAGAGCTTGCTAAGTGAATCTAGAATGAAGAAACCAGTATAAACTGAAAATCAAATTTAGGTTTTCTTGCCATTATATTATAGCTAGTATGGGGGACCCCGAACCCACAACATTCGTGCTATTTGCTCAATGCCCTAACAAACTGAGTTATCAGATGTGTGTTGTGGTAAAATGAATATTGACTCAAAATTAGAAAGTTGAGTGAATTCCAGTTGATTTTGTTGCATTCACTTATGTACAAATAACCTTGGAAAAAAAATCCATCTTTTTTCCCCATTCACGTGTGGGTTGAATAGTAGGACAGATTGGGTTTTATAACCTTGGTTGGCAATAGTCTACTGCAGAAAGAAATGACAACCTACTGTAGAAAAATCTGCCTAGTCAGTCATATCCCGATTGCCCAATCAGGTATGACATTTGAATGACTGATAAAGATAAGAGTGCATCAGAGGTAATTTTGCTCAACACCATAAATTAATATATAAGCAAAATATCTCAAAGCCTCATTTGATTGAGACTTATTTGGTTGCCAGGAATGGTGCCAAACCTATTGAGAAATATTTAAATTGTCAAAGATTAAAAATGTCTATGAAAGAGTGAAGCCTGACAGTCTTAGCAAAGATGATCCTTCTTAGAAACAGTGTGGACTGAAGCTACAGTATCACAATAAACTATACCAAATAACAAACCATATAACTCAGATTTCCAACAGCAGTAACAGCTAAAAGGATAACTTAAACTGAAAGGTAAGAAAAATGAGAATCAAGATATTGATATTCCACACAACTTCTAATAAAGAGTCAGAAAGGACACCACAATAGTAGGAGCAGTAAGAGTTACTAGAATGAGAAACCAATTCTGAAAAATTGTTTTGAAAGAAACATTTTTTTCTATTTATCAGATGAGGAATTGTAACTATTTACATCATTCAGGCTTGTCCTCATCTTTGCAAATTTCAGGATGTTTTGGCTGTTGCATGCACAGACCTTTTTCCTGTGATATGCATTGGAATTTCGAACCAATACTTTTATCCACGGCGCCACGGGTCCCTAAGATTGGGTAGTTCAAAAACTGACTTGACCCAGAGAGTTGAATCAGTGCATATGCTAAGCAACAAAAATTTCATAATCCAGCCAAGCATAGATATGAATACAATATAGGAACAAGTAATTCAGGAAGCTAAAGAAAAACAACAATAACAGAAATTGTAATATGAGCTCTGGTAAAAATCGATACTAAGACATTAGGTTTATAAGTCTACAAAATTCACTCACTGATGTCACCACATTGATAAAAGTGTAATTTTTTTGAGTAATCCAAAAAGTGACTTTACCCAAAGAGTTGTGAATTCAATACCTGGCCATAGAAGATGGAACAAGAACTGGGAAAGTTGAGTTACTAAAGAGAATTAACTGATACTGAAATATCCACAAAAAAACATGGCACATGGAACTAGAACAATCTACCACTGTGGACTAAAAGAGTTTTATTAAAAATGCCAACATATCATCTGAAGATGGTTAGAGTGTCACTTGGTTAAGTGACCTATGTAATACACGATTGGGTGATCAGGTCCCATAAGAGACATGACTGACTGGGCAGATTTTCCTGCAATAGGTTACCATTACTTTCTGCAGTAGACTGGTAGCCAACCAAAGCTATAGAATCCTGTCTATCCTGCTAATTAACCCATAGCTTAATATTTTTCTACCATACAATCAGCAATTTTAAACAAAAAATAAACAGAACAAATTTGTACAAATTCAACAAACTAAATACATTTGAAATATGAGGACAGAAAAAAGTGACAACTATTCCCTGTTGTGTTAATTTTATTACTTAAGAAAAAAATATATATATATGTAGATGGAGATATATATTTATAAATACATATATATACACATCTATGTATTTAAGCAAAAGATGTTCACATCCAAAAGTATGCATGTGTGTATATGTGTGCATGTGTATACATATGTATGTATATGTATGTGTGTGTGTATATATATATATATATATATATATATATACACACACCTAAAAAGAAACTCCGGAGCAGACAAAATACTAGCAGTGACAGTTGTGCTAAGAATGGCAACCACAAATTTAACAATAGTAACTTGTTTCCTAATTAAATAGGAAGCAACCTCTGTGAGTGGATAAAGAATTTTGTTCCTTTTTTGGGTAACATTTTATCAGAAGACATGGGAAGCCAAGTTGAGACTCAGTTCTTAGCATTCCACTTGGTGGTAAAGACTGATTTGTAGCTAAGAAAAAGATCTGTTAAACAAAAAAAATTAAAGAGGAAGTGTTTAAAAAAAAAAAAAAAAAAAAAAAACAGCTTATCTTGAGGAAATGGAGACATGTCTTAAGAAACAGGTAATAGAATTCTTAAGCATCAAACTTTTCAAATAACTCTCACAAAAGACGTTTAAGAAGTTTCAATATGTTCAACCATAAACTGAATTTATACTATAATAACTGCATCCGTCACAATTTCATGACTATATCTATATTATAATATGAGTCGTGTACGTCTTTCACATAATTCAACCAGTAATAAAATATACAGTATTTCTTTCAGTAATAATTTAATTTAAACTCAAACTTGAAAACATGAAATTGAAAAGTAAAATCTTAGAAGTTGAATTAATAGAATATTTTTAGGGCAGAGGGTTTTGTGCCTATCAGTCAAGGGGGATTACTTGATACCAGTAAAACTGTCTACTTTTAAACTTTTTTTTTTTTTTTTTTTAATGATAATTATGGCTTAACAATTTAAAATTTATCAAATGATCCTTTGATGAGAACTGATCAAAAAAACTGTCTGCTTAAAGAAAACAGGTTTTTATTTTTTCAAGTTATTTTTACTATTATGAAATAGTAAAAACTTATCTATTTAAAAAAAAAAAAAACTATTTTTATGAAGCATTTTTATTATTACAATTTTAATAATTTTTCTCCATCTTAATGTAGATTCTTTTATAGTGTTTGAATCGGGGGTACGAAAATAATGATGACAGCATTTATGCAGGGTGCTAATAAATTCAACAGTAGAATTCGTCTGTAATGCATTTAAATGCTCAAAAGCTTAACAAAGACATTCATCTTTAACACTGTTTTACTTGTAGCATAAAGTGAAAAGTTTTTTTTTTAAAGACTCATAAAGAGAAAAATATTAAAACAGCAAAATTTAATTTCATCTTACCTTTTTAAAAAGTCAAATGAAAATTAGAAATTTAAAAACTTTCTTCAGAATCTCAATTTTAAAGTTTATTCTTTATTATAACAAAGTTTATTGCATTTTTTTTTAATGTTCAACAAAAACAGGTTTTTTTTAAAGCTTAATATTAAAATCTACACAAAATAACGACTGATAATTCTGACAAATTTATTCAAAACAGAATGCATTATTTATTGTAAAAGCAATGAAGTTTTGACCAATGAACTTACTTATTTTGCCTTTTTTTGTATTATTTAATATTTTTTTCTTGACTATTTCACTTGGCTTAGCAATTTTATATGCAGTGCAACTGAGAAATTGTTTGCAGTGTTAACTGACCACACTAAGAATGGTTAAAAATAAACATTAATGAAACTAATATAATTATATCAGAAATTATGATAAATGAAGTAACATTATACAAGATACTGTTATTATCATTATTAACTATTATATTTTTATCATTAATACAAATATTATGATCAATAATGATAATATGGAAATAATATTATGAAAGAAAAAAAAAAGGAAAAAAAAAAATCACAAAACTGCATAGTGGATGGACTTTATCAATCTATTTCCTCTTGATTTACTCTTTAGCAAAAATTACGGATGAGGAAGAAGGGTGTTAAAAAAGGAGGAAGGGGTCCAGGTTTTGCTTTTACATTTTGTATTTTGTCTTTTTGTCATTTTTCTCTTAAGCAAAAAATTTCCTTTTATTTATTCCAAAAAGTGGGTTAAAAGTAGGGCCTTATGGAAAAAAAAATAGATGACGGACTCCCTTCCCTATGAAGCCAGATCTCCAGTCCGTTGTTTTCGTTTCATTATGACTTCAGGATCTATCGTTTTTCTGTCATAAACCTGTCCCAACATTGCAAAAAAGTCAATGAACATGGTTGTGAAGTTGATACGCCAGCCCAACTCACTGGTCTTGTAATCCTGGGGAAAAGTGTGGTGATAATTATGGAAACCTTCACCCATACTGCCAATGCTGACCCCAATGTTCTCAGCTGGGCTGATCCGTTTGTCATAAGGTCGGTTACCCCACATGTGGGCAGCACTATTAACCAGCCAAGTTGCATTCAGGCCACAACAATAGCGCAAGATTCCAGCAAGAAAGTAAGCATTCCACAGGCTTTCATCCCAACACAAATTAGGAACAATTGTTGGGATGAAGAAACAGAAGAGAATAACAGATGGGACATAATATCTGCAATGAGAAGAAAAAAAAAAAACAAAAAAAAAAAACCATCAAATTTTATTTAAGAGTTATTTCAATCAAACAATTTAGTATAAAAAATTTTGTTTAAAACAATGAGAGAGAGAGAGAGAGGGGGGGGGGATATATAAAAACATAAAAACCTTTATGCAAAGTCAGTATTTTTATGTAAGCATCTAAAATCTATGACTTCTCATTATCTATATTATACCTTTTTCTTTCACAACTATTTATGACAAACGCCTTCAATCCCAGCACTGGGTACACTAATATTAGCCTCTAGCACAATTTAAACATTTAGTAGATAATATAATGGTTAGCGGCTTGACTGCAAACTAAGTTCAACTTCCAGTCAATAAAGCAAATTTTGAATTCAAAGCTGAGCCAGTGTTAAACATGAAGTGCAGATAGATAATCCCATGCCACTGACCCTGAATACATCATAAAAATTAACAAAATCAGTAAATACTTCAAATGCCTTGACTTATAGATCAATTATAACAAATTAAGTAGAAGAGAAAATTGTTTACACTATTTACATTAATCAGACTTTATTGTCACACTAACGTTTCAGCTTTCATCATGTGATATTAGTTAGAATTTTGAACCAAAATCTTTTAGAACCCCCCCCCCCCGGTTCTAATTCCACATGTCATGCCTTCAGATATCTCAGTTTCAGTTAATATCACAACAGCCAAAATGTTGTAAATATGGCAATAAAGATGACGACAACAGTTCAATCAATGTAAATAGTGTAAATAGTTACAATACCCAATCTCAGAAATAGTGAAGAAAAAGAAATTTAATATAGAAAAGGTTGTGTCAGAGGTAGTTTCCCCCCACAACACTGCCATTGCTACAAACCCAAAACATCAACCTGGAAACTTGTGTCATATTCTTAAATAGCTTCAACAAATTGAGACTTATGCATGGCACTGTTCAGAAATATCTAAACTGTCAGCTGTATGCAACTACATCCTAAGATCAATGGTGAACAAAGGTTTTGATCAAGTAAATCCTAAGGATCTTGACATCCTTCTTTCAACATTGTAGACTGGTGCTACAGAATCAAAGAATTGAATGAAATAACAGAAACCACATCAACTGAGGGATATCAAAAATGGCAACAACTAAAATAGATAGTATATATAGCTTGAAGAGAAAATAATGATAGAATCAAGATGTTAGCATTTCACACCAATTCAAACAAAAAGGTTAGGAAGGAAATTCTCGTCAGGGCTGGAAAGAGTGAAACAGCCACTAGACTTGAGAAGTCTGTTTTTCTAAGAAATTGTTTTTAAGAGAAAGCTTTTATAAATTTTAACCAAAAGCAGTACTGGCAAATGCTAAATATTTCCTTATAGGGAAACAGCTAATATATCCATTACTATTATAGAGAGACTGTCCATAAGACACTGGACCTCAAGGAAGACAGAATTTCCTAACCAAGACTCAAAGACAAAGACCACTTAGCAAGAATCTAAGTTTCTCTTGTCTAAAACAACCTGATTACATAGATATAGACAGGAGCCCTTGGGAGTCATTGATAGTTGTACTAGCACAGTCACAAGTCATCGTGACCGAGGGTTTGAGTGTCCTGGCCTTGTTTAGACTGTTGGTTACATCAGATAACTTGCTTTCTCTCTTCAAAACTGTATGGTCCAGTCAGCATTGTTGCAATATAAACCACAGGTGGGTTCTGTGGATGCTGAAATGTGCACAAGCAGGCAGCTGTAACAGGGATTAGCTAGCTGTCCTAGTAAACAGGCATCCTTAAATACGAGTGGCCAGACATACATAGATGTAAATTTCTTTGTTATAAATAAAAAACTGAAAAGGAGAGGGGGCCATGTTTTATCCGAGTTCTTTGAGAGAATTTATTGAGGAAGAGAATGCTATTGAGGAAGAGAATGCTGGTGTGGAAGAAAAAAAAAAATCCTACTTACTTTCTTTGAAACCATACAACAGGATCGTTGAGTAAATCAGTTGTATCTAATAATTTGCCTTTGGCTCTCACATTAGGATGTTTCCGGACAAGCAACCAACCAATATGGGAGAAGAAAAAGCCTCGTTTGGCATTGTGGGGGTCAGCATCTGTTTCTGAATATTTATGATGAACCCTGTGATCTCGGCTCCATTCAAAAATGGAATTCTACAACAGCAAAGAACTAAAAATTAAAACACACACAAATAAAAGATAGCAATTAGCAATATGGTGCATTACAAAGTTGCATACATATTTCCAACTGCAACAATACAGTATATTTTGACGGATCAGTGCTGTAACCCCACCCCACAAATCAATTCAGGTTTTTAAGTTTGTTGTTCCTTTATGAGAAAAGGATGCTAGTATCTCTCCCTACCAATACCTCCTTAAATCCCATTCACACTTCTAACTTTTCTTCAAGTATTTTCATAGCAACTGCTCAGACAAGCTTTTCCCACTAGAGCCCTGTCCACATGAATTTAAACTTGCTACTAGATTGGCAACTAGGTCCCACCCCTTTTACCATCAAAATAAATTTAACATCCTCTTCTACTGTAACAACTTTTTTTCTCACACTTTGCATTTGTAGAACTCCATTCCGTTTGCTTGCTTCCCTGATAGCTACAGTCTTCAAAAGTTTAAGTGAAATGTCAATTGCCATCTTCTATCTCCTTTAATTCTTGTCCTTCTCTAATCCTTTCTTTGTTATCCCCTTTACCTTGTTTTATTTCTCTCACTGTAAAATCCCCTGCAGAGAGAGAGAGAGAGAGAGAGAGAAAAATTGCTGATATAGAGAGTAAAGTAGCACTTTTTATACATTTTTTTGTCTTAGTAAATTGCTTTGCCCTTTAATTAGAGTAGCATTTTTAAAATGAAAATTATGGTGAAATTCATGAGCAAGTAATACATTGAGTTGGGGGTTTTATAAAAAGATTCCTCTTGTGTTTATGTAATCCGTCAAGATTTTATAGGGAAAAAAAAAAAAAAAAAAAAAAAAGGAACTTTTACAAAACACAATGTATTAGTTGCCCACTGTAAGATTTCTCTAATGTATTCCCTTTGACAATTACAGTTGATTAAGTAAATTCCTTTTTCAAGTTTTAGGGTACCAAGTATGACAAACTGCATCTGGAAGCAAGACCTTTGATTGGGAGGTTGCAAGGAGTGCTGTTTCCAGGTCCAGCCTAACCCAGAGTGATAGCATCTGTTAGGGTCCCATCTATGAGCAAATAGTTAACCCCCAAACTGGGGTCAATACACTATGAAAAATTTTTTATAATAAAAATATCAGCTATAATAAACGAAAAATCCTGAAGATTAACAAAATGATTTTAACAACTGAGATACTTGATTTATTTGTTTGAACATTTTTTTTTTTTAAATCGATACTCATATTTGAGTAGATATTCTGTATTTTAACCAAACAGTATATGGATACATTTTTTGCTACCGGCCTGATTATTTCCAATAAATTTTGTTACGAAAAATCCTGCCGAGTGACACACATTTTCATAACAAAATTTATTGTAAATAATCAGTTCAGTAGAAATAAAATACATAAATATACTGTGATTAACAAACAGAATATCGACTCAAATATGAATATTGATTAAAAAGAATGTTCAAACAAATAGATATGATTTTTTTTTTAAATTTTTTTTTTTTTATTAATTTTAGGTTTCTGAATTTTAATTTCTTTATTACCCCATTATTATTATTGCAAATATAATACTAATATTATTATTATTACGATTAGAATTAATAAAAACTACCAATTTTTCTAGCATAAATCCAACCTCTAATTTTTAAATTTCAATGTCATGCATTTAAAACAGACAATCGGCAACTCGGCTCAAAATCCATCAGTTTCATTAATGAAGATTTTGTTTTTTTTTGTTAATCTAGGCCTAAGATGCTGCGTGACACCGATCTAATATGTTAAGTTAAACCCCTTTTTCCTTTATTCTTTTCCTCTCCTTTTCTTTCTCTTTTTAAATTTTTCTATTTGACATTGAATGAATTTGAACCATTCATTGTTGTATGAATTTGGTCTGATGTGTGGGAGCTGCAAAATATATTACCAATGGATTTGTAAAAATATCCAATTTTTGTTACTTGAGATATATAAGTATTTTTCATTTGGAAAGTAGTTATTTCTGGAACTTAAGTTTCAACCTTTTGCTATATTCAGGTGATTTATAATAGCTGATTTTTCATTTTCAAATGAACAACAGATTGTTTTTACAAACATACAACTGAAATTTTTAAACAACTAAAAAATTTCAAAATTAATAACTTTTTTGGTTCTGGAAAAAATTATGGCTAACTTCTAGGAGCAATATGCAGACATTACCACTATTGTAAGGCTTGGCTTTTTAAAAAAAAAATTTTATTATACTCCATGTCATATTAGGGTTTGTTTTTTTTTAATTTCTACATGTGGTTAGCTAGTTTGGTACAAATTTTAAGGTTATCCAGCTCAAATGTTGATTTGTGGTTATTATATCAGTTTTTAGAAATACCTTTTGCAGTCCCCAAATGTTTTTTTGTTCATCTGTATCATATACTTCTTTGTAAATAACTCCTATTTTACAAAATTTGTCAAAGGGGCATTTATTTTTGTCCCTACAGTTACATTCTTTATTAGTGATATTATATTGCATGTTATTTTTTTGTGTTTTTTTTTTAATGCAATTTTCTAAATTACTATTATAGCTATAACTTAGTTTTTGGGAAGTGTTTATTAATTAAAAAATTAATACTCTATTTTGGATTTTACCTCAAAGTGGTGGGTTACACCAAATGTTTCAATTTCTAGTATGATTTTTCATTTGTTTGTTTAACTGAGGTTTATATTCTAATTTGCCTTTATGAAAGGGCCTTAAATGAATGTGGCCATAAGGTTTTTTCCTTTCGTCAAAGATTGTTCTGTGAAAAGAATTTTTAATAGTCTGTATTCTATCACCTAAGGAATGTGTTTGGTTATATCTAGTATTTATGTACTTTAAAGTTGTATTTTGTTTTTATGTGTAGAAACACTAGTAGTTCGTAGATTAAGTTCTACATCTAAATATTGGACAACTTAATTATTTCAACTTCTATCTCAAAAGTAAAAGGTTTTTGAAAAATTTGAAAAACTTTCTTATTTTGTCATTTTCTCTTGTTGTTCCAAGATATCAATCTATAGTTGTTTATGTAGACTATCTTATGAATTTTATCTAGAATGTGTAGCCCTATTAGTTCCAAGATTTTGGCTATGTCAAACAAACCTTGCAGTACATCAAATGTGCATATTTAAAAAAAAAAGAAAAAAAATTAATCCATGCTTTACCATTGTGGAATAGTATAGATTTTCAGCAATGTAGTATTATATTTGTTTGGATGGCATATCTATAAACTGTTTAGCAAAATTTAAAGCTTCCATCAACCTTTAAATTAAAAGCTATAAAATATATAGCTCAGAAAAAAATCACACCCTTGAGAATGGACAGAAAAGTGGCTGAAAGTCCTTTGAGAAATTACAGAACAATTTTCCATTCCTTATCTTCAGCTAAAAGCAAAAGAAACGTGTTAGAATACTGGAAAGATTAATAAAATCGTTCTTATCTGTCATTTCAAAACTTTAAAAAAGGTTTCTGCCTTCAGCAATGTTTATTTTGAAAAGCAATTACAACTGCAATAAAACTAAGACAGGATGTAAAAGAATTTATACATTTTCTTTCATAAAATATTGAACATTACATAGTTTATTTACAAGAATCATTTTATATTTGCAATAGTCGAAAAATGTGAACTGACAAATACAAGGCAAGGTTCATCATTTACCAATTTATAAAGAAACAAATATAATTTTTTTTTTAATTATAAGTTCTAACATTTTGAGTATTTTCACAAAGTGTTATAACCTAAAAAGGTTACTGAATAAGAAATAACCAAAATGGAGGTTGGAAAATGAAATAGTAAAAATTTACAACATTAACAAAATACAATACTTAGCAGCAGTATGAAGTAGATAACCACTGCTAGAGGTGAACTGCTATACAGCAATATAACCCCCCCCCAAACAATAGTGTCTAACGTATTTATGAGAATTGGGACATAGCCATTAATAGGTACTTACATAACACATAGGATGAAAGGAAAGCAAGTTATACACAGTTTGCGTTAGAAGAGTTATGCTATATATGGTAGTGAAGTCTGGACACTTAAGCTGATATTGGCTGAATTGACCGAACCGACATGTAAATGGTAAGGTAGATGTACAATGTCAGTTTTAGGGATAGAAAAATCATCAGAGGAGTTAAGAAATAGGCTGGGTATTGCCAATATAACAAACACCATGCATCAAGCAAGACTTAGATGGTTAGGGCATGTCAAGAGAAGGGCTATAGAAAACAGTCAGCAATTTTAGGTATACTAAGGTCAATAGCGAAAGAGGGATAGGTAGACCAGTAAAATATGGACCCAGCTTATCAATGATTTAAGGAAGTTCAGATTACAGGCAGGCTTTACACAAAAGCAGGCAGCCCAGAAAAGAACCATAAAAAAAACTATTTAACCTATGCTTGCATGGAAATGGACGTTAAATGATGAGATTTATAAAAGTTTACTAAATCATAAAAATATGCAAACTATAATGAAATTTTTATCTACTATTTTATAAACTGATTTGATTTGTAATTTGCTGATGTTTGACCAACCATTGCAAAGAACACAATTTGAAAATTTTGTAGGTTTTGGTAAATTGTTTAATAAAAAAAGATTACTTTTCAAATGTATTTTGTTATAAAAATGCTATTTATTATAATAAAACTTGCATTACACTTGGTTCACATTCTTTTATAAACATTGCTAAATGAGTCTTGTTCTTTTAAAGTAAGTGTTAAAAAAAAAAAAAAAATTGACATATCCACCCCAACAAGGCACATTATCAAATTCAAACAAAACAAGTCTTGTCACCCAAGATGTTTTTCAAACCTTGCCTAGAACAAGATTTGTTTCCATCTATTATTTAAACAAGTCAATCACTCACTGAAGCATTACACAATTTTGGGTATGTTTATAAAAAAAAAAAAAAGTCCTTTTAACATTTAGTAAATGTGTTGCTACTTTCCAGTTTGTTGGAAGTCCTTATCTGTAGTTCTTGTTTTGTTTTTAAGAACTCTAGGAGTCTTGTGACCCATAAAATTTTCCTCCTATTAGTCTTGGATGTGCATTTGTGGTGCAGTAGATGTCAGCTCAGAATGAAAAAAATCAGAGAGCCAAGTTTGAATCCCAGTCAAATTCAATGCACTAACATCTTGGAAAAGGGATAAATTGCCAGCTATAGAGCAGAACAGATTGGGCCTATAGCCTTGGTTAGCAAACAGTCTACCACAAAAAGTAATGGCAACCTACTGCAGGAAAATTTTCTGCCCAGTCATTATGTCTCTTGAGACATGATTGCCTAAGGGCATATCACATATGACAATCAGTTAATTGATTAGTCTCTTAGCCCTTTACTAAAAAGGGGCTGAATACTCAACATCGAATTGGTTAAGCATCTTATTTCATACAGCCTCCTTTCAGATAAACAATACAACTCATTTCTCTGATGAGTTAACGGTCATTACTGAATTTATCAAGCATTAGATAAGAACAGCAAATCATTTGACAGGGCTTAGCATGTTGTCCTTCTTCACAAGCTTAAAGGCTACAGTGCCTATTGATGAATATTTGGTTTAATTTAAACATTCCTAACAAATCATAATGAAGGATATGTTGGATGAACATGCTTCAAGTTTCTTTCATATTAAAACCGACACCTTTTCTGATTCCTGAGTTTTATCCACAATATTACTAATGTTATAAGTTCTGAATTAAGTATTTATGCAAATTACAATTATTTATTCCTGTCTTAGTAGCAATTCCACAAGTAAAACTGGCAACTGCTCTCTAAAAGGACCTCCAATCAGTGACTGAGGGCAAGGAATGGATTGTAAGTGAACACCTTTTAAACAAACTGCTTTTATTTAGACACCAGAGAGGACCTTTTCTGCCTGCTCTCAGCATGGCTGATGATAACTTTCAGGAGAGAAACACTTCACAATTTCATAGGCTAAAATTTTCTAACATGGAGTGATTGTATCGACAGAATCAATTGCTAGAAAAGTTGGTTTACTGTGTCGAGCCAGACAAATTTTCTCATCAGAATCCTTCTTGCAATTCATCTGCGCATTGAATATTCCTGCCACATTTGTTTTGGTGCTCCTACTATGTATCTCAAGTTTCTTTTCTTGCCTAGAGCAGGAGTCAGCAACCTACAGTACACATGCCACACCAAGCAATTTCCAATGACGCACAAATTCTGTAAAACTCAAAGTATGTTGCTGACATTGAGCAATTGGCTAAAACCATGCAAGAGTAGGGTTTCCATTAAAAATAGAATTATTTTAAAAAACACAATGGCACCATTATAAAAACTAATGTCATGATTTGTTGAACTAAGAAATTCTATCTTTCAGCTGTTGGGTCAACTTATTCCTGTGAGCATATTTTCTTTCACATAAAAGCAGTGTTATGTCCACGACGAAGTCGCCTAATACCCAAACATTTAAAAAATTATGTAAAACTTAATGTAGCTGATATTAAGCTATTGGCTAAGACCACTCAAGGGAAAGTCTTAATAATAAAAAAACAATTTTAAAACAGTTTATTTCTATTAATATAGTTTACATATTGTATACAATATAAAACATTGTAGAACAGGTATATTGACCTTGGCTTGTATAAAAATATGTAAGTTGTTGGCACACTGAATGATTTAAAAACCCTAAGTTGGTACATAGCAAAAAGTTGCTGACCCCTAGCCTAGAAAACTCCCTTCTAATTTCTTCCTTTCCTACCACCTAAAATCTTCAGAAATGGAAATGTAACATCAATTGTCACCAGTCTCCCTGAAATGAATATACAAATTACAGACACAAAATAATCAAGTCCTAATAAAAAGAAAAAAGTAAGTTAAAATTTCAGTCATACCTGGAATGCTGTTGACTGCATGGAGGCCAGAAGGGCTCTCAATGGTAATTTGGCCTTGTATGCTCTGTGAGCCCACAAACGATGTGCACCAGCTGTGATCCCAACACCAGCATAGATATAAACACCCAAAGCTATAAAAAAAAAAAAAAAAATACATAATATTAGTCCTCCTATATGGCAGGAGATGTTAGAATTTCTCAGATGAAACTTGAAAAGTAATGTGATTCTACAGGAGGATGCTGAGAATACCATGTACCAAACATGAGCAGAAAGAGAAAATAGAAACAAAAAGAACCATTATATTTCACATCAGAAAAATTAGTTTTACCAGTACATCAAAACTCCTGCGGGTCATTTAATGCTAAAACTGGATTCTTTTTTATTCAGTAATGTTTCAAAATTTTTAAGTAGTTGTAATTTTTTTAAAAAATGGTTTTAAAAAATATCATAAGTTGTATAATTTGGGAGTATTTTGTGCTTCTTGCATTCTATCAAGATACACTTGATGGTGAGAAGGTGGGTACACTGATGTATAGTTTTCGCCTTGAGCAAGTGTCATGGTGCGTGTGTCCAATTCTTATTCTATTGAGCTCCATGTCTTGTCTACAGTCAACCAATGGCTCTATGTTCCTTTCTTATTGTCAGCTGATGTTCATATAGTTTATTGTTTGGGAACATGTCCCAAATTGCTTTCCATTTTCTTTTGATGTGTTGTATAATTTTGTTTTTGTAATCTGTATGTGTGAGTTTGATGATGGTTAATTTCATTTTCATTGCCTCTTTTGCTAGTATGGCAGCTTCAGAATTTCCTTTGATGCCTATATGGCTAGGAATTCAAGCCAATATTGTTTTGTGCTATATTAACTGATGACAAGTTTCTAGAATTTTTTTTAATATAGGGATGATTTGTATTTTTGGTTTCTGTTAAACTTGATAGGCAGTCTGAGAATATTAACTTATTTTAAATGCCTTTGGCTGTATAGACGGATGTACTGTTTGATAGCCTCATTTGTTTATGAACTTTTTAGTTTGTGGGTGCTGTGCCTATTCTGTTTTTTTTTTTAATATTCATAGCCATTTTTCCCTTCCGTTTTGTGCAGGTCTTTTAGGATACCATATTTCCATGCGGTTTCATAGGCCTTTTCAGAATCAAAGACTATTGATACCATATGATGACATTGAACAAAGCCATCATGAGTAAAAGATTCCCAGCATACAAGTTCCTTGGTTTTTTCAGAATCCACTATCTAGATTGTTTCTATCCAGGTACCACATTAGTCAGGCATTTATCATTCTCTCCATCTTGCAAATGCAACCTTTTAGTGCAATGGAGAAGTATTAAAAAGAGACTTTTCTGGAAGGGGTTTTAAAAATTGGTAATGAATTTCATCTGGGCAGAGTTTTTACTTTTGTTTATGAAGTCCCTCATCATAAAGAGAATATTGTTTTCTTTCTTGTTTGAAGTTAATGTAAATTTTTCTTGTGCCATAATGATCTTATATTTTTGAAATTTGGTTGGTTGGTTGGACTTTATAGCATATCGACCTCTGTGGATCATTTAATGCCAAATCATCTGTTGTATCATGTCTTTTTTGGTCCATTATCCCAAGATTGTTTCTTTGTAACATTCGTTGGATCAAATCAGTTTTTCTTAAATTATCCATTGGTTTGGGTCAAGTTACTTTAAAACATTCATTTCATTAAGTCTTGCTCTTTGCATCATATATATCTTTGGGTTTGGTTAGTGTTATATTTTCTTGTATAGATTTACTTTTTTCAGAAAGGCTGTAATAGTATTGGTTTGTTTTTGCAAACAGTTATTTCAAACTGTTGGCATTGTAGTAAGTCTGGCAGATATGGGAAAGATCACCACAATCCAATAGGAAGTGCTTCACAGTATAAGACGCCTGGCATGCTGTGCACACCAGAGGGTCCTCTCTTTCCAACAGGAAGGAATGAGTCAAGTGTGTGTGTGTGTGTGTGTGTGTGTGTGTGTGTGTGTGTGTCCTATGAATGCAGGACATAACCACTTCTTCATTGCATGATTTTCAGACTTCCGATGTCCATTCTTTAAGTATCGGCTTAATCTTTGGCAAGTGTTCCACATCTCTTGCTATTTTTTTTATTTTTATAATGAACTTGTTAATTAATGATTTCAAGTCTGTATATGGAATTTTCGTATTACCTATGTCAAGGTTTAAGGAGTTCTTGGTTGCCGATTCAGCCTTTTTGTTTCCATGAAGTCCACAATGACTGGTGACCCAACAAAACATGATGCTTTTATTTCAAGAGATATTGTCAATTCTTTGAAGTAGTTTGGGGATTAAAGGTTTATTGATGCTTTGGTTCTTTATAGACTAACACTGATAAGGAGTCTGAGATTGCTGTGTATTTTTTTATGTTTAGTTGATTGTTGTCGTTAAGGAAGGTTTCTTGTAGACATATGATTTTAGGTTTGTATTTGTCCAGGAGGATTAATAATTCTTCATAATTTGATCTTATTCCTCTGCAGTTCCACTGAAGTATAATTTTATTTAGTAATTTTGTTGGGTAGGTTTGGTTTTATTTTCTCTATTTGTTTGAATTATTTGGTTCTTCTTTTTCCATTTGACTGTTTTTGGTGTTTGATTTATCTCTGCTTCCAGAGACTGAACAAGACTGTTTTATTTTTAGATGGGTTGATTTTTTGGGGAGATATTTTTTCATTTGTTGGTTTTGTTTGTTCAGTAATCAACTTAGTCGCTTCTTTGTTTTTGGATTTATTGACATTGTTTGGTTTTTTGTTGTGGGAGTTTGGAATATCCACTCCATTGTGATGCGATTGTTCCTCGGTGTCTTTTTTTAACACCGGGAAAATGTTTGTCAAGGGAGGTTTGTGAATTTATTTGTGTATTTTGGATTGTTAAGTCAGCATCTGATTCATTTCTGCTTTGTTTTGTAGATTCACTTTAAGTAAAACTCTGGGTTCAGGGTTATTAGGTTTTAAGGTGGAGTTTTTTGATTTTTAGAGGATTTGTTTTCCACAGTAATTGCATTTTTGAGGGGATATTTGGCTTTGCAATGATGTAGTTGATTTTAGGATTTCATTTTCATTGTTTTTTTTTATATTCTGAGAATGTATTACCTTAAGGATTTGTGAAAGTTTATCAGTTCATTTGGATCTAAGTGGATTAGCTTTTCTATTAGCTCATTGTATTTATTGGGAAGTTGGGGGATGTTTGTGTTAGCTTTTTCAACCATTTTTGCATAAGTTTGATTTTCCATGTAGTTTCCTACGTTTTTTGTTTCTGCAAAAGAGATATCTCTTTGGTATTTTATTGTTAAGATTTCTTTCTTTTTTCCATCTTTCACAGGATTTAGAAAAGGCTGGATGTTTTCCTGAGCAGTTTGGACATTTAATTTCTTTATAAACATCTATATTATAGTCTTCCTCTTTCGATCAACATTTAGGACATGTAGATCTCCCTCTGCATTTGTCTCTGTGGTGGCTAAACTTTTGGCATTTGAAACATCGTAATGGGGATGGAATATAGACCTCTACAGGTTCTATATTATAGCCAATTTTGATTTTTGAGGGGATCTTTGGTGTATTTAATGTGAGGATACATGTATTAGTGGGGGTTTTTAAATTTTTTTTTTTTTTTTTTTTTAATAAAAGATTATTTGGAATTCTATAACCCCTTGGTTGCTCAGTTCATTTAGTATCTCTTCTGGTGAGGAAAGTGATAGTTCTCTGCTTCTAATTATACCTTTGGATTGGTTTAATCTTTTATGGGGGGGGGGGGGGGTCACTCTGACCTTAATATCATAGAATTTTGATATTTTCTTTAGCTTTTCACTTTGGGTTTTTTTTGGTCTATTTCAACCATCAAGTTACCATCTCTAGTTTTAACATTTTTTGGTTTGATGAAGTTGGATAGCACCTTTTCTATCAGGAAAGGTGACAGTTTGGACATTGGCTTATCTCCCATTGCTTCTATAAGAATCGAGGTAAGTTTATATCAATTTCTGAGTCATTTTCGATGTCAGAGAGTGCGTTTGGGTTTTATTTTGGTTTCACTGCCAGTGCTTTCCACCCACCTCAGAGCCTGTTGTTGGTACCTGATAAGGGGGAATCCCAATCGCTTTGTCAGGTCAGAGCTACACAGAGCAGTATACTCGATCATGTGCGTTTCCAAGAGCATCCGTTACAGTATTTGATGCACAACCCAAAACTGATATGGACAAATAACTGTTTACAATCATGTCTGGTTTTATGACCTTCACATATCGATTGACCCTCAGCCAGTGCCTTCTAATGTCTACTTGTTTGAGATGTTTATTTTCCTTTCCCTATAAGAGATGTAGTTTCTGTTTTGGTTTTAATTATATATCAGGCTTTGTCTCCGAGGAAATACGTTTGATAGACGTTAGGGCCTCACCTGACCAGCCGATTGATTGGATTGGGTCTCTCCAACTGCCTGTCTAGCCCAGGTAAGGGCCAAAGTGGTGTGTTGCAGGAACATGATCTCTTTGTACCTGGGTCATGACCTGCTTAACCACCAGGATCCTGTCCCCCAGACATTATGGCTCACAACCCATGGCCTACAGGTGGCCCCTTTGGGGGACTTTTACTCCCTGCAGAAGTGCAGTCAGCATATTTTGAAGCCCTGCCAACAGGGCATTGAAATTTTGGAGGGTAGTTATTTGCTGAGGAGTTTCTTTGAAATTCTGTTACAAAGTTAGCTATTTCTTTTTTTACCCCCAGTGCATTTATTGCCATTTGTTTTGGTTAAGTGAACTGTTGCAGTTTGCAGTGCTTTTTATTCCTTAAAATGTAGTTTATTCCTTATTCTGGAGATGTAGTTTTGCAAATATTCTCTTACGGATTATTTAATTATACAGCAGGTTTTTGCTCAAGTATGCTTGAAGTTTTGTGGATTGATTGTGTTTGGGTTGTAAGAATATCTTTAGCATTTTTTAACTGGTTTTAACTGCTTCTCTGCATTCTGCTCTAAACCAAGATTTTGATTTGGTATGTGGTTTAAAAGAAGATTTGGGTATTGTCTTGCTATTTGTGTTAGCATGTTTGTAAAGAAGACTATTGGTTTTGGTTCACTGAGAATTTTATGTTGATTTAAGATGAGCAGAGTTAATTGAATTTTAGCCAGTTAGCTTTGGTAGTTGGCATTTCGGATTCCTTCTAACACAGTCTTGCTTATACTTAGAAAAATAAGTGGTTACTACCATACTGGTCATCATGAACTTTCCATTGAAAGTTCATAACAGTTTATGGGGAGTATAGTGCTTGGTCAATAGTTGATTTTGATTGGTATTTGGGTGTAGGTATATGTGCATTTGGTTATTAAGATACATAAATCAGATGATTCTTGTAGAGATTCTAGAATTTTACTAGTTTGGAGTTCCTACAGCCCTACATTCTGCTGAGTTCATTAAAATTTCCTATTAGTTGAAAGGGAGTGAAAAGTTGACTAATTAGGGTTTCTATTTTAGTCTGTTTTCGAGGAATATGTATTGAAAATTACTGTTCGACCAGTTGAAGCTTTTACTGCTATAGTCTGTAGATTTTGCTACTTAAGACACCCAGTATAAACAAAATTGACAATGTTAGTAATCCTCCCCCCCAAAAAATAAAAACATTTTAGCTCAATTTCTCAGACTTAATAAGCCACAAAATCATTTAACCGGGATTCCGAGCTTAATACATGAACAGGATATTCATACTTGCCCTTAGAAGATAGAGATTCAATGCCATTTCTTTAAACTGTTAAAGAAACTGGAGAGAAATTTGTCGAAGCAGTTAGGCACAAGAAACACTAAAGTTTAACATATTTTACAAGCAATTTCTAATGGCACAATTTGCTGAACTATGAAAGTCTCAAAGACAAAAATTTGTTCATCTGTTTGAAGAAAATTGCTTTTGCTCTTTCGGTTGTTGGTTCCTGTGAGCAAATTTTCTCTCACATGAAAGTAATGTTAAGTCCATAATGAAATTGCCTAACACCCAAACATTTACAAAATTTTGCAAAACTTAATGTTGCCAATATTGAGCAACTGGCTAAGACCATGCAAGAGCAAGGCTCCCATTGACAATAAGAACATTTTTAAAAACAGTTTATTTCTGTTAATGTGGTTTACATACTATATATATATATATATATATATATATATATTGTACAACAGGTATGTTGACTGACTTGTATAAAAATACATGTGCTGTTGGCACAGTGAATTATTTTAAAACCCCAAGTCAACACAGTTAGCAAAAGGTTGCCGACCTCCTGAACTAGACTATTTATGATCAAAGAGAGAGAGAGAGAGTCCACAACCGATAAGTGTAGCATGCTGTCAACTTTCCTTAATACTTGAACACACTTGATCCTGATGTTTGCATAGGCTTTGTTCAAAACCTTTGTATAGAGGAGACGGCACCAGCTCTTGGATTCTGATGCTTTGTTTTCTCAGGAAGAAAAGTGAATGCTGTTTCACTTCAGATTGTCTTTGAAGGCCTAGAGCAGCTTTTCAAATGACATGCTTGATAGAGGGTCTCTAAAGAGACATTGTTTGGGAAGCCGATACAAAAAAGCCGATACAGAACTGGATTTTCACGAGAATTGCTTCACTACAGGTCGTAATGTAGTTAATCAGAACCTTTTCATTTCTAATACAATCACTCAGTTTTAGGTTGCAGATGGTACATAGGCAACACACATGAAAAACAGAGTTGATTGGGGTGTTGCCAGTATAGAGTTCAATATTTTGTACCATAGAGTAGGAATGTCAGTACGACTGATTTGTACGCATTATTTTCAAACTTTAACAAAGCATCATGAGTATTCCATAACCCATGGTAAAGGTTACCAGAGGCAGAAAAAAGGTGAAAGCAGGAACTGTTTTCAAAGCCTTTTCATCAACATAAATAGTGGGATACACACACACATATATATATATATATATATATATATATATAGTCCACTCAAGGGGGGGGGGGGGGAGTACATAAACTTAAAAGGAAAAATTTGTATCTTGTAGTTTTATGAAATTGTTTACTGTGGGATGGTTATTTTCCCAACAGATTACATTACATTGGACAAGAAATTCAAAATGCATGTGAAGCAATCTCACTGGACTGGCTAACATTGCCCAAACATTAAGTTTTTGCCATACTAAGAAATGTTTGGAAGTTAAGAGCCACCATTGTGATCATATCTTGTGATTGTAGAGATCACAAACTTGTATTAATATCTGAATAAATTTAGTAGTACATTTTATATATATATATATATATATATATATATATATATATATATATATTACACACACAATTTGTTCCTTTCCTGAAGTGTGTATACATTTTTTGGCAGGTTATATATGTATATATTTCTAAAGAATGGATTCATTTTTAATCCAATATTTTTAATTTGCCGAATTTTTGCTTGATTTTAAAACTTTTTATGCTTAATTGAAGGATTGATTTTGTTTTCTTAGAAATTTCATTGCCTGGACTCTTGTCTTAGTTTGCCATGCTTTCCTCTTTGCTGGCCGATTGGCTAGACTCCCATTCTCACATTCTGTGATGAAAAAGTTAGAAATATTTTTTCAAAGTTCAGTAGCTTTGTTTTCGGCTCAGAGTTAAAATGTCTTTAATACTGTTGAATTCTGTTCTGGGTGAGCCATTCATTTTTTTTTTTTTGGTCGTTTTGCTGAATTTTTGCTTGATTTTAAAACTTTTTATGCTTAATTGAAGGATTGATTTTGTTTTCTTAGAAATTTCATTGCCTGGACTTTAAGTTAAAACTTTCTTTCACGACCTTGGCATATGTAAAGTGAAATTAATCTTAAAATGCTGAACTTAGTGGCCCAAGATTACAAGTTTTGTGCTACAACTAATTGGACTGTGTGCTATTAATGTGTTTAACAAGGACGCAAACAAAACTGTAATTAGGCAGTTAGATATAAGAAACATCTAAGTTTATTAGACTAACTCTTACAATGTAGACCAGAGAGAAAAAGAGAGAATATATGTTTTGGGGGGAAATTGTATAACAAAGTGGAAAGTTTACATGTGACATGTTTCATCCTTCAGGACTTTAAATTTGTTATGTTGATATGACTGCACAAGTGCGACAGATTAATGTTGGGAATTTTATTTATATATATATATTTTTTTTTATCTAATCAAGTTCATTTAGAGTTTTTCTTTTCATCATTTTTGTAAGTAGCTACAGATATTGGAAGATTTGCCAGGAATGGTGAAATATAAGAGGTCAGGTGCAAATTTACTGTAGATGACCTTGCGATTAAAGCACTCTCTAGATATAGTGAATTATTTTCTTCTTTGATCAGAGTAGCCTTTTGCTTATGTCAAAATTATGGCCTCAGTTTTGTCATGGTGGGCAGCCAATGCATTTGACCTATTATTTTGTAAAATGTCCCTTTTATGTTCGCATGTTTTATTTGGATTCCTTGAAATTTCTATGTACTTTTTGTGACAATTATTACAGGTGATGAAGAAACTTCTTCAGGTTTCAGCTTATTTCTTTGTTTAGTACTAAGTCTTTTGTTTTAGATGTAATAGTAACAATTTTTATTCTGAGTTTAGATAGTTGTTTTAATTGTAGATGTATATACATATATTTTAAATATTATATTTTTATTATTTCAGTAGTTATTATATCAAACACTTATTTGAAATCAACACCATTTTGAGTTCTTAAACAGACTGTATTATATCAATCACCTTGCACACCCTAGAAAGTATGCTAGATCAAGGATCAAACCAAGCCCAATTAAATCATGACCATTAATAATAAGACCTCATCAAGGGAATTACCATGAAACTAACAGCATTCACACATTTTCTATTTCAAAAGCTGCTTATTTAATCCATGATATCATAGGTAGGACTTATTAATCAAATACTTCAGTCTATTCACTCATGTTAAACAGATGTGGGTAGAGTAATAATCCTATAGTTAAATGATGAAAACTATTTCATACAAATATTTTTCTAACCATTTCCTTCCTTGTCAATACACTTTAATCAGTAGTCAATACAAGTATCTAAAATAAAAAAAAGTAATACCTTTGTATTAATAAGTAATTTGAAATATTACTTTTAATTTAAAATACTGCAAAGAAGCATTTTTGTAATAGTGTTGGGTGATTTTAGGAAGTGTTGAAAACTTGAGACAAAATTCCCAAACATAAGTCTGAGAGAGACCTGACTGTAACAATTACTTGAACAAATAAAAACATGCACGCAAACACACACACAACCCAGTAATTAAACATTTAAAATACTTTGGCTTTATAATTTAACTTACAAAGATACTTGATGTTAAAAAATTACCAGTGAATTTTAAATTTACTATTAGTCATCCATATTAGCAAAAAAATCAATGTTTAAACATATAGAATACAAAATTCTTTTCAAAATATTGGAAGTCACTGAATTGTAGTGAGTTTTTCCATTTATGATAAGTACAGTATTTTAATAATATATGTCTAAAGATTTAAAAGTTTGTAAATTATTTTACTTACAAGAAAATAAATTAAAACCATTCTAAAAATTCATTAAACATTTTTTAACAAAGACAATAGTGTCCATAATATATTTTATACATAAAAGCAATGTAAAGCTTTTTTTACTTAATGTCTTAACTATACTGCATTTTTAGCTTATAATTCAGAAGATTTTTTGTAACAGAGACCTGTTTGATAAAAAAGAATTTCAGGATTTAAATTCTCCAAAGACATTCTTATTATATAAACATTAAGCGCTTCAAAAAATAATTTTTCAAAATTGAAAGTAAAGCAGTTAATAGATGTCAAAATTTTTTTTTTTTTTTAACAAAGATTTCAAAAAAATGAAAAATAACTTCATTCAGTTGTGAATAAGTCTTAAAAGTTTCATTAAAATCCAATAGTTAGCTGACTTTTGCAAGAGTTTCAAATTCAGTGTGTTTTTCACTGCAAAAGAGGCTGAAATTTCTCATACTAGTTGGTACAAGATTAACACCAAATATTTTTTTACCAAAATTTTGAAGATTCTAAAAACACAATTAAAAATACAAAGAAAAAAACTTTACAAAATGTTTGATCTTTGGAGGTACCTAAATACAAGTCACATGGATTGAACATTTTATACAGTAAACATTTTCAGACCAAAATTCACCTAGTAACTTTAAAACAGATTTATTGATCCAGTCTTTATAGATACAGTAAATTCTAATATTGAGAGAAGAGGGAAGAGTGAAGTGTTAAAAGAAAAAAAAAAGGACGTGACCCCCCCCCCCCAATCTTCCAACCTTTAGCACTGCATTAATATCTTCCTTTCCACTGCATTCTTTTTCAATACTTCTCAATTGCAGTAACCTTATTAATTTCACTTTGGGTGATCATGTCTTTCAATCCATAACTGTTGAGGCAGAAAATTTTCCTACAGTAGGTAGCCATTTCTTTCTGTGGTAAACTGGTCACTAATGCATTACTGAATGTAATAAACTTGATCAGAATGCAAACTTTACTTTCAGACTTCTCATTCCGAGCCAATATCCAATAGTACCTGATTTAGTAAGCACAAAAAGTATACACTGAAAGGTCAAAGCATTAAAAAAATAAAAAAAAATAAAATTTATTTTTTTATTAGCAACATTTTTTTTAGTCTGGCCAGTTCAGACCTTCATAGCTCAGACCCAGCATGCCATGTACACAGCAAATCATTCACATTCCCTTCATGCTCCTTTTGGTAAGTACCAATTTCTTTCCCAGAATTTACTTCAGTTGATCCTAGACTTGAAGAGGTTAAAAATTATTTTAATTAGGAAAGCATCCCTCAGGACTTTAAAAAAAAAAAAAAAAAAAAAAAAAAAAAAAAGTCCTCATGGATACTTTCCTAATTAATAAAATCATATACACTTCTTGCTTCAAAAACCTTTAAAATACTTACATAGTAACAGTCTACCTTGAGTGGCTCCAGGGCCTTGTATTGGATGGATTAAAATAAAAATGTTTACTGTTTTTGCTTGTAATTATAAATAAGTTACTCTAGTAAAAACTAAGATTAAAAACAAGTTTAAGAAAAAGAAAAAAAGTGCATTTAAAAACAAAAAAATTATTACAATGTAATTCCATATATATGCAGATGGCATTATGGTGCAGTGGATATGAGACATGATCGCCCAAGTGTTATCATGTATGGCACTTAATTGACTGACTGATATCTGTTACTTATTGTGTCTAATATACTTATATCATATGCTTGTTACTTCCCTCAATACTTTAGAATATTTGATTAACTGTTTTTCAATATAGAGCAGACATAATGAAAATAGCCACAACATTTCAGTTGTCTTGACAAGAAATTCCATAGCTGAAAAGACATTGAGTTAGTGACTAAAAAGATAATGACCAACTGCTAGCAACTGGGCACACAGTGTCCTTATCAAAAGGACCACTATCATCAGGCCAAATTGCTGGGGAGGAGGAAGCTTTTACAATGAACAAAAAAAATGCTGGCCTCAAAATTTCACTTGCAGATCCAAAGGGGCAACAATAAATTTGGCTTTTTATCAACTGGTTATTTAACAGGTATTAAGATTCCAAGGACCCTGGGAGCAATATAAAAGCTAATAGGAAAAGAAATCAAGGCAGATAATATGCAAGTGAAAGAAAAACAAAAGATTTCACAAGTAATGAAATTTAAACTACATCTGGCAACAAGGCTTCTGATAGAGAGATTGGAGGTTTAGATGAGTGTGAAACCAGCTTTTAATTGTTGTTCCCAGGCCCACACTAACCTGGGGTGGCAGCACCTGTTAGGGTCCCAGCTATAAGAAAATAGTTGACTCCAATTTAAGAGAAAAGAAATTGCTAGGCTGAGTAAGAGTCTTTAGCTTTGGATAGCAACTTGTCTAAGAGAAGGAACTCTTAGAAATAAAAACCACTACATCTACTCTATGTAGAATATGATTAATAGGTAATCTTCCTAGAGATGGTGTCTCAATAAAAACAGTTTTCAGTCTTCTAAACTGGTTGGTGTTAGTAGGGGCATACAGCTGTAAAACTCACTCCAATGTTCCATGATGGTACAATTATGAAGTCATCAGGAAAACCCTGTCCAACCCATGAGTAGTATAGAAATGGACATTAAACGACAATTATGATTTGGGGGAAATGTAAGACTGGTAAGAAAAGAAAAGCTTTAATAATGTAAACAAAAGTTTCTGCAAAAGCAAAGTTGTATTTTATTCCTTTTAAAAATCAGTTCCATAAGGTCAGGCCTGTGACTGGTAAAATGTAATCCAGTACAACTTACCACACAAGTGGTTAGTATCTAAACCAGCTCCCCCACTACACTAGCTTTTGTCATTGAGGAAGGTACCATGTCACTACACAGCATAAGACCTGTCAATAAGATTCTTATAGGAGCCAACATTTATATATTTTAATAGTAGTAAGAACTACTGGAATGACACTCAACAGTTCGTACAATTTACTTTTTAGCAGTGCTTGATACATAGTAGTGCAATATCTGTACTAATATTCTCATTATTGAAGTTTATAATAAGAAATTTTTTCGCTACACAAAAGCTGTTATGTTTTGGTGTTATATTAAGCACCTCATTGGGTCATATCACCCGATGAGGTGCTGAACATAGCACTGAAACATGACAGCTCTTTTGTAGCTTAAAAAAGTCTTATTATAAACTACAAATATTACTATATGAGGGCTCAAAGCTTCCTAGAGACAGTGTCTCATTAAAAGCAGTGTACGTCTGAATTGGGTGTCATGAAGAGCATCCTGCCTTACAAGTCCTTTGTCTGGCCAGAATGCCTATAAAAAAGTCACCCACTTCAGAGAATGCAACCTTAAAGTATCACATTAACACAAGTCACTAAAATAGCTTCATTTTAAGATACTGGAATGCATACCATTATACTCAGATATTACAATAATTTCTCTAAAGCCTTTAATAATGTTAGTAATCAAGCTAATGTAAGAGAAAAGTTTGTCAATATTGCCATCTTATCAGGAAGATGTAAAGGGAGGAACCTTTTGATGACATTAAGATCATTGCCAGAAATGAGGCAAGAAATTATCAATCGATTTGTTCAGGGACAAGAATACATTAGTTTGGAATGGCATTATTTCAAAGAAAAGTATTAAAAAAAAGGCTACCATCAATACTAGAAAGAGTGATAACAATTACAGGATTTGAGAAATCTATTTTCCTGAAAAAGAAAAGTTTTACAAATTTCAACTGATAGCCGTAGTGGCTGCTCAGCCAATGAATGCCAAATGTTTCCTTGTAGGAAAATGGTGAATATTGCCATGTCTATATATCATACAGACACTGCATTTTTATGTAGACTGTTTATAGCAACAGAAACAAGTGAGTTATTCAAATTATCTCCCTTGACCAGCTTCAGTAATTGAAGTGACATTTATAATTAATAAAAAAGTTAAGTCATTTTTAATTTTTCCCTCTGGAAAAAGGAAGTCATGCTTGTCCTCCTTAAAAAAAGGAGAATTGGTTGAGTTTGAATAACCAAGTTTGGCACAAAGTGGCCTTAACTTATAGCTGAATACATTTAAAATAGGACTCCTAAAACAGGGGCAAACAGCAGACCACCTCATAATTTTCTGCAGCCCAAAATTTTTGAAGAAACTGTTCTGTTCTTTTTTTTTTGCATGGAATGGAGGAAGAGTTACAGGTTGCACAGGATAGTAAAATATTCAAATTGGGGAGGGGAGTGGGTGGACACATAACTAAATCATTACATTTCACAGTGCCATTATCAACAGTGTAAACTAATGTAGTTGCCTGTGTGTACACCCACTGAAAATTTATTGAAAATTACAAAAAAAAACCTGAAATGTGAAAATCTTAATCATAAAATGTGTATTAAAAGCTCTAGTGCAATTCATCTAGTTTTTTTTATTGTTGCAAATGACTCGTGGCATGGTGTGCTGTCTTGGTGAAAGATCATTTTTTTTTTTCTTTATTTGCGGCCTTTTTTGTGATTTCTTCTTTCAAATGCACCAATAAGGCTATATAATATTTGCTAGTGATGCTTCTTCCTTTCTAAAGATAATTGAGGAATGTCCAATAATATGGAGGCTGAAACCTTACCTGTTTGCATCTGTTCACTTTGGAAGGCTTTCACCTGCTCTGTCCACTAAGCTGACTGCCAATTTGACTATCGAGCAAAGTGGTGGATCTATTTTTTAATCATTATCACATTTATGCAAAAACTCCTAGTTCCATTGAAACAGTTGCAAGCAATGTGCTGAATTGTCAATGCATCATTGTTTTTGATCAACAGTGAACAAAAATGTTACCCACTTTGAACAACTTTCTCACTGACAAATCTTCATGCAAGATGGTGAATGCACTGCCTTCTGATATGTTGAACTCCTCTGCTATCTCATGCAACTTCAATTTACACTCAGCCAAAAACAAATTTTGGGGGTGTTTTCCGGGACAACTGCCGATTTTGGGTGTCAAGCATCATTTGTGCCTGTATGACTGTGTTTAAGTCAGCATACCATCTCTTAACCATAATTCAGATTTTTCTATTGTTTTAAAAATTTGCAACAGTAGCTTCACTTAAATAACTAATTTATAAACTAATAATCTGATTGGGTCCAAATTTTGTCACATGCTATTTGAAGATTAGTACTCCATAAAAATCATATGGATTTTTTATTAGTGGTACCATCGATAAGTCAGGCCTGGGACTTATTGAGTGATGTGTTAGTGCAACCCTTAAATTTGAACCCTTCTAGAAAAGAAAAAAAAAAATTTACACGTGCATAACCGGTAACTGAAAAGGCATGATTTTTAATTAAAAAAAGAAAAAGAATCACCTTGTACTATACTAGAGTATATGAAAATAGCAGTGCACATGAGAAAAAAAAAGCTAAGTGTCTATAGTTGTTTAATGCATATCAGCTCAGAGAGAAATCAGAGTTCAAAATTCCAGTTTTAGGAATACATTTACGCACAAATAAACTTGGGAAAGGTATTAATCCATCTCTTCTCCCTCCAGCTATTGGTTGAATAGCAAGACAGATTAGGTTTTATAGCCATAGTTGGAAACCAGTCTTACGTAGAAAGAAATGGCAACCTACTGTAGAAAAATCTTCAGCTTAGTCAATCATGGATTGAAAGGGACATGATCATCTAAGCGTGTATCACATATGGCATTTAATTGATCTGGATAAAAAAACTGAATAGCAGAACAGATTGGGCTCTATAATTTTGGTTGGTAACCAGTCTCCCACAGAAAGAAATGGCAACCTACTGTGAGAAAATCTGCCTAGTCGATCATGTCTCTTAAGACAAAATTGCCCAAATGTGTATCACGTATGGCTTTTAACTGTGACTCATCACGAATGAAATATGTGAAAACTAGATGAATGTTTTAAATTTTCTGGTCAAAATTTTATTTACTAATATTGTCAGTCAATCCTGAACAGCTGTCAAAATTTTATATAAAGCTGTGTGTCTCAATTGTAAAGGCACATATACTAGAAATAATGCTTTAAAAAATACTGACAGACTTTCTTTTCTGCTCTGAATGCTTATTTCATTATATATATATATATATATATATATATATATACACACACACACACACAGTAGCAGCCATAATGTAATAAACGGAAACAAAGACACAAATATGGGTATTACTTAAAAAGTATTGCATGATTAGCAATGAAAATTTTACAGAATAAAGATTAGGGTGTAATGCATAAATATTATAGAAAGTTATAAAAATTGACATAATAGTTTTTTTTGTTTTTTTTTTAATAAAAATTAAATGGAACAAAGGAAATAAGCTACTGGACAAAAGTTAAAGAACAATGTAAATAATTTGCATCAACTTTTAATTTACATTGTTAAACTCGATACAGCTTTTAAACAATATGTAAAAGTTCATTTATCATTAGGACTTTATTTTTAAGCAATATGCCAAATTCTACATGCAAAGTACTCGCTTTTGAAGAAAAAAAACTCATTATTGCTATCAAGAAAAAAAGTCAATTTCAGAAATTTCTGACATTGTTCATAGGTCTAAAAGTGTCGTTCATCATGTAATTAGCAGGTATAAAACCAATAAAACGTTACATGCAAAACCAAAAACCATCAGACCTCCAAAAACTTCGCAAAGAGAAGATCAAAGAATTGTTAGAATATCCACAAAAAAACGTTTTGGAACTTCTACGTGAATTGCCCATGAATTTAATAAAGAGACAGATAAAATCTCAAGGAAAATGGTTGCTTGCAGGTTAAAAAATGCAGGATTGCATGCCCGTATTTCAGCTTCAAAGCCTCTCATTTCAAAACGAAACCAAAGGGAATGTCTGGAGTATGCGAGAGAACATGTTTGGACTGACACACAATGGGATACAGTTCATTTCAGTGACAAGACCAAGTTTACTAGATTTGGTTCTGAGGGCAAAACTTAAGTACACCATAGAACAGGTGAAAGACTGTCTTCTCAATGTGTCAAGAAAACCGTTAAGTTTGGTGGCAGCAGTGTGATAGTGTGGGGAATGATTTCATCTGCAGGAGTTGGCCCTATCATCCATGTAAATGGCTATATCAAAGCTGAGATTTACAAAAGGCTTCTTCAGCAGCATGTGGTACCAAGATTACACCATAATCTTGGTGAAGAGCTTTTCATGCAGGACAATGCACCTTGCCACAAGGCTCAAAAGGTTATGGCTTTATTTGAAGAAGGAATTGCCCTAATAAAGTGGCCAGCCCAGAGCCTCGACCTGAATCCAATAGAAAATGTTTGGAAGATAACTGAAGAAAGGGCTCAGAAAAGAAACCCAAAAAACCAGGATCACCTATGGGAGTTATTGAAAGACGAATGGAAGGGAATTACTGCTGATTTTTGCAAGAAATTAAATCGTGTGGTTGACAATGCAGAGAAGGCATTGAAAATAAGGGGATTTTTACCAAATATTAAATTTTTTTGATATTTTGTTCACAATCAAGTATTAAGACTGTTCCGTAACTTTTGTCCGATAGCTTATTTCCTTTGTTCCATTTAATCTTTATTTAAAAGAAAACTTATGTCTATTTTTTTTAACTTTCTATAATGTTTATGCATTACACCCTAATCTTTATTCAGTAAAAATTTCATTGCTAATCATGCATTATTTTAATACACATTACTATGTTGTTTTCTTTCCTTATATTATGGCTGCTACTGTGTGTGTATATATTTTACAACATTACCTGATCCCAACAGCACTATTATTCTAATTATATTAAAACGAGGTCAACTATGTTCTCTGGTGATTTGTGTTTAATCTCTAATGTTGGCAACAGTACTTTATATATGACAATCACATATGGCACTTAACTGAGTGATAGCCAGTAAATGGCAAATTTTTACCCAACCCTGGTAAACCAGGCCAGCACTGCCAGGCAACAATGTTATAACAATATAGCAGTAAAATTGTTAAAACATACAAGTGAAGGCTAAAAATAAAAACTTCACTATTAATAGCAGCAGTTAAGAGTTAATGCGAAAGATGTCACTTGTTTCACAAAGCAACAATAAAAGTGCAGAGAAAAGAAAGTCAGATATCTAATAGGACTTACAGTGACATTCATTGCACTAAAGCAAAAACTCATCTCGGGTGAAAATCTTATTAACTCACCAAAGCTGGATTAACACTGATGTCAAAGCCATTTAAGATTATCTTCAGATAGAGCAGCATTTACACAATCTCCTCAAATGCACACACAAACACAGTGTACGTGCATAAAAGGCAGCTGGAGCTGAGAGATATAGATTTGAGATTATACACTATACAGTACTGATTGAAGCGGTGTTAATTTAATGGGTCAATCAAAATAGTAATTAGTTCATTTAACATTTTGCTTAGTACAAGCCTCCGCACTAACTTCCACCATCCCTGCAGACAACATTTTTGTTATTAGGAGCACAGTAAAAATCACAATGTTAAAAAAAGAAAGAGAAAGACAAAGATTTTTCAATCTTTTGGTAACTTTAAGGGTTTAAAAAAAAAAAAAAAAAAAAATCTCCATTTATTTACAGTTTCCCATACACATTCAAGGTAGAATATTTTATGATCAGATTTTACGGGAAAAAAAATAAATACATAAAAAATGCAAGTAGTTTTTTTTATTCTGGTGGACCTTCATTTTCACAGTAGCTTTGGCTAACCTTAACTGTACAGGTAAGCTTCTTTAGCCACCTGCAGCCCAGATTTATTCTTTCTGTCACTACATGAACAACAGAATGTCATTCACTATATGGGTTGCTTAAAAATCTTCAAATACCTTATATCAATGAAGAATTAACAATGTCTACTCTCCCTTTCATCTTCATTCACACATATTTACATTTTTTTTGTTTTTTAATAATCAATTCACTCCACACAAACTAATAATGCCACTTGTGTGCAAGGAGTTACAGTGAGAGGAGAGTTAGGGAGGAAGAAAGAGAACAAGGCACAGGGGATGTCAAAGCAAAGAAAAGAGATGGATGGGAATCAAGGATATCCAAGATGGCAACTAATGCTGCACTTAAACTTGTGGAGATTGTAGCCATCAAGGAAGCAAGTATACAAAGAAGTTCCACAGGCAGAAAGTGCGAGAAAAGAAACTAATAGAGTAGAAGTGACAGTCACATTTGATGGTAGAAGGGTGGGACCTAGTTGCCAATCTAGTAGCATGAGTAAATTCATGTGGTCAGGGCACCAAGGCAAGAAGCTCATCGGAGCAGAAGCCATAAATATATTTATAGAAAAGAGAGGGAAGCCACATCATGTTGGTGAAAAAGTGACTGAAATAGAGATGCCAAGTCAGGAGTGATTACACTGCAGATCCTTCTTTGGATTTTGTCAAGATCCGAGATGTATAACAGGAGCACCTGACCAGATATGGCAACAGTATTTAATGCACAGATGGTAGATTTATAAATGTGCAAGATAGATTCAGACACGAAAAACTTCCAGGCCTGACACAGTAACTCAACCTTCTTAACAGTAGATGTAGCTAATGATTCAATGTAGTTGTTCTACACTGATATTTCTTTGGTATTTTTTTTTAAAAACCATACCCCTTATCTATACAAAATTTTAGTAGTGTTCCTTATTCTGTCTTCATCTGTTTATTACATTCTTTACATCTGCTGGTATGATTTTATCTCAACTGTAACATTCTTAAAATATTTTGACAAGATGCACCACAGTGAAAACCATTTATTTGCTATAAAATATGCCAGAGATGATGCCCAGTACTGAAGTATTTCACTACAGTAGGCCTACTAGTATTGCTCAGAAGCTGGGATCTCATTATACACAAGTTACAGGAAGGAATGAGGCTTTACATGAAAAAAAAAATTCTGGCATCGCTCTATAGATGAAATCGGCTGATACACAAGTACGTGCGGTTGTTAATGATTCATTCTAGTATTTTTTAACCAAAATTTGACAGAAAATGTAAATTTTTCTTGCTTTGTTTAAAAACAAAATTACTATGAGATACTAATATTTTTCACATTAAGAAATAAATACAAATATCCAAATTTAAAGGCTTCAATATACATTCGAATTTCATTCACCATTTTAAAAAGTAAATAGTGTGTGTGTGTGTGTGTGTGTGTGTGTGTGTGAGAGAGACTATTTGGAAAGGCATTAAATTGAAGAGAAACTAGAAGGTAGAAAAACACTAACTTTCGATGACCAGACAAATGAACACACACAAAAAAGAGGTAATTAGGTTCTCTTTTTTTTTTTTTTGGCCAGAGAGGTAAAGCAAAGGGATCATCTGATTTTGAAATCAAATAATAGCATATTTGGAGGACGTCCTGGAAAAAAAAAAATAAATAAAAATAGGTAACATTTTTTATGACCATTGAATATGGAGCAACCACTTGGCATGAAATTTGGTCAATTCATAAGAACTAACTTAAGAGCAGACAAGCTTCCAAAAGAAAATACAAAAAAGATAGTAATTAAATTTTTCATCTGCCAAAATATGATAAAGCATCTTAAATCAAAAAATTGTCCTCTTTGTCACTTGTTGGCAAAAGGGTTGAAATGATAAACACCAGGTTTGAAAACGACCATACGCAAAAGAACAATAATAATTTTGAGCAATAATCAAAATTTGGTCATTCGAGCTAGACCACACCTCTCAGGCAGCAATGGTGAGAGGCACTCACACAAAGCAGGAGGGAGACAGGTTTGATCAGTTGATAAAAGGAGAAAGCTAAGGTAAAATTCCAAAGAGGGAGGAGAGACTCCCATTTGCAAGGAGAGCCCTGATTGTTGTTTGGAGAATGCTAGCATTCCTAGAGCACATTACGTCTCACTGCAGCCCTTGAGCAGAGGTCCATAAAAGAAAACAGTGCACTGATGTGAGGGGCATTTGACAACAGACATTGGGAATGGTTGATAGATATTGCATGAAGAATATAGATCTGCTTGAGTCATCAATAACTGTACTAATGATTTTTGTATCCAGAAATTGATAATATAAATCTTTTTCTTTTATTCAAGTTATTTAATTTTGTTTGATCAGACTGGACCAAGGCATTGATTCTAGTCGACAATGCAATCAATTAACACAACATGGGGCAAGACAAAACTTGGGCCAAAGTGATCAACTCTACAATCAAGGGGACAGAGTTTGAATACAGACTGACTGCACATGATTTTCTAACCTCATTTAGCATGAGAGCTTTAAAAGAACACTTCTTTTTCAAGAAAGCCAACAAAATAAATTACTCTACAGCTGAAAAATGAAGATAACAGCAGAAAAATAATCAAATTAGTCTGGGCGAGGCAAACTCAGTGTGTAGCACTTTTGACTAAAGCCTTGTAAGTGAAATTGAGTAGACAGAACTCTTGGAAGCAGTCAGTGGTTGTTCTAGCACAAAGTTACAAGTCATTGTAATTGAGGGTTTGAATGGGCTGGCCTTGTTCAGACAGTGGACCATGCTCGATAACACTCTCCCAGAAACTGTAACTGAAGGTTCACTCAGCATCAGTTAAGTGCCATACGCTTGAGTAATCATGCAGAAAAATGATGCTAAATGGTGAAATGTGTAACTGCAGAGATAGAAGCAAATGTCCACTGGATGGAGTTTTCAAAACAGAAGGGAGGGCAAAAATGACCAAAGTACATGTGGAATGTACTGAAAGCAGCTTCAAAAAGAGATGGGACAATCACAAGTCACTGTTCAAGACCAGAAAGCTATAAGAATTGTATGAGACTAGCTAGCCATGTATGGAGTTTAAGGGGAAAAAAAAAAAATTAACGATAAAAGCTTTAATATAAGCTGAGGTATATTAAAGAAAGCCAAACCTTACAGCATTGCTAGTAATGTTGGCAGATTGTGCCAGGAAGAGAAATTGGTAGTAATATCATATCCAAACTGAAATAGACTATTAAATGAGTGGTTTGAAAATATATTAGGATTCACATTAGAAAATACATTTTGAGCATGTATGAACCCAGATGAAGTACACATAATTGATTTTATTGTTTTTACTTCTCTCTCTCCCTTCTAAGTCTATTATTGCTTTGTCCCTACCCTTGCACACACACACACATATATATATATATATATATATATATATATATATAACAAATGAAGCATTAGAAAATTCAATTAGCCTCTGTCTTCCTCAAACTTCTGAGGTCCTTCCATGATATGAAGGCCTGTGTCAGTGTTGGTATACTTAGGGAACCAATCAAATTTGAAAAAGAAGTGAAAGAGAAACCTCTTAGCTCCAACACTATTTTCCATTTATTTTGCAATGGTCCTTCTAGATGCACTTGAAGACTAATGTCGGTATGATGATCAGGTACAGACACATGCAAACTAAATAACCTGCACAAGTTCATGGCAAGGACAAAAGTTCCGAGTTTTGTGCACAAACTCCTCTATGCACATGATTGACCTGATTGCACAAACCATCCAGTTTCATGTTCATGGACAAACTCACATTCTTGTAAGGCTTCTGGTTTGTTAGTCTGGACAAAACAGTGGTAATGTTTTAACCTGTCTCTGACATTGAACCATTGACTTATGTTAACAGCTACAGGTTTTGCATATGTTGGTAGTACACTTCACCACCCTTCTCTTAACGATAAGATAGTACTTTTGATTTAAAAAAAAAAAAAAAAAATCTGATTAACTTTCAATGCCTTAAAGATCAAGTTTGGCATCAAAAAGCAAACAAAGACCAAAGTTTTCAATGCTTGTGCACTAACATCATTGCTGTACTCTTGCAAGACCTTGGTAGTATACTGTAGATATGCTAAACGTCCAGAAAAATAAATTAACCCTGATGTTCTAACAACCTTGTGATCAATGCAATCATATCTATCTCTCTAAGGTTGGTCTGGTGTGTCAACAACAGCCAGTTGACTATAATGCATTTTGCCAAGCAGACCATTGCCTGAACTGTGTGTGTGTGTGTGTGTATCCCTCTAGGTCAGGCATAAGACATGTGAAGTGAATGGCAATGCCCAAAATCAACCACCAATACCACTGCCTATGTGTGAGTTTATACATACCATCTGCAACAAACGATACAAAACACTGGGAGGCTTTATGAGCCACTGCCAATCTTATAACTGAATTCACAAAGGAAACCAAACACACACAAAAAAAAAAAAAAAAAAAAAAAAAAAAAAAGAAGCGGGGAGGATAGCAATGGTCATACTTGTCTAATGAGTTGACACCCATCACACATGTGCATGTGTGCATTTTTGTGTGTGTTTTTGTGTGTGCATGCACTTCATTTATTAAAAGCTTACATTATTGGCAAAAAGTGAGTGTATTTTGTTAAGAAATTAGTTGCTATTAGAATAAAGAATTTTAATTAAAACATTTTTATTCCCCTGCCTATACTAAGTTCTATTGTCTCCAGAACAATATTCATCCCAAGCCCTGGCCTGGCAATTGCTGGGTGAACCCATTGGACTTAGAAAATTTGAGTTAGCTGAGAGGAGAGTGGGGTGGAGGAACAAACTTGTATTGATGATCGTTCAAGTTCTGATTACAGGTTTAAGATGAATCAGACCATGGTGGTGTTCTGATCCATTATCCATAATCTTGATCAGTCTTGTCACAAGGACATCAGGGTGGTAAACAACAGATTGGATGTGACACTACATCAGCCTACAATGCTATCATCTCACACAGGTAACAGCCTTCATCATCAAAAAACACAGATTAATGTCATGAAAGGAATACTTAACATAGCAACTAAGTAGGGGTCACACAGACATATCAAATAAAATGAAAATACTTTGGATTTTTTTGGTGGCGGGGGGGGGGGGGGATTCTAATTTAATGTTTTTTCTTTTTATAATTCTCCATAACTGTTTTGCACATTTAGTGCAAATACATTTTGAATATATTGGAGGCCTATTCCATACATTATTTGAAAAAAAAAAAAAAAAAAAAAAATTCAAAACTCATTTCATCCAGAAAGAAGGCAGGTTTATAACCACACGTTGAAAAACCCGTTCCACAACATTGAGTCTGGTCAGTAACTAAATGGATGACCACAAGGGAACATAGGGTACTGTAAGCTTGGACGTGCTGGTGGTGTAACAGATAATAGCACAGAATTGTTAATCAGAGCTGAATTCCAGTCCTCGTTGGGCACTTTATATTCACTTATGTACAAATACCCTTGGGGAAAGGCAGGAATCCACCTCTTCTCTCCCCAACTATTAGCAATACATTTATCACTAAACCATTATTAACCTTCAAAAAAAATTCTTACATTTTCTGGCTGTAAATAATCTGCACAAGGATGTAGACAGTGAATGAATCAACCAACCAAAGGAAGGCAATAAAGTCAATGAGATGCAAGGGGCTACTGAGAATGAAAGCAACTGAGGAATCACTGAGAAGAGAGGTTAATAAACTAATACTTTTGAAGGAGACTGATGATGGATGTTGCATTTAAATTTTTAAGATTGTAGTTGACAGGAAGGCAAAAAGCATGACAGTGGCTCATTAAATAGACATTACATTTAGTAATTTCAACAGAAAATATAAATACCTAGCTATTATGCTACCACTGCATTTAAGTTCATGAAGTTGAGACGCCAAAAAGAAAAAACTGATCTATCTATAATTAAGTTCACTTCAAGAAAGGTAGTAAAGCCACTAAGACACACGAGGGGTTACTGGTTGTAGAATCAGAAAACTGAAACATTACTATTTTCATACATTTCATCATTTATGTTTTCATTGAACTAAAGTGATGTTTACATTGATGTAACTACACATGTGCATGAAAAATAGGGAATGCTGAAATTCTAATTTTTTGTACTTATATTTTTTTTTTTTTTTTTAAGTATTCCACACTGTAATGATAATAGAAGACATGCCATGAAAGGCAAAATGTGTCCAGGTTTTTGCATTTCACTTTCAAGCAGAGCTCAAATACTGAGCATTTCATTTCTTCTACATGCTGTGTCCCTTCGTGACTTAGGGGTGATCATGACCTTTCACATCTCCCTATCTTTAGTAGCCCTTAAAACACTTTCTCCTGTTACACTCCCCAAACCCTACTTTGCCATCCATTTGCTCCAGCCCATAAAGTATGTTACATTCTTATTGCCCATCTCTTTCCTTCTATCTGACCTGTTATCAGATTCTCTAAGAGCCCTCCTTCCTCATTTCATGTCCCAGGAATTTCAGCTGTCTTTTCCTAATGTTAAGTATTCATTTCCTTTTTGTTTCCATCCTCTCCAAAACCTTATTGTTGCTCACATGGTATCTGCAGCATCCTTCTGTAGAACCACATTTCGGTTGCTTCAAGTCTTCCCTTTATCTTTGGTAAGATTGCCCCAGCATTTTCTGCTATATTGAAAAACAGAAATCACAATCTACTTTTTGTTTCCAGTGAAATTTTCCCCCATTTCTCAATACTGGACACAGCTTGTAAAATGCATCCTTGGTCATACCAATATGTCTTCAAATCTTAGTCTTGTTAGAACACTTTCTAGGTATTTAAATTTCTGTACCTGCTTGATTTTAGCATCCGCAGCCTGTAGTTGGCAGTTTAGGCTCCTCTTTTTACTGATTACCATGCATTCAGTTTTCTTGTAGTTTATATATAGTCCTTTCTGCTTTCTTCAGCTACCTTCTGTAGGAAGTCTTGTAGTTTTGTTTCCATGTCTGCTCATCTGCATATCTTATATTGTTTAGATTATGGCCGCCAATGATGAATACTGGCAAACTCGACTCATTTTCATTCTGAACCAACATCCATTGCACCAAAATACACATCTATTTAATAACTTCTCTGAACAAATTTTTATTATAATAAATGCAAAGTAAATTTTATTGTTATTTATCTAAACAAATAAAAAAGAAAAGAACCAGATATCTTGATTCTCACCAAAGTTTTGCATATGGCAAGATTTCTTGTCTGTCATACAATGTTTTCATGCTTTATTAAAAGTTTATTTTCCCCTTTCTCATTTTTCCTCTATGTGCATGGGTGTGTGTGTGTGTAAAAATATCTGTAGATGAAGATGAAGCAAAATGAATAAAGAGAAAATGAAAAAAACTGTACTTAGCCAACACATTTAAGGCAATGTAAGATTTATTATACAGCACATGTTTTATATATACATACATACATACACAGAGGCAGGCATGTCATTGGCTTATCAAAGTTTTTAAATTTGAGAATGTTCATGTATATTCATCAGGTGGCTGAAATGTCAGTCGTAGCATAAGGTAGGCACAGTGTGTCCTAATTCAAAGTCTGCAGAAAAGTAGAATGAGTGAGTAATATTCAAATTTCTTCTTTCTATGAATATTGTTTGGATTGCAATTAGGTTGTTAGGGCATGTGATGGACATTTTTCTCTGTGTGTGTGTGTGTGTGTTTTGAGTTGTGATAATGCTTACTGCCAATACTTTTGTTTCAGTGGTTTACTGATAAAAAGATTAAGATAAATTGTCTAAATTATAAAAAATAATAATACTGGCATCTCCTTAACAGATACATTCACCAACATTACAAAAAATATCTTGAAATACTAAAGAGTAGATGTATTCAATAAAATTGCCATTGGCTTCAACCACAGCCTCCAGGTGACTATGGAATTCCCTGCAATTCTTCTGGACAGTCTCCTTGTTTAAGTTGGTGAATGCTGTCATAATCCTTGCCTTCAGATCATCTTTGGTGTTACAAGGAGTTTTGTTAGTTTCTTGTTCAACTGCACCTCAAACAATCATCAAGGGGGCTGCAGTCTAGGGAGCTAGGTGGCCTGATTTAAAGTGGGTAATGTGATCACAGAAAGTGTTTGATAAGCAGAGTCCTGTTGCCAGATATAGGGTCTTCCAGCACCAACTCTTGACCCAGCACAGCACTACCTTCAAAGTAACTTGATGTAGGCTTCTGTATTAAGACTGAGGCCCTCACCAACAAATTCACAGAGTTATTAGAATAATCAGAGTGAGTTTTCTGAGCTGCTGTACCTTCATAATCATCATTAGACTCATCCAATCTTTCCAAATCCTCTTCACTATTCTCTGACACCCAAACTATGAAACGTTCGTATTGAAGCTTTCATCACAAAATGCCAAGCAGTACAGCAGTGTTTCTGAATTTCTGGTGGTGTGAATTGTGTCATGTTTTTCTCAAAGATGGTGCCCAACAGACACTACTGTGCAATCGACAAAATCAGACAAACATGTATGCATGAAATTAAAAATATAAAATGATGACAATTTATCCGTAGCACCTTGTACACTTGTGTGTGTGTGTGTGTGTGTGTGTGTGTGTGTGTGTGTGCGCACGTGCGCACACACTTTTCATTCAGTTAAGTGCCATATGTGATACATTCCTGGGCAATCATGTCCTGAAATATATATGACTGACAAGGCACAAGATTTTAACATGGCAGGTTGCCATTACTTTCTGCAGTCAACTGGTTGCCAACCAAGGATATAGAACCTAATCTATCCTGCTATTTAACCCATAACTGGAGGGAGAAGTGACGGATTAATTCAAACTCAGGTTGTCGATTTATCGTTCCAAGCTGACATTCACTGCACCCCAACACATGTCTCCACTCTTACTCTATAACTATTATTTAATGTTCTTTCATGATCTTCAAGCCGTAAAGGAGAGAAAGTGTTGCAAAGCATGGAATGAAGGTGGCATTATTGATTGATTTGTTTTATGGCACATCAATCCAGGTGGATTATTTAATGCCAAAGAATGTTTTCAGGTGAATAATTAGTTATTTTCTTTTGGGAACAGGGAATTATATGGGGGGGGGGGGGGGAGAATTCCTTTGATTTTTTTTTTTTTTTTTGCTAGTGGTGAAATTGAAGGTTGTATAAAATTGGTTGCAAAACAATGTAGGTAAGCAGGTTTGGTAAAAAGATTTTTTTTTTTTTTACATTTTTCTTTAGAGCCTAATTTCTTGAAATTAGGGTTCAGTATTTTTAAATAAGCCCTTTAAGTCAACAGTTGCCAACTTCTTGATTTTCCTGGAACACTGAATGTAATTTTAAATTTGGCAGAGTACTAATATGAATTTAGAAAAAAGGTAAATACATTTATATAATATTAATTAGAAAACTTAATATGAAATATATCCATTAAAACAGTAAATGTTATAGTACAATTATTTAAATAAAACAAATTGAAAATCTGAAGTTTCAAGTATTACACATTTTTAGTGTGATATTCATTCCTATCTGAAATCAGTTTGTAGATTTTTGGTTCCAATGACGTCACTGCAAGACAGAGAGCTGTGTTTATTTCAAGCTGAGACTGGTACAGAGTTTTAATTGCTGTGACAGATAAAAATGTCTTTCTGCACAAATATGTTGTTGCTTCATAAAAATTGAAATGTCCCAATTTTTCTGCAGACCATCAAAAATTTTGAACGACCACCAGTGGTCTGTGAACAATCGGTTGGCAACCACTGCTTTAAGTTATTTGACTTGTAGTATTTGTTTCAAGCTTGCTGAAAGTTATAATTTAGTAGTATGTGTTTAACAGTGCATGGTTCCTCATTTTTTAGTAGTAAAGGCCAATAGATTTTTGTATTTAGGGTTAAAGATACAGTGATCAGCTGGGTTAGTTGGGCAGGATTTGAACTTTACATAATATAGTAGTACCATTTTTCTTTTCAGTTTAATTTTAATGGTGCCTCATGGACTTCAGCATATACACTTTCCATGAGGGATGTTCTGAAAGCACTCAAAACCAGTCTCAATTCTACATGGCGGATGGTTGGAGGGAGGTTCTAGGGTTTTTAGGTATTTCTGGGCTAACCTACATGTAAAACATCTGTAGTACAATTTTGTTATTAAAGTTCCATATAATTTCAGGAGTGATATTCAATCTGCTCCATAGTCAATGTTAGCCCCAACCTGCACTAATTGTTATACTTTTAAGCATTTCTGTTCTATGTATTTTAAGTAGGAAATGAAATTTCTTTTTTTTTTTTTACATCATAAATGATTCCCAGAAATTTGTGTTGATTTCAATTTGTTTTTTCAAGTCTAAGAGTTGGATCATTGTGTATTTTTTTTCAGATTGCAGAAAAGGATACACTGTTTTGGTGGGAAGAATTTGAAAACATTTTTGATTGGTTTAATGTATTTAAGCACACTTGCAGTTGTTGTTCTGCAATGTGCATATTTTTTGATTTGTAGCAGATCAGACAGTCATCTACATATAATGAACCAGCAGCTCTGATATATTCATTGTTAAAAAGAGTGACAGACAAAATGCAACCTTGTGGAACTCCTTGGAATTTGAGGTCTAATCCTACAGGAACGTTAAAACTTCTGACAAGTTATTTATCAAATTGGGCAATCTGCTCTTTAATTCAAAATTGTATAAATCTCATTTTTCTATGTCATTTCCTAGACCTTTTCTAGATCAAAGAAAATTACCATTGTTTTTTTTTTTATTTATTTATTTTTTTTTTTTAAAGAAAAGCCTCCTAATGAATATTTTTAGGCAAGCTATATTGCCTATGGTGCCTCTTGTTTTGGAATCAACTTAAGTGGGTGTTTAAACCATTAGTTTTGAGGTACCAGTTTCATCTTTTATTCACTATTCTTTTTAGGGTTTTACATAATTAACTTGATATGAGTTGAAAGTTTTTGGGGTCTGATCTGTCTATCAGATTTTGGTATGGGAATCACAGTAGCTTGTTTTCAGCTATTTGAGAGTTTACCCATAGAACATATCTCAAAGATATTAAACAGATATTTTAAGGATTATGTGGGAGAGTTGATAAAGAATTCCATAATGACCAGTAGCTGAATTATGTGGTTCCCTTATAGAATCTAAGTATTTAGGGTAAAAAGTTAGTTGTAACCTTTGTTATCACTGGAGAAATTTTATCTAAAAAGTTTGAGAGCAGATTTGCTGTATCCTTTTTGCTTGTTATTTTAAAAGTGATAAATTTTCGCCAACAATTTTTCTTGTCATTCCAGACTTTTTTGTTTAGTATGCGAGTTTACTTATAAAATCTCTCCATGATTTTCTTTAAGCATTTTTTATGGTTATGCATGCTTTTGCTCTATTTAGTTGGGACAGATTTAAATAGAAGAGTTGTAGGTTGGATACTAAATTTTTATAGTACCGCTCTATATATTCTTGCTGCTTTTTTTTTTTTTTTGTAATCTTTGTTGAACAATAATCTTTCATGTTCATTTGATTTAGTGTTTTTTTTGGTATATGTTTTCTCGCAATTGATATGTTTCAATACTCAATAGAATTTTTTTGTCATCCTTGCTTGTTAGTTTTTATTAGGATTGGTTTTTATATTCCCTTCAGTCCTTTTTGTTCAGTTTGCAACAAGGAAGATGGGTTTCAACCAGTTCTGAATTTTTCATTATAATTGGGAAATGATCACTTCTGTAGGAATCCGTGTACTTGCCAACTGTAATCCATAAAAATAAAGGGCTCACACAGTGATATGTCAACAGCGGAGTAGTGTGTAGATATGTATTAGACTCACTTAGTCAACATAAGTCATTGTTAATTACATTTTCCAGATCCCCTGCACCCTTTCTGTCCAACTTCATGAATCCACATAAAACATTGATCGTTAAAGTCTCATAATACTATGAATGGCTTTGGTAGGTGTTCTATTAGTTTATTTAGATCAGTTCCTTTTATGGGATCATGAGGTGGAATATTAATGGCTTTATCTAGGTAGAGTTTCTGGAATTACTGCCATTAATTTGTCCAGTTGCAAGCAGTACTTTTCAGAATCAGTACTTATCAAAGTAATATGTTTATTAGAATTAAACATAATTGATAATGATGGACTACACGACAAAAAAATGCTGAAAACAACGGAGATGTTCTTGCAGTGCAGAATTCACAAAAATGAGGATGTCCAGTGGCTGATTTACTCAATTCCAGCTTAAGCAGCCCAGTCATCTGAAACAATATGGCTGCCAGACTGAATATACAATTACCTCTTTCAGAGTTTCTACTCTGGTATCTCAACTAAGAAACTTTCTCGATTCAGACTTGATACCACTGAATATGCAGTGGTCAGAACGCCATTGGCTACAGTGATATTTTTAAAAGATGCAAAGATAAAATGAGAACTTTATGCCGTTTAAATGAAGCAAAACTGACAGATTATTTCATGCCTCTTACACGAAGGATTAACCAACTGTCTTACCAATGAAAGAAGAAACCTATCATGCTTAAAACCCATGTTAACTACTCCAAGCCCAATCAAAGAATGATTGTATAGGACTCAAATCCATGCCAGTTATTTAAGTACTGTTTACAGTCATAAGGTAAGGGACTTGCCTTGTTTAAGACTTAAATATAGTTGTAAAGATTAATAGATAATCAGTATAAATTGGATAGTGTAACAATGATTTTGATATGAAAAGCTAGTGCTTGAGATGCAATTATAAAGTCATTACATACTTTCTTTTATGAAGTATCACTTCAGTATACAAGTGATGAGAGCTCTCCACAACTTCCTTATTTTGTTGCTTTAAATAACTTTATTCTTCACCATCCCTTTTTGTTCTCTTATAGATGGATTTCTGACTTAACCCTTTCTGGGTCATTTAAAGAAATCATATCTCAGATTATAGGAGTTTGCTTACAGTACTCTTGTCCTGTCATCCATTCAAGACAAACTTGTTAGATTCCTATTACTCCCTTTGCCTTCAATATATCCTGTGGATGTTAAAATCTCTAGGCCCTCTTTCCATAATACCAGAAATTTCAGCCATCTTTTTGATTTTGAGAGTGTGTGCATGTAGTTATTTTAAATATTTTACTAGGGCATAAAAGAAAAATAAATAATTGTAATAAAACTGGGCCTAATAGATTCAAACAACAGGAAAGACTAATAATACCTAGTTACTGTTAAAAAAAAAAAAGGGGGCATGAAGTGCACAGTAAATAAAAAAAACAGGAAACACTAGAAGAGGTGACTATATTGATTAAATATATCATCAAAGGCTGATAACATCCAAACCTAAAAGCCACTCCTTAGAAAGGAAAGGCTGAAAGAACACACACACATATATATATATATATATATATATATATATATATATATAGATGAGAGAGTCTAAGTACTTGAAATAGAAAGATATAAAATTCTATAATTTATTTTTAAAATGGCAAATTTATATACATTTTTTTAACACTTTATGCCAATAAGGAAAGTGTCACTAAGTGTGAGAGAAAACAATAAAAGAACAGAAATTAAGACAAGAGATTTGCTATTGCGTTTAAATTTTTGAAGACCAAAGTTGGGGGAGGGGAAAGAGAAAAATGTTAGCATAACACTTACATTCCAACTGTAAAATGAGACCTTGCAGCCAATCTAGTACTGCACTTAAATTCATAAAGTCTAGGTACCATAGAGGAAAATGATATTTCAGGAAAATACAAAAATGTGGCACAAGGCCAAAGGGGGCGAGATGGAAAAGGCTGGGCTTCATCTATCTTATAGTTAAACAACTAGCAGCAATCACTGACCAAAACAGACTGCAATATTTCTTAAACCAAGACAACACATACTTACTTACCACAAACATAAGCCCTAACTCAGTCAGTTAAGTGCCATACATGATACACGCTTGGGCGATCATGTCTTGAAAGAGACATAACTGACTGGGCAGAAGATTATCCCGTAGTAGGTTGCCATTGTTTTCTGCGGTAGACTGGTTGCCAACCAAGGCTATAGAACCCAATCTGTCCTGTTATTTAACCCATAACTGGAAGGAATAGACGAATTAATACCTTTCCCAAGGGTATTTCTCGTAAGTGAAGGCAATGAATTCAGCTGAAATTTGAACTCTGCTCCCCGATTTCTTGTTCCGAGCCGATATCCAATGCACCACAATGCACATCCTAACTAGTTCCCCAAAATGACTTAGATATGGCACAAAACTGAAAAGTGAAGAGCACCCACTGAAGATTGAACTTATTACTTAGACATAATTGTTTTATTGAGGCAAGCTTGCAAAACATGACATCATGAAGTACCCATAGAGGAAAGTTCATCAAAACAGTTACCATGAAAGAATTTATCGCAAAGGTACATGGAAACTATTTTACAGCTGTGTGAAAGAGACTGAAACCAAAATACCAGAATAGGACCAATAACACTGCAGATTCTTTGTATTTTATCAAAACTTTCTAAAAACAGATGTAATATAAATCTATCAGGTTTCAAAAAAGAACATATCTCTTCTGCCAGCCTTCTCTAATTCAGTAAGTGTTATGCATATGGATTACTTACTGATAAGCAAGTATATTAACGATTATAAAAACCAAGTATTTATTTGACTTGGACTTTAAAATATTTAATGTGGTAAAGAACTAATGCATCTTGCCAGCAAGAGAGATTAACAGTTTCGTGCTGTTACGGCCAAGAGTAAACATTTTAAAAATGTCTATTTACAGCAGTGACCAGTTTTTGATACTATTTCTGTTAAACAGATTTTAATAAGCAGCTTCCAACTGAACAACCTGTTTAGTTGGTAATTAACCTCTTGATAAAAGCTAGGGCCAAAAATATTCAGACAAGTTCTAAAAAAGTGATAACTGTAGCCCCCTGTCAAATTTTTTTTGTGACAACTGTATACTACCTTTTTAAATTTTAATATAAAAAAAAAAAAATAAAAAAATAAATAAAAAAAAATTTTTTTTGAAAGCCTTCATGTCTATACTAAAATTTAATACTTTTATCATCCAAATCAAATATTTCTGACAGGAACCCCTCACCATTTCAATAACAGAGCTATATGACTACAAACTACATTACCAAACAAGTCATCTTGACACACGCACAAGCTCCAAGAGCCACTTGAGGTCAAGGGCTATTAGGAGTTTGTGTGAGTAGTAAAAACAAGTACAGTTTAGGAAGATATGTGGCAAAAGTTATGTTAACCCTGGACATTAAGGTTAGAATTGTAGTGGTTGAGAAAGCATCCACACAGTAGTGGTTCATGAGAATATATATATATATATATATATATATATATATATATATATATATATGTTAAATATAAGAGACAATGAATGTCTATTATGTTTAATCATGAGCCATTCTAAACATAGTATTTCGGCTTTAATTTCAGTTGAAAATAAAGACAAAAATTCTCCAACATTTGGATAATTTTTTATTAAGTTGGTTCTAAGCTTTCGGCTCACATGAGCAATCTTCAGAGAGGTTATTAAGACAACACAATAACATCCACCATCACCAAAAGTGATGAGCAAAGTACTCAATACCTATAGCAAGCTGACCAAGACAGCAGTAAGACTAAACTAAAGGAAACTCGAACCAAATCCCCACTCCAAGTTTCTTGCAACACAATCATCAAATAAGAATCAGTAACAATTTGGACCTAGTCTCTCCATGGGCTTTCATAGATTATATATACTCATCAATTTCTGAAAAGATTTGATGGAAGGGTTTAATTTCATTAGAGTATATATATAATATATATATATATATATATATATATATATATATATATAAACCTACCATCTAAACATATTGATATAATCTTACATTGCCGCAAATCAATACTTTTCCAATGTAAAGCATGGATTAAAAAAAAAAATATCTAACAATGACACCTTTGATGTACCACAGGGATCATATGACAGAGCTGAAATTTCAGAATTGAGGGACATATTTTAAATAAAATCAACAAAATAATCCACATAGATAACGGATTAATAATAGCACTGGACAACAAAAGAGAAAATGATAAAATAAGAAAAGCACTTCACAAATTATTCAGACAACTATTGAGATAATAGAAACAAATAGTAGTCCGATATTTTGATGTAGAATTAAATTTACAAACTGGAAATGTCTCTCCATATATGAAAGCAAACACAAATTTAAAGTACATAAGCAAGAACTAATCGTCCCAAAAGCATAATCAAGCACATTCACAAAGGAATAGAACACAAGGGGCTAACAAAAAATTTGCTAAACAAAACAATATTTGATGAAAAGAAACTATGAAGATGCACTTACAAAATCTGTCCATGAGAAGACAATGTATGATTGTTATTGAAAAATAGTATTTCTCAAAGCAAACCAATATGTGTTAGTTTGAATCTGAATTAAAAGATTTCTACAATTTTAGTTTAAGAAATATTGTCATTGGTCAATATATATATATATATATATATATATATATATTTGACATCATTTAAAATTTTATTTTTATTTCTTGACATGTAGGTAGTAGGATCCGAGATTACAATGGGTTTTCAGGAACACAGATGCACAATCAATTTAGTAAGTAAAAGCAAGCAGATGAACATTTACCTTGTTTTTTTCTAAAATCTTTTTTGATGTTTTGCTATAAATATTTTTTTTTTCCAAGTTTTGCTGATAAGGATACCAAGGAATCATTCTGTCCAAAGAGCATTTAATGCCAAAACAAACAAATTTTGTAGATTTCATTTTACATTCAGATAATGTAAAATTAACAATTATTTACTGCTCAAAATACTTTTAGGAACTGAGAGCAGGTTCCTCACACTCCATAAATGAAAATCTAAAAATTTTGTTTTACTTACCCCAAATTAACGTATATACATGGGCAACTGGTATTAATGAAAGACTATATAAGGCGGCAAGGTGTAAAATTGTCATCAGCAATACATTTCTCCAGACAATTTTCATAGGTGGTCTCTTTTCCAAGTGAGTTTCTTCGGTTATCACGGGTTCAACATTCAGTTCCCCAGGATGAAGATCATCCTCTGTGGGGGTAATTTCCGTTACAATATTTCGTGGAGACATTTTTCACTGGGATTTCCAACTGAAAATATAAAAATATAAAGAACAGAATTTTTTCATTATATCCTCAAATAAATAGTAGAAAAACGTATTAATAAAACCCCTATCACTAAAATTATTCATTTAAAAAAAAATATTCATTTTTACCATAATCTTTCTATGCCTAATACATATATCTCCACACACTTTCAATGCACTGAATTGCATTATCAGTTATGTTAATTCTGAATCCATTGTTAGTTTTGGAGACTTTCATATCTATCATTGATCATGCATCTCACCAAACTAAAAACTTACTATGAATATATCAGTTGTAAAAACTCATGCTTCCTGAAAGTCTAACAATATTAAAATCTGTTCAGGCAACTGAAATAGCAGAAAATGGATTGAAACATTCAGTCTTTTAATACAACTAGTAATTTGCAATCAAAATGAATATGAATATATATATATATATATATATAAAGAATGAGAGGTAAAGAACATTCAAATGGTAACAGTTTTTTTTTTTTAATGGAATATCAATTCCTTATGGATCATTTTAAGCTGAAATTTAATTTTCTTGGGAGATTTGCTTTTTCTTTTTCTTTTATTATGTTATTAAAATCTATTACTGGAAATTTTTAACATTTTTATAACATTTTGAACCCAGTTTGGGAGGGGGTCATTATCTGCCCATAGCTGGAACCCCCTAACAGGCACTACCACCCTGGGTCAAAGTAAACCTGAGAATAGTAATTAAAAAGGGGTTCCATGCTCCTCAAAACCTCCCTATCAGAGGCCTTGCTGTCAAATGTAGTTTATAGTCATACCCAGAACATAAATGGTAACAGACCACATGTATTTACAATATAAAACCTATGTGCAGGTTTATTATGGCATAATAAACAATCAAATTTGGCAGCTAAAGAGTTGATTAGGAATTTAAACTCATTAAAGTGAAAATCATTGTGCCTTCTTAGCCTAACATTTTCTACTGACATGAAGTGGAAATATATTGAATCAATTGCTAGATTTGATACAAGGAAAGTTGGTTCACTATGTTGTGTTAGATGATTTTTCTAGCAAGAATTTACCTTACATATTTATAAATCTACCATTTGTTCATGCAGTGAATATGACTGCCACACTTCTGAGATTTAGAGATTCTTTATAAAATCCAAAAAAGAATCTACAACATTATTGGTCCCAACCTGGCATCAGTCCTTTTCTTATTCCTTTACTGTCATTTCTTTTTCATGGTAATTATATGAATTTAAGTGCAGTACTAAATTGGCATAACGCTCTCATTTTACAGTTGAAATGACTAGATGTAATTGTAAGTTCTATGGAAACAGTTTATTTTATTGCACTTCTCAATTGTAGAACACTGCCGATTAATTCCTGTTTTATTATTTATCCTTAATATTTTGTTTTCTTCATATTCACTCACACACTAATCTCTTGCATCTTGATGACTATTGTTTATTGCCTTGCTGTGAGAGAGAGAGAAATAACAGCAGATAAAATATATGCAGTGTTTGATAAAAGTGACAGTAATGATCAAAAGGGGGTTCAAAATGTATTCAATTAACAATATCATACATAGATGCAAATTTCTATGGCAAGAAAGCATTAATAATGATGAGCTACTGAAAACTAATGTTCTTTGTATACAAGAGTTAATCAAAGGGTTGCTGAAGGGGATTACTGTGTGAATGGTATGAGGATCTGTGGGGGGAAAGGTAGCAGTTAACTGTAGCTTAAGAGTGCAGTGGTCAGGAAAGGATCCTCTTGGGTGTTGATTCCACAAGATAGAGGTTCATAAGAAGCTTTTTAAGTGGAACTTACTCCTTACTAACAATGAACTAACTAATGAAAAGAATGAGGGTAGTTAGTCTCCATTAAGTGATGTAGAAGGTCTCAGCTGTGAGGGTGAGGGTTGGCAGAACTAAGGAATGTAGTTTGTCTAAACATTTTCCATGGCAAAAGCAATAAACATGAAGTTTGCAAGGTTTTGTCTAGGGTGAGAAACAATTCATCACCCACAAGACAGCGTAGATGCTTTTGAACTCTCAAGACTAGAACATGAAGAATGGGCAGCTCCTGCTCAGATATGGCAGCAGTTATCTATTTATAGCCTCATCTGATCTTGGAAAGGGAAAAGCATAGCAGGAGCAGTCAGATACTTACTAGCATGGTACAAGGAACTCTTAGTGATGTACTATACATACAAGTTATTGAGGTTTGTGTTCAAGGCAAGCAATCCCCTTGAAAGAACTCCTGATCATTACAAGAGGATTAAATTTAACCTATTTAAAACCATCACTAGATTCTTGTGCCAAGACTTAATATTTAGCATCAGTTTGGGACAACTGGTAAGGTTTATTAGGACAAAGGACATGGCACTTTTAGAATTTAAAAAAAAAAAAAAAAAAAAGTTAATTAAAAGTATAATTCTTATTTCTCATCAATAGAGGTAGATTTTAAATGCATGAAGAAAGCACACTAAAAATAAACAGAAGTGAAGCACTTCTTAAACCAAATGAAAAATAAAGGTTAAAGGACTCAAAATTAGTATAGCATCTATTTCTGAGATGAGGTATTGTAACTATTTACATTGTTCAAAGTTCTGTCCTTATCTTGATTGTCATGTTTAGATTTCAGCCATTGTACACTCCAGCCTTCTTCAGGTAACATGCATTGGAATTTTTAACTGAACTATTTATTTCATCCACCAGGGTAGAGTGTTCTAGTTCCATGTGCCATGCACCTTCCTAATATCCGTTTCAGTTAATTCCCTTTAGTAACTCAACTTTCCAAGTTTTTGTTCACCTCTGCTGTGACTAGGTATTGAACTCACAACTCTTTAGATCAAGTCACTGGATTACTTCAATTATCCACTGAGCCTCATGAACTTAGTTATTCAGATTATACATCTAAATATGAAAAACATTTGTATATAATTCTAACAATGGTATAATTTTGATACTCAAAGAGAGTGATATTTTTTCTATCAAATTTCAGTTTAGAAAAACTTGAATTAACCATGATCAAACATTTAGTTTCATGGATTTAATTGCACAATTAGATTGGCATCTAAGTCCCACCCTTTTACTGCTGAAATAATTAAATGTAACAGTTTCTATTTTTTGCACTTCCTGCCTGTGAAATTCCTTTCATTTACTTGCTTCCCTCATAGCCACAATCCTCAAAGATTTAAATGCAACATCAATTGCCATCTTCTATTTTCTTGAATCCCATTGACCTTTTATTCTTTCTTTAATACCTACTGTATCAGGTTTCTGTACACTAGTGGCGATCCCACCTTGCTTCGGATACAAAAAATTCTTATCCATACTGAAATGCTCAACAAACTTGCCTGCAAATATTGGTCGATGGCTCTCAGAATTGATCAGAACAACGTTCCACCCCACCATGGTATTCATGGCTAATGAATGCTATGTCCAGATGAGAACAAGAAGGTTGTGCTCAAGTTTAAATTTGCTGGCATAGAAACAATGAAATTCTAGGACTTAGATTTGAAAAAAGTCTGAAAGGAGATTATATATATTTTCTAAACATATACTGTTAAATATAAGAGACAATTTCATTATTGTCTATTATATTTAATCATGAGCCGTTCTAAACATCATTTTGGCTCTAATTTCAATTGAAAATAAAGACAAAAATTCTCCAACATTTGAATAATTTTTTATTAAGTTGGTTCTAAGCTTTCGGCTCACATGAGCCATCTTCAGAGAGGTTACAAGGGCGTTAACACAAAAACATCCACCATCAGCGACGATTTTATCTTGTGTTGATAAATTCCGCTAAGCAACGGCAACAGTTACAAAAAATAGCAAACACAGTTTGCAAATTTGTAATGCGGTTCTATGATGTCACACCGCTTGAGAGCTCCAAATGATAACAGAACCATATATTTAAATGCAATGTAAGGTGTTATGACCAGATTTAAACGTGATTTTATTAAGTGTGGGTTGTTTAGATTTAATGTAGATGGCCTCCAATATCTGAAGGTTCTTTTTACTGTGTGTATGAGTGAGGATTATTGTATTGTTGACTAAAATCTGTCTGATATTACATACATGGCCATGTTTTGACTGAGAAATAATGTTTAATTGTACTTCAGATATTGGAGACCATCTACATCAATGTTGGAAAATTTGGATTTATTTTCAACTGAAATTAAAGCTATAATACAATGTTTAGAACGCCTCATGATTAAACATAATAGACATTGTCTCTCTCTCTCTCTATATATATATATATATATATATATATATATATATATATATATATATATAGAGAGAGAGAGAGAGAGAGAGATATTATTGACATTATAGCAACACAAAACTGCGTTGCCTTTAACAAATGTCACAAATAAGCCTGAAATTCAGAGTTGTTACATATTCTTGATATAGTCAACAGTTTTGATACCAGCAGACACTTGCTTGCTGCCACAAGTTGAAATTCAGGAGTATAATTGGATCATTCTTGGACAGCATAAAGAAAAAACAAAAACAAAAAGCAGATAGTCAAAAGGAAATTAAGAGACGTAATTTTAAATGAATAAGTTACTTCATCTTGATATCTGTTCCATTATTCTATCTGACCAAAATCTTGTTTTATAAAATTGCTAATAATTTTGGAAATGCATTTACTTCAGTTTTAATACCAGTTTTATAATTCTGTCTAGTCTAAAATTAATTTTATAGGATTGAAGATATTTTTTAGCATTCAACACTTGTACAGGTTAACCATTGATTTTCTAGCAACTGATGGTCTCATACCTCTATTAATCTGGACAAAAATAAAAGCAAGCACACATTTAAATCTCCTACAATTGTCAGACTAATTCACCATATGGCCACAGGTGGCAATGTATTTAATGAAGGTTTGATATAAGTTGCTAACAGTCGATGATAATGTAGATCTATGAGAGATGTATAATTAGTGAGTCAGGTGTGTAATTGAATTGCTAGGTCACCTGTTGGTCCAGCAAAACAGATAATCTGGCACAGTTCTGGAAACAAGGGTACTGGAAAATTGGCAGTGTTTCTATAATTGTTAGTTGATTTTGTTTAGTGGTACATCTGTGGGTTAATTATTGCCAAAATGTAAAAATATATTGTTGCTAATTTTTCTGTGTAAAATGTGTTTTTATACTTTTATATTATTTTCTGTTTGGGGGTTCACCTTTTGTCCATAGATGGGATCCTGTAATTATTAATTTGCTACTATTACTCATATATATATATATATATATATATTCCCAGAAGTTGAGATATATATATAACAACCATAAGCAAGTTGCATGGACAGAAAAAAGAACTTCCAAAAAGACAATTTTTTTTTTTTTTTAAATTTAATTTTTCTTACGTTCTTATAACTTCCTTGTTTTCTGGACATAAATTATGTAGAAATTGTCCATATGCACTGTATGGCTAGAAAAGAAAAGTTTAACAAAAAAAAAAAAAATTAACTGCAACACCTTGTCAGTTGTGTTAATGAAACTTGTATAAAAGATGGATTGCTAACCAAACACATCTATCTGGTGTTTGTTTACATTATACAACATGCCTAAGTCTACTTTCTCTGCCCTGATAGCTTAGGAGCAGAAAACCAGACTAATTTCAAACAAGTCAGGTTTCAATACTGGCTGGAAGCAATCAGATGTCTAGTCACACTGAGGAGCTGTGATACAGCAAAACAGGCCTGTATGCAGATGACTATATTATATATTATTTTATCCCAAGCAAATCAATAAAGCCACTAAGAACAGTGGAGGTAGTTTGAAAGAATATAAGAAAAGGAAAAATATTAAGGAGCGAGGATAATGATTAACATTGCATTTTAATTGCTGATGATTGAACTTGATTGGAAAGCAAAAAGCCAGAAAAGAGTGCCACAAGCAAAAAGTGCAAGGTAATATAACTTAATAAAAAGCTTATGGCTACAACTAACCATTTCAAATGAGACCAACCATCAATCTAGTACTTTTTTCATTACTAATGTTCACCCAATACAAATCCCAAGAGCCACTCAAGGTATAACGCTACTGTGTGAAGTTATATTAGCATAGGAAAGAACAAGCATTAGGAATATTGTGTTGAAGTAGACTTTAGAAGGAAACAGAAACAATCCTAAACAATAATGGGGAGGAGTGTGAACCAGATGATAGGTAAACATATGCTTCTTTTAGTGGAGGAGAGATTTTAAAAAAAGTAAAATAAAAGGAAATGAAAGATAGTAATTAAAATTTTAAAATTGTGGCTCAGGCATTAGAAGACTCAAAGATCCACAAAATCAAATTCCAAACTGGAAACAAAATACAAACCTCTACTTCCACTCAAGAGCACAAATTCCATCAAGTCTGTCCTTCCAAGTAATGGCTGCCCAACAGATATACTAAGAAAATAGTCATTAAAAAAAATTTTTTTTTTAAATTTCATATATATATATAATCTGCATTAAAAATACAGAACTTGTAAATCTTTACATGAGTCATGATTTCTACGTTTACAGGAAAAATTACAAATTATTGAATTCCCAAAACTAAACTTGCATTTGTCATCGCCTAAAATATAATTATTTTTTCCTAATACAACTAAACATCTATAATCTATCTCCTAGCATATATTAATTCTCCCATCTTCAAATTATTGGTTTGGCTTAACTGATAGATCACCCACTAAGTCAACTATATATATATATATATGACATGCAATGTATTAAGAGAAAAAAAAAAACTTTCCTGTCTGTCTCTTGTTCACTACTTTAAGTGAAAAATAACTTAAAATCCTGTAACTGTTTTACAATGACAATAACTTTTCAGACTTGCTAAATGCTACAGATGTATCATTCAATTTCATTACTGGCATAGAAAATGTCTGGGTCTTCAATCATTTCAAGTCCCTTAACCCCTTACAATCCAATTTCTCCTATCCATCATGACCTGACTTTCTATTGGTTCACTGAGACAAACACTCCAAAAATCTCTCCCACCTTAATTGTGCTGTTTTTAAGCTTCTGTATATAATGATTCTAACAGAAAAAATATTTCACTGCCTGACGTGGTTCTACTAAGATAGTGCCAAAACGACAGCTCATGTTGCAGTAAACTACATTTTTATTATAAACTTATTACCATTATATATATATATATATCCAAGTGGGTACAGAACGAAAAATTCTTTCAACGTCCAAAACATTAATTTAAAACAGTGCTCAATATATAATATACTATATAGAGCTGTGTGTATATATATATATATATATATATATATATATATGGGAAATGAGTTTTTTTTTTCATACAACCCATCTTGTTCTTTATGACTTTTTCAAAATAAAGTGAGGCTTATATAGATGTAAATGAAGGAGAGAGAGGGGGTTGCTATTTTTTTTTTTTTAAAAACAAATTTTTCAGGTATATAATCTAGCTGATTTCACTTATCTTTTCATCACTATTGTTATTAAATGCCCCACATTGTGTTAAAAGAAGATCTGCCAAGAAAGATGAAGTCCAAGAACCTGAATATAAATGTACTGCAGCTGGTCCCACTGTTAATGCACTTTCTATACATTTGTAATTAAATTTGCAAAGTCATGGCACTAAAGCAGAAATTATAGATTTAATAAAACATTCAACATGAATGCTACAATGCAAGTTTTATAGTAAAATAAAGACAATGTTTTCTGTTCATAGGTTACCTGAACAAAGCAAACTACCAATGCATTCATACCACGATCTAAGATTTAAGTAAAATAAAAATATTCTTTTGATTCATTCAGTACACAAAATGATTTCCTCTTTTTTTTTAAAATCATATCACCCCGAGCAAGGCGGTAACGCCACTGATGTGCAGGGGGCTACGTAAGATTGAAAAGATTCGGAAAAGAGAAAGCCGGAAACCACATCCTAAACAGGAACAAGGGATGAGCCTCTTCACCTGTTCAATAGACGTCGGTGGAGTGTGAACCGGGCAATAGTTTAGTCTATCTACTCCAATTGAAAAAAATAAGACAAGAAACTAAGAAAAAGGATTGAAGTTTTTACACTTCATGTAAATTTAAAAGCTTTTATAATACTAATTATAATTGTTCATGTTTAACACCTCAAAAACAAACTTGCTTTCTTTTAATCAACTGAGAGAAAGTCTGTTACCTTCAACCAGTATGGCTGAGGCTAACCTCCAGAAAAGGTGACCTATTGTGCCTTCTCGGACTAACATTTTCAGCTGATATTAAGTAGAAAGAGCATATTGAATCAATTGCCAAGTCTGCAGCTAAGAAAGTGAATTCACTATGTAATGCTAGACAATCTTGCCAGAATCTATTTTACATATTTGTAAGTCTACCATTTGTCCTTGCTTTGAATAATGCCAACACATCTGGCAAGGTGCTACTGCTATATATTTAGAGATTCTTGACAAAATACAAAGAATCTACAATGTTATTGATCCTGACATGGCATCTTGGCTTCAGTCCTCTTTCTCATCGCCATGACAGCTTCTCTGTATCTTTTCTATAAATAATTTCATCGCAATTATTCTGATGAACTTTCAATGTTGCCTGGATTTTATGAATTTAAACTTTGTAATAGATTGGTGGCAAGGTCTCATTTTACAGTTGAAATGACTAAATGTAGTCATAAGTTCTAAGCTAACAGTTTCTTCTATCACACTTCTCGCTTGTAGAAGTCTTCTAGCTTCTTGCTTCCCAGTCAACTTTGATCCTCAAAAATTTAAATGCAATGTCTATTGTTACCTTTTAATTCTTGTTCATTTTTGCCACTCTCCTAAATAGATTTTTTCTCATATTCTGACATTCAGTAAACCCCTGCATCCTAGCAGTTTTATTACCTTGCTTGCGATAAAAAACACAAGCATCAAAACAGTTATATATTTCAAGTGCATATTTTCTCTTGTATGCACTCACTTCAGAACGTAGGCAATTGTAAGTCCACAATGTCCTTGTCTTCGTAGCACTTGATATTTACCTCTTAACTATCCTTCCCAGTCCCTGTTTTTACCATCCACTTAGACAAATTTAAGTTATTTGCCGTTTCCCTTTACCTCTTTCTTCCACTATGCCCTACAAGTGTCAAGTTCTCCATTTGCGCACCACCACAAAAAAAACACTTCCCTTTAAAACCTTGTTGCTTCAATAAGGATGGTGAGAATACCATGGACTGAATATGTCCATGGTATTCTCACCATCCTTATGTAGAAGGATCTTTTCCCCACAAGGCACACCTTGTTTTTTTTGAACAGGAGTTATTTTCACTTGTTTCCTGTTTAGGATTGGGTTTTTCAGTTCATTTCTAAAGTTTATTTCAAGTCTACCTTCAATGTCTGCACCTAATGTCGACTTTTTTTTTTTTTTTTTTACCTCAATAGTAGATAGGTTCACCTATTGTCCAGTTTATACTCTGCTCCCAGTCTTTTTGAACATTAGTAAAGCTTTATCCAATAGTAACACATTTAGAATTTACAGTTTCTTAAATTCTTTTCATTCTTTCAAGTAACCTTTTGCATCTTTGCAAAGGAAAAAAAAAAAATGCTTTTCATTTGTGAGGGAATTTTATCACTCACTATCAAAGAATTTGGTAAGGTTATATAACACGTACAGAATGCCACCCCAAAGTTAAGAGCATTTGAGCTTTTGGCCAGATAGACTTAAGGAAACTAGTTTCAAAATGAAGTAACTTACTATATTTTTTGACTTGTAAAACACACCTAATATTGGAAAGAAATTTAAGGTAAATCTCGGAACACATTCACCATGTGTCCTTCACATACTGGTACCAGGTATTGTTTACATTAATCACTCATCCACTTGTTTGTATAGCAATGACATACTAGTTGATGGTTAGTAAATATAAGGGTAGTTTTATTTTCATAAAAGTGAATTACAAATTTTAATATGAATGTAAAAATATAAAAATAAAAGAAATTTTATTAGTCTTCAAATCCCCAAAACTCATCACAGCTGGATTCATATAAAAGCTCTAAACTATCATCAGCAGAGTCATCACTACTGTCAATCATAGACAATAAATGATCCTCACTACCATCCATCTCATAATGGTAACTGATACATTTGTCTTAGAAGATGCACACATATTTCTCAGGGTATTGTTTAGGAAAAAAAGTGTCTCTTATAAGCTGGAAAAATACAGTATCTGCTTAAAATTATATTTCTTATTTTTCTTTGAACAGTAGGCCTGAACCATAGAATAATTCCCCAGGCAGTATTATGGCATTAATATATACAGTTATACAATACATTCTATATATAAATAAAACAAACACATGGAACCAAACTAGTATTCTTATTAAATGTTAATTTTAATGTCAAAAGTTTTTGACCGAAATATTACAAAAGCACCAGATTATTATTTTAAAATCATGGCTCTCTATGACTTCCTTTTCTTCAAGATCTATTAACATGATTGTTTTTGAAAATTTAAGAGAGCACACAGTGCCTTCAGTTTAGAATTGTCTAGACTGGTTAACAACCAAGGCTAGAGTGCTCTGTAAAACTATAATTGGGGGGTAGATGGAGAATGGATGGACTTATGCCTTTGCCACTTCTATTTTCCATGTCAACAAATTTACTCTACACACGCATCCAATAAAAACCTACAAGGCTATGCAAACTCAGATTAGATTGTACTTTTCTACATTGCCATACAGATCAAAAGAGATGATCTATAAAATTTTATTTTGCATATTTATGACATTAAAGCAAGACAGATCAAGATAGATGACATTCAAATCTTTTGTCATGAATATGCAAAATGAAGCACCGGGTATTGTACCAACATTTCCATTACTAAAATAAAAGTGGGAGAAAATTGTGGGAAGCTTTTGTAGAAGCAAATAAAGGTTACTTCTAATGGAGTTTAATGCCAAACCAGAAAATTTAGAATCTGGTCAACAAATGGGATGTAAAGACTTACTAAATTTGACGAGTGAATTCTTTTAACTTAGGAGAATATACATGTTCACATTTCTTAGACATTTGTGCTGTAATTAGTTACAGACCCAAATATTACAATAGAAAAGTTTCAATAAACTGTAAAAAAGCAAAACAATTCATTAAAAATGATGGAAAACAAATTAATGAGGGAAAAATTCAAATCCTCTAAAGAATATCAGCTGTACAAAAGGATTTTACGTTTTATTTTCATATTAACCTTTTAGCCTCCCAAACCCGCACTGTAAACATTGATTCTTAATGTTCTACCCATCATAACCTATCCCATGCATACTCCGCCATAATATGATATTATCACAAACCATGCAGATGTCCTGCCAACTTAGCCAATATTTATAGGGAGGGTTTGAGCATGTTGAATGCTATAGGGTTAATGAATTTGCCCAAACACTATTTGTTTGCTTTATTTTTGAATGTGTGTGTGTGTATATATATATATAGATATCTTACTATAACAAGACTAAAGACCTGAAGAAGCATCTACTGCTAGGAAGGTTGGGTCTGTGTCAGGCCAGAAGGTTTTTTCCTTGTCAAAATCCATCTTGCACACTAACATTTGTCTATGCATGAATTACTTCTGCTATTCATCTAAGTTCTCAACAAAATCCAAAGAATGTAATCAATCCTGACTTGGCATTTCTACTACAGTAACTGTCTCACCACCATAATGAGGCTTCCCTGTCTTTTCTACAAAGATTTTCATGGCAACTGCTCTGACAAGCATTCTGCCTCCCCCGCCCCCCCAATGTGCCCCAACTAGACTGAATCTATGTCCAAACCATTTACTGTTGAAATGAAAATGTAACTGCCACTTCAAACAGTTTTTGTTACACTACCACCTGTGGAAGTCCCTTCTGTTTACCTGATAGCTATAATCTCCCAAAATTTAAACGCAATGTCAATTGCCATCTATCTACTTGAATCCCATCAATCTTTTATACCTTCCTCAATGCTTCCTGTACCCAGTCTTCTCACTGTAACCCAGTGCACTTTAGTGGTGGTTCTGTTTTACTTGGGGTGGCATGAATACTTTAAGATATTAAGAATGTAGTTTTCAAGTTAATTGTTATTTACCCAGCTTATTCTGATATCTTCGCTTCTCAACACCTCATTCAACAACCATTTTAACAGTAGCCCCTATCTTAAGAGGTTCTCAAGCTTTGTATTAAGTGCATTTTATTTATTAAAAATAAAAGAAAGCACAACAAATCGACAGTAACAAAATATTAGTGAGTACACATTTGTTTGTAAGTATCAAGGTTTAAAAAAAAAAAAAAAAAAAAAAAAAACAACCTACCGCCCTAGAGATAAAACCTTACTAAAAAGATACTTTTCCGACCAAGTTGCACATTTTCTTTAAGATGTCTTTATCTAGTTCAGTACATTAATTTCACAGGAGAGAGAAAAAAAAAAAAGTTACTTAAGTGTATGAACTAAATATAACAGTAAAAGAAATGTCAGGTTTGTATAGCCACATACTATATATATGTGTGTATATATGTGTATGGAAGTGAAAGAACAAACAGATTAAAATCCACTGTTACTGCCTTTACTTTTACATCTATAGCACGACTTAGTTTCATGCAGGTGCATATTATTTGATGATTGCATAGAGTTCTGCTATGAACGTAAAATAATATTTATTATATACTCAATAGCTCTGTTATATTACATTGAGTATGGTTTTATTAACACAATATGTGAGAGAGAGAGAGAGAGAGAATCTTTAAATTTAGAAAATTTTTTTACATGTCAATTTTATCCAAATTGTTTTTCTTTTGTTTCCATTTTTGTTCTAAAATATCCCACATTGTGATAAAATCTGCCAAAAATAATCAAATTTAAGAACTCAGGACACAAATTAACTGCAGATAAACTAGCAAATAAAGCACTTTCTAGACATTTGTAAATTATGTTCTCTTAAAAAAAAAGCAGCATCTTATGTAAAAATTGTGGTCAGTCTTGTTATGGTGAATCTGCATCCAAGTTCTTACATTTCACCATTCCTGTGTTGATTTTCTGTTATCACAATGTGGGATATTTAATAACATGATGGAAACCAAAAGAAATAGAACGTCAATGAAATTGATTAAAAAGTTCAACTTCAGTCCCTGAGTTCCAGGCATGCCATATCCATAACATTGCATAATTGGAAACTTAAGTTTATTTGTTTTATGCATAAATACAAGAATTGATGAGATATCACAGCAAAGTATCGCAGATGCAATGAATTCAACCAGAATTCAAACTCAGTAATTCGAAGTCAGAGAGCAGAGTTCATGTTCCAGTTGAATTTGTTGCATTCACTGATGTGCAAATACCATTGGGAAAAGTATAAATCGTCTCTTTCCTCTAGCTATGGGTAAAATAACAGGACAGATTGATTTCTATAGCCTTGGTTGGCAACCAGTCTGCTGCAGAAGGTAACAGCAACCTTTTGCAAAAAGGTCTTCTGCCTGGTTAGTCATGTCTCAAGACATGATTGCCTATGCGTGTATCATGTCTGGTACTTAACCGACCGATTCATCTCAGACGAAATATGTGAAAATCAGTAGAATGTTTTAAATTTTCTATTCAAAATTTTTATTTAGCAAGACCATTGTCAGTCAATCTTGAAGAACAGCCAACATTTTACATAAAGCATATTTACAATGTAAGTCACAACATGCTTATTGTACATGCAGCAAACTTTCTGCGGTCAACTACAGGGTGCAGTAGGTAAATTATCACTATTTTATATTTTTAGTCTTGCATATGCATGCTGTTTTGTAAACTGCATAGTATATTAATGGCAACTGGGCATAGTCTGTGGAGAAAGAGAGCACCATGATGCAATTCACTGCTAGAGATTTAGAAATGGCATGCTGCAAACATTACACTTATATTTGGTGATCTAACTCCCAAGACTGCAATCCCCTTGACTGCCGAGCGCAGTTGAGTGAGAGATCAACAAAACTCCTTGTAACACCAAAGACAAACTAAAGGCAAGGATCATGGCAAAATTCACCAACTTAAGGAGACCACCCAAAAGTGGTACAGGAGATTCTAAAGTTGTCTGCAGGCTGTAATTGAAGCCAATGGTGATTTTTTTTTTTTTAATAAATTTACTCTAGTTTTTCAAGATAATTTGTGTAATTTTTGTTAAATGAAATGTCAGTGTTATTTACATTTTTGTGTCATTTAGACGACAACTCATCCATCGCACCCTGTATAATCATCAAAATTTGTGGTCGATTGACAGTTCAGGATTAGGTGGGAAACACAGCCAGACAGAGGTATAAAGAAAAAAGGTCAAACAGCCATTGCTAAACTTTCTATGCGAACAGATGCATGCTTATGTAAATATGATACTAGTAAAATACCCCTGTAATGTGGCATTTATTTGGTAAAAGATACAAGTGAAATAATGGTTAGTGTACAGGAATGAGAAATAGACAAGCAGAGTTCAAATCCAGGCAGAGTTCATTACATTCACAAAATACTGTTGCTGGTGGGTTATAATCCCTATCTTCTTCCTTCACCTATAGGTTAGAGAGAAACTCAGCTACCCGATGCTGTATAAATATGGATTACCCCCAGGTAGGGTGTTTATCCAGATGCTGTTGACACCAATAGGTATAGGGTTTACTGTTATCTTACCCACATATCTTCAAATTGTGCCCCCTTGATGTTGCAGAGAGTGAACATTTAAAAAAAGAATGAACCAAACACACATTTGCAAAAATATCAAGAATGACATTGCTTTCTTAATGAACATTCAAAACCATTTTAAATATGAATGCTATTACAAGCCATCTTACTATCCACATCGCCTGGTCCACACTCCACCCACGTCTATTGAACAGGTGAAGAGGCTCATCACTTGTTCCCTGTTTAGGATGTGGTTTCCGGCTTTCTCTTACCCAATCTTTTCACTCTTGCGTAGCCCCCTACACATCAGTGTCGTTACCGCCTTGCTTGGGGCGAGACAATTAAAAAAAAAAAATTCATTCATATCACCTACCGGTAAAAGAATTACTTTGGTATGACTTTCACACTATATTTTTCAACACACACACACACACAGCAACCAACCACACACACACACACACACAGCAACCAACCACACACACACACACACAGCAACCAACCACACACACAGCAACCAACCACACACACACACACACACAGCAACCAACCACACACACACACACACACAGCAACCAACCACACACACACACACACACAGCAACCAACCACACACACACACACACAGCAACCAACCACACACACACACACACACAGCAACCAACCACACACACACAGCAACCAACCACACACACACACACACACAGCAACCAACCACACACACACAGCAACCAACCACACACACACACACAGCAACCAACCACACACACACACACAGCAACCAACCACACACACACACACAGCAACCAACCACACACACACACACAGCAACCAACCACACACACACACACAGCAACCAACCACACACACACAGCAACCAACCACACACACACACAACAACCAACCACACACACACACACACACAGCAACCAACCACACACACACACACACACAGCAACCAACCACACACACACACACACACAGCAACCAACCACACACACACACACACACAGCAACCAACCACACACACACACACACACACACAACCAACCACACACACACACACACACACACAGCAACCAACCACACACACACACACACACACACACAGCAACCAACCACACACACACAGCAACCAACCACACACACACACACAGCAACCAACCACACACACACACAGCAACCAACCACACACACACACAGCAACCAACCACACACACACACACACACAGCAACCAACCACACACACACACAGCAACCAACCACACACACACACACACAGCAACCAACCACACACACACACACAGCAACCAACCACACACACACACAGCAACCAACCACACACACACACACAGCAACCAACCACACACACAGCAACCAACCACACACACAGCAACCAACCACACACACACAGCAACCACACACACACACACACAGCAACCACACACACACACAGCAACCACACACACACACAGCAACCACACACACACACACACAGCAACCACACACACACACACACAGCAACCACACACACACACACACAGCAACCACACACACACACAGCAACCACACACACACACACAGCAACCACACACACACACACAGCAACCACACACACACACACAGCAACCACACACACACACACAGCAACCACACACACACACACAGCAACCACACACACACAGCAACCACACACACACAGCAACCACACACACACAGCAACCACACACACACAGCAACCACACACACACAGCAACCACACACACACAGCAACCACACACACACACCAACACCACAAGACAAATTAAGTCTTTCCATTTTTCTATAGAACAAATCCCCAAATTACAAAACACAGGAGCTTAATTTTAGAATTAAGCAGTGAATAGGTTCAATAAATGGTATGTTTTTACTAAATTTTGTAAAATGAAGATTAAAAACAAAGTTTTAGTGTTTACTTCCTTAAACTGCAGGTCCTGAAGGGGATTAAATTTCTTGAAACTTATTTTAACAGAAAGGGGGAAATATTGGACTCATTATCCAGTTGTCAATTTTTTTTTTAATTGTACAGTTTTCTTCTATACATTTACTAAATAAATTAAGTTGTTCAATATTTGGGACTGAGTTACACACAGGCACTAAATGTCCCAAGCACTAAGAGCACAAACACACATTGTGGTGTAATGGATATCATCTACAAAAGATAAAACTGGGAGCCAAGTTTGAATTCCAGTTAAATTCATTTTATTCACTTACACGCAAATACCCTTGGGAAATTTATTAGTCCATTTCTTTTCCCTCCAGCTATGGGCTGAACAGCAGGACAGATTTGGTTCTATAACTTTGGTTGGCAACCAGTTCACCACAGAAAGAAATGGCAGCCTACTGCAGGAAAATCTGCCGTCAGTCATGTCTTTCGAGGCATGATCACTCAAGCATGTATCATGTCCGACATTTAACTGACTGATATATCTAAATACAATCCATGTTTGTACACAAACGGGATTTTTTTATATGCCATATCCCCTGTCCCCTCTGTTTATCTACCCTGCAAGTATCAGATTTTCAAAGCCCTCCCCCCATTATGTGCCCTAAAAACCTGAACTTTTTCATCATGCTAAGTATTACTTTCCTTTTTGTTTCTATTTCTCAAAATTTTTCCCATTGTTCACATTTATCCTCAGCATTTTTCTGTAGAACAATATTTCTGCTGCAAGTTTTCTTTTTATCTTTGAGATAATTCAGTATTCACTACCATACAAGACAACAGATACGTAGCAATTTAGCAATCTTCCTTGTTTCTAGTGAAATTTTGCTATTTCTCGGTATATTGCTAAGCTTTTGGAATGCTACCTTGTATATCCCATCATGCATTTGGATTGCACAGTCAAACTTTTTGTCCTCTTAACCAGATATTTAAATTAACACTTATTTGGTTCTGGTATCTCCAAGTCACACTGGGTTCATGCCTTTTGCTAACAACCATGCGTTTTGTTTTCTTGCAGTTGATGTTTAATCCTTTCTTCTCACTTTCCTTCACTAACATAAGGGTAAACATTCTAAATTTCACCGGATTTCCAAATTGTTATCTTAATCCTACCATGTGTCGTAAATGAGGACAGATGATATTTATTACAAATCCATCATAAAATTTATGTGCCACTGAGTTGTAAATGATTTCCTGTTAAATGTAACTTTTTTTTAAAATGTCATTTTTGTTATTTTTAGAGTATAAATCAGACACTTCAGTAGAACTGCGCATATAAAATTCGTAAATGTATATCACATGCTGAAAAATCATCCTGCATAGAGATCACATGCAGAAGTGACACCAGAAAATTAATCTTATTGGCATCTTAGTTCATCACGCCATAATATTCCTCCAGCAAGTTTTCTTAATTGAATGTTTTTATTTTTTCTACTAATGTTCACCTAATACAAGGCCCAAGAGCCACTCAAAGTATAGGGATACTATATGGAGTTATATTAGCATAGGATATGACAAGCATTAAGAGGACAGTGATGAAGGAGATTTTAGAATGAACTGGAAATCCAATTCTAAACAGGAAACGAGAGAAACCTCTACTCCTGTTTAAAAAACTGGGAAGGACTGAACGGAATAATAGGTAAACCTATATACTGCTATTCATGGAGAAGGGGGGGGGGGATAGATAATGAATAAAATTTCACAACTTAGTGTCAGACATTAGTATAGATCTGAAAACTTAAGGAACTGTAAAGTCCAATCCCAAACAGGAAACAAAGGACAAACCTCTACTCACATTCAAAAGAGCACAAATTCCATCAAGTCTGTTCTTCCAAGCAATGGCTATGCAACAGATATAGTGTGTGTGTGTGTGTATATATATATATATATATATATATATATATAGAGAGAGAGAGAGAGAGAAAATAAGTTTTTATGTGACATTTTAAACCTTAGGACTTTTTAAGAATAAAAGTGATATTTTCATAAACACAACTACACATGTAAATGAAGGAGAGGGGGATGCTGAATTTTTTTTTTTTTTTTTTTTTTTTTTTACACATTTTTTAGATAGATACAGAATCTAGCTGATTTCACCTTTCTTTTAATCAGTATCATTATTAAATACCCAACACTGTGTTTATAGAAGATCTGCCAAGAGAGATGAAGTCCAAGAACCTGAATATAAATGTACTGTGGATGATCCTACAGTTAATGCACTTTCTATGTTTTCATCTTAGTTATTTACTCTTAATTAAAGCAGCATTTTTAAAAATCAATTTTATGGTCAAACGCATAACTGTGAGCAACTAATGATTTGAGGCATTGTATTGTTTTGTGAAAAAATCCCATTTGTGATCATCTTTCCTAGGTATTACGTTACACTGTAATGACAATAGCCTAGAACAAGTATTCATCACAAATCAATTAAAATGGTCTCAAATTTCTATTCTCACCATAATCAAATTTGGAATAGTTAAGATTCGATTCAAGAGCACTCAGAAGTTGTAGCCCTCAATATTTACATGAAAAATATATTGAAGATACTTTTAAGCCCCAACAACACCCTAATTATTCCATACTCAACATAAAAGGAGTTCAGTTAAGTGACATATGTGATACACATCTTGGACGATCATGTCTCTTGAGACCGGACTGACTGGGCAGAAGATTATTCCGCAGTAGGTTGCCATTGCTTTGTGGTAGACTGGTTGCCAGCCAAGGCCATAGAACCTAATCTGTCTTATTTAACCCCTAACTGGAGGGAAGAGATGGATTAGTAGATTTCTTAAGTGTATTTGTGCATAAGTGAATGCAAGAAATAAAAGGATCAAAATCCCATAATAGAACTATACCAACTGTCACAAGTACAACTGGAAAGAATTTATCTAAGCTTAACATAAAATTTGTTACTACTAGATCAAGAACAATAAAAGACAAACTAGAACTTGGAGGAAATTATATCACCTGTAATAACTGCCACGTAGAATACATTGGAGAAACTTTAAGGAATTTAAATAAGACTATCTGAATGTAAAACTGACATTTTACAAAACACCACATCAGTCAAGTGATAACCATAATGAGCGACCCTATTTTGATTCTAATTAAAAGCAAAAGCAATTTGATACAATAATGTATAGAAAGTGCTTTAATTGCTAGATCATCTACAGTAAATTTACATTTCGCCTTTCTTGGTATATCTTCTGTTACTACAATGAAAAATAAAGTGATAAAAACAAATATAAAAAAGTTATTGAAATCAACCCAAAAATTTGTATTAAGAAAAAAAAAAAGTTATAATAAATTATTTTCGCATCCCCTATCCCCTTCATGTCATATGTAAAACATTTAAGTCAGTCAGTTAAGTGCCATGCGCGATACACGCTTGGGCGACCATGTCTTGAAAGAGACATGACTGACTGGGCAGAAGATTATCCCGCAGTAGGTTGCCATTGCTTTCTGCGGTAGACTGGTTGCCAACCAAGGCTATAGAACCCGATCTGTCCTATTATTTAACCCATAACTGGAGGGAAGAGACGGATTAATACCTTTCCCAGATACTCTTAAGATTGATGGCAATCCATAAATCAGGAAAAATAAAACAGTTATTGTAGACATCTGATAAAGTCATCACAAAATCTCATAAGTTTGTAAAAAAATAAAAACAGTAAAAATTAAAAAATAAAACTCATGATTCAAAAGGTTAAGAGAAATAAAACAAAAATTGCAGTATAACCATCATATGAAAACATTAAAAAGGATTTAAATTCATGCTGTACATGAAAATGAACAAATCCAAGTTAAATTATTGTTAAAAAGCAAATTCAGATTCAATAGAACACATTACCTTTTATATTCTCATCACAATAGGAGTCACTTCAGCAAGTGTAAAATCCATACTAATTAAAACTGTGTGTGTGCGTGTAGATAGTCACACACACAGGTTGTACAGGGATTATGAACTATTTGCTGTGGGAAATGGGGTAAGACAAGAAAATAAATCCAACTTACCAGTTGGTAGTCTGGAATTCTTTACCAATAAATTTTTTGTCAGAGCCACTTATTTCTGTTACATCATACAAATCAGGGTTATGACCAATAGACATTTATTCAATCAGGTTCTCTAGTAATGTTACTTAACCAAATTAATTTACTGTCCAATAGGAAAATCACATGAGCTAATCAACCAATCAGTTGATGATTATCCTGATCAGGTGACTAGTGTATGGGATGGTTTGACATTGAAAATGGTTTTCCTTTTAGCCACAGCCCAGCAGCTACTCACCAAGACAAAAACACAAGGATAGGTCCCACCCATCCCAATGGCAAATTAAGTGGTAAAATAAAATCATACAATATTTTGTCAGTCACACTAAAGAGAAATAATCAATGAATTGATATCAAAATAAAATAAATTTCTTGCATCATGAACTATCCAATCAATATGAACCTGTATGAGAGAGGGGGGGAAAAAATGTCTACATGATAGAAAACGTTATGGACAGGTTTTATCCTCTGAAAAATGTAGAGATTTTATTTTCAACAAGTATTTATAAACAAAAGTAAAAAAAAAAAAAAATTGAGAGAGAGAGAGAGAGAGAGAGAGAAAAAAAAAAAAAAAAAAGGTATATTTAGGCAGACACTTTAAAACTTAAACTTTTTCAATATTCTTACATTTTCTGTTTGGTAGGAGTAAGGGAGTACAAAACTGGTTGGTATTGTCCATTGTTCCAAGCACTTTCAGCTAGTTTCAAGGGGATTTGTTTCCAACTTTTTTATTTTTTGGGGACTGTTTATGATGTACATTTTGTGCTGCTTGAATTTCAGAATAGACACTATCATATATCGTGTGTATGTAATATATATATATATATATATATATATATATATATATATATGGGTGTGTGTGTATATACATACACTTTTTTTTTTTTGAAAGACTTGTCCAAAGATTTTTTTTTCTCTTGTTATATTCAAGTTCTTTTAATTATTAGTTTTTATCAAGAATGGATGTTATCAGTAATGTTAATAAATCAAGGCTTATTTGACAAAATTCTGGCATTTTAGATTATTGGTATTACAGCTGGAATCTGTTAAAACTTTAAAACTGGGAAATCACACATCAAATTATCATAGTTTGTTTTCTTTGATAACATATATACATAATTTAATGTACAACCCCCTCTGAAAAAAGATATTTTATGTTGGTTATATCTTTTGTATTTAAGGGCTTCTAGAAATTTTACTTTCTTTGCAAGTAATATAAATTTTCCTGTTATCAAAAGTTTATGCTAATATTTTGTTTCTGATATGTTGATTGACATATGCATGAACTACACTCAGTTTGGACAAGTTTGGCAAGTCAACCAATGATAGTGTGGTACAATAAGACACCAACTCAAAAATCCACCCTGACAAGTTCCCCACCCTGGTACCCCAACCACGTGAATTTAAGCATGCTACTAGATTGGCATTTACGTTCCACTCTTTTACTGTTGAATTAAATGTAACCACTACTTCTACTCCAACAGTTCCCTCCCACCTGTGGAACCCTTCCATTTACTTGTTTCTCTGATAGCTACAAGCTCCAAAAATGTCAATGCAATATCTTCAATCCTGTTCATGCTTTATCCTTTCTTCAATACCCACAAGATTTTTTTTCTCATTGTAACCCCCTGCACACTAGTTGTAGTCCTGCCTTACTTTGGTGAAAAGATTAATAAAATTGGGAATTTTCATGCCTTCTGGGAAATTGTATATTCAACACTTAAAACGTTAACTTCCTACACTGACCACACATGTAACTCACCGAGATTAGAGAATCTGACACCCACAGGGGGGGGGGGAGAGAGAAAAAACAAGACAAAATATAACAAGCTACAAGGGATAGGAAGATGTAAAGGGCAATGATCGCCTCCATCCTGAAGAGTGTGGCAAAAAAAAAAGTTAAAAAATAAAAAAAATAAAATTAAAAAAAAAAAACCTTTTCTGAAAGATCCAAATACAATAATCATGGAAATAAATTATATTTTAAAGTTTTACATATGAAAACTTTGAACAAAATATATCATAGGCAAACTAGTACAGTAATTTCAATTTTGCAACCTGAACATAATTTGATAGAACAAGATATACAAACATTGCATGACAATTTGAAATTTTATAAGGTAAAAATAAAATTCAAAAATATATTAAATTTTAGAAGGTAAAAAAAAATTTTAAGTAGTGGAATAAAAAGAAAAGAAAAAATGAAATGAGAACATCAGCTGTAGAAAAGTAGTGTTCCAGTTTTCAAACTCAACTATCACGAGTTCAGTCCTCCATGAATGTAACGTTATGACATGTTATCCAACAAATGCCTGTTTTGATGACAGATGGAACTCCCCCCCACACACACACCCCAGATTAATAATTAGCCGATTTCTCCAGCTTCAATAACACGAGTTGCATGCAGGCAGCCTTTGATACAAATTGCAGTACAATAAAGCTTACCATGAGTTTGTGGAGGGTAAGAGTGAGCCTCCTGCTGTTAACTGTCCCCTCCCGTTAAGTCTCCACAAGGTTGTTCATCGTGCCATGTCATCAAGCAAGCAAGACGTGTCCTAAGCTAGGAATAACTTGCATAGCTTTTAGCAGTAAGTAAGGCAACAACACCTCATGGGCAAGATGGGCAAATAGATTTTTGAAAAGGAGTAATTATCACAGTACAAAGATTAGGCTAAGGAGTATGGAAGCACAATTCTCTTAGTGCTTTTAACAAGAGCAATAAGGTTAATGAAAGAGTGGTTGGCAGGTATGAGGGAGGGCTCAATAGCAGGTTATTTTTATCAGCCAATTTCAGGTTCAGATGTTCTTCGAGCCCTACTTGATTGGGAGATCTAGGTTTTTTTGAAATGCAACATACAGAAATGTTCAGATGTAATTGTGGATGAGAAGAGATACAGAATCAGCAAGTAAAATTTTTCATCACTGCTAATAAGGTTTTTTTTTTTTAATATTCATTCAGGACAACTTAAACTCATACCATTAACAGCAATGTTTTAAATTGCTTGCACCCACTGTGCTGTGGTTTCTGAGGCAGTGTTTTGTTTCCCCCTTAGTCTCTTTCCCTTCTCTGCCTGTTCTCTATAGTTCTTGAGAGATCACTCATTTTAGGTGTTCCCCCACAAACCTTAATACACATGCCATATTTTACAAGTGACAGCTCTCAATAGAATTTTTATCGACTATGTCAATTTTTAATCAGGTACCTCCATAGATTCACTAAAAATGAGCAAACAATGGGTGGGGAAGCTATTAATTAGAAAAGCTTTTATAAAGAGATATTGGGAACATTGTCTTAAGAAAAAAATTTTGATAAATCGTGAACTTTTACAAAATTAGTTTATGTATAAACTTTTCAATTTTTTTTTTCAGTACCCATACATGACATTATCAGAAAATAAGAGCAATAACTATGATGAATTAAGAAACATACCTAGAATTCAATAAAACTACATTACAGAATATTTTGCTAGATTTTTAAAATTACTAGAGAGCTATATATAACTCAGGTTACTCAAGTAAATTTTACAGACACATTACCATTAGAAGAAAAACAAACTTTTAGCTATCTGTAAAGCTGTCAACACCTTAAATAAACCTTTGTTAAAAATGCGTATCTGTGATATTTGAAAATATTTTTAAATAAAATTAATATTTTTTCAAGTCAGATTAATTAATCTCTAATATTCCTAATATTCTTTTATAAAGATTTTTAAGAAAGAATTACATTGAGATCTGATCGCTGGCTAAAAATGTCTAAAATCAGAAATTTCTTGCGATTTAAAAAATAAAAGACTATTTTCAGTTAAATTGAATTAATTTTGAAATATAGCAAATTATGTTGCTTATTAGAAAAATTAAATTTAACCTATTGAAATTAATACTAAAAAACTTCAAAATTTTTCATTTTTAAAAATTTGTTCCAAACTAAGTATTGCATTTCTTTGGAGGTACCTACAATGCTACAACTTAATTGCTATATGATTTTTTTTTCTATCTTGTTTTTCCACAGCATCCCCACCCACCAAACTTCTGCTCATCTAAAAGCTTAACACTTATATATGGACACTGAAGTCAACACCCTTAATGCTTAAATGCAATCTTCAGGCTGGCTCAAATATTTACATACACTGGTTAATGATGTATTAGAGGTAAAAGACCTATTGTACAATAGTATAATAGGTCTTTTAGATGAGCAGTAATAGGTTTCAAATTATTTTAGGGGCCATTGAATAGAAACAATTGTTAACACAAATGCAGATATCAGTAGCTATTTTATTGTGTTCTTTAAATTTGCTTACTCATTGTTTGTTACTATTAGGCCCATGCAAAAAAAAAAAAAAAAAAAAAAAAGAAAAAAAGTAAAATATTTATATTGATATGCTGTCTAAAAATCCTAAATAGACCAAAATCAGTTCAATTTTGTTTATGTACTAACTCTAGAAATAAGGAAGTTTTTGCCATCTCCAAAATTCAATAGATTAATGCGTTAGAAAAAAGTAAACTGAACTTTGGTTTAAAATACTTCGTTTTGAACAAAGTAGGTAGAAATATAAGCAAAAACTAGGTAACTGTAACAAGGCTTAATCCACCCTTCAGCCATAATGATGCCCAAACAAACATTGGAAAATTATTCCTAATCTTAATTCATTAATATTTCTAACAGAATGAAAAGTGAAATTGTGTTTATGTACAGTTATGGTGAACACACAAAAAAAAAAAAAAAAAAACAACATTTGGTTTTGTTTAAAACCCATGTCTCTCAGTACACCCTTTCAAGTAATAAGGGAGTAACCCTCAACACAGAATTCAAACCTCAAGTGGTCTCTTTAGAGACTTTATGGCATACTGTGTGCTACTAATCAGTTCCTCTGAAAAGGGTGAATAGTTCTACACAAACATTTCACACATATAATCAGTGGGGTTAATCTATTGTTTCAGTTCTATAATGAAATTATATAGAAACCAGAGAGTCTGCTATAATAGAGGTTCTCCAGCGGTAGAATTTCCGGGGCTTAACTAACTTTGTGTTATTTTTAATTTTATCTATATTTTTTAAATTTGCAGAATTGAAGTCCATGAACATCATCTTCAGAATAAAATCTATTTAAATACTCTGGCATTCTACTGAACATTTTGTTTATTGAAGTATATTTCAGTTTATTTAATAATCAGTTATGAATTAAAACAAATTACTGCACATGTATTCAAGATTAAAAATACATCAATATTTTCTATTGCTATTAAATTTGTAAAACTCCTCTATAAAAAATAATCTATGTAAATGTACGAATATGAAACAGAATGAAAATTTTCAATAAGATATGCATATATAATTTGGAATGCATCTTTTAAAAGGGGACAGGGAATAACATCCTGACTTATGGTGAAAAGAGGTGCATTGGGAAAAATGTTATATCCACACTAAATATAATAGTGGGAGTAAATTCTCTGGTATATAAGACAGGATTAGATCCGTTTTCATAACACTGCCTAAGAAAGTGCAAAAGAATGCTAACGCCATCAGACAACCAACCTAATGAGCTATTATCCAAATTCTGATGAATAGAGCATGCAGAGAGAGTTTGTAAGAGAGTCCCACATTTCAAACCAGAAATAGGACAACAATTCAGTCTTGTTAAAGACAGTTGAACAAAGAACACAATATTTATATTCAGAATGTTATTTGAAAAAAAAAAAAGATTCATTTTGTTTATTGAAGTGTGCTTCCGTTTATTTATTCAATAATTAATAATGAATTACAACAAACTGCAGTACATGTATTAAAGTGTAAAAGTCTGTCAACATTTTCTATTGCTATTAAATTTGTAAAACTCTACAAAAATAATCCATGTAAATGTATATGTACAAATATGGAACAGAATGAAGTTTTCCAATAAGATATACATATTATTTGGAAAGCACCCTTTGAGTTGAACAATCTTGGAAAATTGTGTGTGTGTGTGTGTGAGGTGACATGTGTTGAAAAAGATGCGATGCATAACCACTGTGCTATAACAAATATCGTGTGTGTGTGTGTGTGTGTGCACACACACAGTATTCAAATAGCAATAGTAGATAATTTTTTTTAACCATACACAGGTTCAAATACAGATGTTAAAAATTCTAACATAATATTTATTTCTGATTAATATAAACATATTTAATAGGTACACATGTTTGAGTAATCATACTATTTTTTTTTATTATTTACCCCACCCACAACCTCAAAATAGTGAAATTAAATTTACTGGCTGTGAAATCAAAACTCTTATTAAAGAAAACATGCCTCTTGTAAAGAAATTGGTCTTAATCTGAAACCAGATTTGAGCCAGACATGCTTTACTATTAAGTCATGGGAAGCCATTAGAGCAAAGCAAGGTTCAATTACCTTTTTGAAGAAATGTACATACCTTGAGACCTTTCAAAGTCTAAATCTGCTAACTTCATTTTTGTTCCCAAAATATAAAAGTGATTTTTAAGCAATGAATACAATATTTACTGGGTACATTTAGTTTTTATTTTTTTTTTAAATGAAATTAATATATACCAGCCTAGAGACTGAAAGATTACTAATTAATAACTGTTGCAGTTTTTGCACTGAAGGTTATAATTGTGCTATGTCAGTTGCTAATCGGCTTAATGTACCCAAAATGTTAGGAACTTGGTAGTATTAAGCTGAAAGCTGACTCCTTAGTATTCAGAGAGAGAGAGGAGAAAAAGAGAGAGAGAGAAGAGAGGAGAAAAAGAGAGAGAGAAGAAGAGAGGAGAAAAAGAGAGAGAGAGAGAGAGAGAGGAGAAAGAGAGAGAGAGAGAGAAGAGAGGGAGAAAAAGAGAGAGAGAAGAGAGGAGAAAAAGAGAGAGAGAGAAGAGAGGAGAAAAAGAGAGAGAGAGAGAAGAGGGAGAAAAAGAGAGAGAGAGAGAGAAAGAGAGGAGAAAAAGAGAGAGAGAGAGAAGAGAGGAGAAAAAGAGAGAGAGAGAGAGAGAAAAAGAGAGAGAAGAGAGGGAGAAAAAAGAGAGAGAGAGAGAGAAAGAGAGGGAGAAAAAGAGAGAGAGAGAGAAGAGAGGGAGAAAAGAGAGAGAGAGAGAAAGAGAGAAAAAAGAGAGAGAGAGAGAGGAGAAAAAGAGAGAGAGAGAAGAGAGAGGAGAAAAAGAGAGAGAGAGAGAGAGAGGGGAGAAAAAGAGAGAGAGAGAGAGAGAGGAGAAAAAGAGAGAGAGAGAGAGAGAAGAGAGGAGAAAAAGAGAGAGAGAGAAAGAGAGAGGAAAAGAGAGAGAGAGAGAGAAAGAGAGGAGAAAAAGAGAGAGAGAGAGAGAAGAGAGGGAGAAAAAGAGAGAGAGAGAGAAGAGAGGAGAAAAAGAGAGAGAGAGAAGAGAGGAGAAAAGAGAGAGAGAGAGAGAAAGAGAGGAGAAAAAGAGAGAGAGAGAGAGAGAGAGGGAGAAAAAGAGAGAGAGAGAGAGAGAGAGAGAAAGAGAGAGAGAGAGAGAAAGAAAAAGAGAGAGAGAGAGAAAGAGAGGAGAAAAAGAGAGAGAGAGAGAGAGAAGAGAGGAGAAAAAGAGAGAGAGAGAGAAAGAGAGGAGAAAAAGAGAGAGAGAGAGAAGAGAGGAGAAAAAGAGAGAGAGAGAGAGAGAGAAGAGAGGAGAAAAAGAGAGAGAGAGAGAGAGAGGGAGAAAAAGAGAGAGAGAGAGAGAAGAGAGGAGAAAAAGAGAGAGAGAGAAGAGAGGAGAAAAAGAGAGAGAGAGAAGAGAGGAGAAAAAGAGAGAGAGAGAAGAGAGGAGAAAAAGAGAGAGAGAAGAGAGGGAGAAAAAGAGAGAGAGAGAGAGAGGAGAAAAAGAGAGAGAGAGAAAGAGAGAGAGGAGAAAAAAGAGAGAGAGAGAGAGAAAGAGAAGGAGGAGAAAAAGAGAGAGAGAGAGGGAGAAAAAGAGAGAGAGAGAGAGGGAGAAAGAGAGAGAGAGAAGAAGGAGAAAAAGAGAGAGAGAGAGAAGAGAGAGGAGAAAAAGAGAAGGAGAGAGGGAGAAAGAGAGAGAGAGGGAGAGAGGAGAAAAAGAGAGAGAGAGAGAGAGGGAGAAAGAGAGAGAGAGAGGAGGAAGAGAAAAAGAGAGAGAGAGGAGAAAAAGAGAGAGAGAGAGAGGGAGAAAAAGAGAGAGAGAGAGAGGAGAAAAAGAGAGAGAGAGGAGAAAAAGGAGAAGAGAGGAGAAAAGGAGAAGAGAGGAGAAAAGGAGAAGAGAGAGGAGAAAGAAAAGGAGAAGAGAGGAGAAAAGGAGAAGAGAGGAGAAAAGGAGAAAGAGAGGAGAAAAGGAGAAGAGAGGAGAAAGGAGAAGAGGAGAAAAAGGAGAAGAGAGGAGGAGAAAAGGAGAAGAGAGGAGAAAAGGAGAAGAGAGGAGGAAAAAGGAGAAGAAGAGGAAAAAGGAAGAGGAGAGAAAAGGAGAAGAGAGGAGAAAAGGAGAAGAGAGGGAGAGAAAAGGAGAAGAGAGGAGAAAGAGGAGAAGAGGAGAAAAGGAGAAGAGAGAGGAGAAAAGGAGAAGAGAGGAGAAAAGGAGAAAGAGAGGAGAAAAGGAGAAAGAGAGAGGGAGAAAGGAGAGAGAGGGAGAAAGGAGAAGAGAGGAGAAAGAGGAGAAGAGGAGAAAGAAAGGAGAAGAGAGGGAGAAAAGGAGAAGAGAGGAGAAAAGGAGAAAGAGAGGAGAAAAGGAGAAGAGAGGAGAAAAGGGAGAAGAGGAGAAAAGGAGAGAGAGGAGAAAAGGAGAAGAGAGGAGAAAAGGAGAAGAGAGGAGAAAGAAGGAGAAGAGAGGAGAAAAGGAGAAGAGAGGAGAAAAGAGGGAGAAGAGAGGAGAAGGAGAAGAGAAGGAGAAAAGGAGAAGAGGAAGGAGAAAAGGAGAAGAGAGGAGAAAAGAGGAGAAGAGAGGAGAAAAGAAAAGGAGAAGAGAGGAGAAAAAGGAGAAGAGAGGAGAAAAGGAGAAGAGAGAGGAGAAAAGGAGAAGAGAGGAGAAAAGGAGAAGAGAGGAGAAAAGGAGAAGAGAGGAGAAAAGGAGAAGAGGAGAAAGAGGAGAAAGAGAGGAGAAAAGGAGAAGAGAGGAGAAAAGGAGAAGAAGAGAGGAGAAAGAAAAGGAGAAGAGAGGAGAAAAGGAGAAGAGGAGAAAAGGAGAAGAGAGGGAGAAAAGAGAAAGAGAGGAGAAAAAGAGAAGAGAGAGAGGGAGAAAAAGAAGAGAGAAAAAGAGAAGAGAGAGAGAAAGAGGAGAAAAGGGAAAAGAGAAAAGGGAAAAGAGAGAGAGAGAGAGAGATCTGAAATCAAAGTTTCTTCTTTCTATCAATGCTGATAAATAAAAAAAGATTGCTTTTCCTACAAAGGAAAAATATAAACATGACTTGTGAAAGTATTTTTCACAGGAAGCAATCAATTGGCTTGTTGACCTCTGGCAACGACAAGGATAAACACAAGTTCAAGCAAAAATCCTTGTAACAATGAAATGGCAAGCAGACACTAAAACAATTAGGTAAATGGAGAAAAATTGAGAGAATGCAGAGGTTATGGAAGGTCAAAGCTCCACGACTTTCTGGAGACAGAATTTGGCAAAAAAGCCAACCATTAAGATAAATCCTAAAATTTTAATTTTCTTGAAAAAAAAAAAAAAAAAAAAAAAAAAAAAAAAAAAATTTCTAATTACAACTGATGTCAGTATACAAAATTTATACATACACTCACACACATTTGTTTTTTAACTATGTTTCTGTATGCATGCATTTATTGGTGCATGAGTGAGGACTTCTCAATCTAGGCTGGTGGTTATTAATTTTAAGAAAATTAAAAATAAAAATGCACATGTACCTATTAGAAATAGCATTTGTAATAGATTACATATAAATATGTATACACACACACACACACACACACCGTGTACCATATATAAGGCAAAACAAGATGTCTTACGGTGTAGTGGATATTGGCTCAGTATGAGAAATCAGAGAGCAGATTTTCAGTTGAATTTGCCTTGTATGGCAACCAGTCTACCACCGTAAACAATGGCAACCTACTGCAAGAAAAATTTTCTGTCCAGTCAGTCATGTCTCTTGAGATATGATCACCCAAGGCAATTAACTGACTGGTAAAACACAGAAGCAAATAATTATCAAAAGAGTAATACCTCAAAAAGGCACACTGTGGGGCAGGAGAAGCACTCAATGCCACAATGCTGAACATATACGAAGATTTTGTATATTTTGCAAATGACCACGGTTAAATGGTCTGATAGAAGATGTAAAATTGCTTTTATATCTTAGTAGGTACATGTGCAAGTTTATTTTTTCTTTTTAATTCTCTTAAAGAGCAAAATTAACTAGCCTAGACTGAGAAGTCATCTCTCTCTCTCACACACACACACACACAAACATTATCCCCCATAACTAAGTTTCCACAGGTGGTCCCCACAAATAATGAAACTGAAGTAAAACATAGCCATATTTCAACATTATCAGCTGGCATATATCAGTAGCCTTGTAAAACAGTTGATAACAAATTAATACCTAAGCTCTGTATACCTTTTAGTGAATGAAATACTGACCAAATACCCACAATTTACAGACCAACACATAAAACAGTCTGCAGAGAAAGAGATAAAAAGAGAGAGATGACATTCTGACATATTTTAGAATATTTCCAATCAACCCATATGATGATCTCAGATCTTGCTCTCACTGTATAGCATGTTCAAGATGGTCACTTGATAGCTCTATATTTTGCAGACCAAAGTAAGGAATTTTTATATCCCAGAAACCTTTCATGCTGGGAAAATGAAATTTTGCATGGTTACAAGTGTTGTTAATAAAGGCAAATTGGCAGCATCATTTTATCTTCCCTTTGAATTCTTCCTTTTTGGTAGTCTAGTCAGTGAAACATAGGTCCTATTTGAAGAAGGCTCGACAGTTTTGTGTGCCTCACACACATGATATGACTAGGAAAGTAAAAAAACTACATAGAAATAACTCATTACATCAAGCAACTGACTAAGCGACTTGAGATCTGAAAGTCCTATTTTGCTAAGCAAACTGATGGCCCACCCTGACAGTGGAGGTGGTTATTAAAAAGTGTGTATAACTTTTCACATTTTGCTGTCTGCCAAAAATGTAAATCTTGGTTAAAACAAAATTTTATAATTTGAAATCTAATTCAAATACTATCACAAAAATACTAGGCCTAGAAAATAACACTATCAAAAAAGGATATAAGATACCACAAACAAGAATTGAAACTAGTATCCACCACCAAATATAGCAAACAGAACAATGTAAATGGCCTGATACAAATGTTCAAATTAGCATTGTCTTTCTATTCATCTCCTTGTAGAACCTGCCTAATGTTGTTGCAATCAGTGTTCCTATGACCAATGCATATCCTGTTACACATGTGAGACCATGTATCAAGCAAGAGCAGATCTTGCAATGATCAAAATAGCAATGACCTAATGTCTTTCAAATCATAGCTTAAGATGAACATGGAAACTGTGGAACAATGCCTCCAACTTAATAGTCAGCTATCTTTCAGGTTGTAACTTCTTTGTTGATGTTGTGGTAAACTCTACATGCTTGATGTACCAGATGAAGTGCAATGTATTGCCTGGTTTTCCTTCATATATCTAGACAAAACTGGTACCCTGAGGATGCAACCTGGGCAGGCAAAGCAGTTACATCAGCTAAAGTAGAGCAACAAGACTGGATCTCATTTGATTTATGAATAAGCCTGATTATCTCACATTTCCCAGGCCCAAATGCAGCTGATGAGTCGCATCCACCCCATACATGGTGGACCGGCATGTTTTTCAAAACATAGAAGTTTGTCTTCTCTGCAGTTTCATGGATGCTGACCAGCTTCTTCATCTTGAGATTTTTTTCCCCTTGGAACGCTTATGTTAGCCATGTCAGAGGAAAATTGGAAAAGTATGCATCAGCTATGACAGTTACTAAATTTTATTCAGTCTGAATAGTTCAGAAGCAATGTCCACGTCACTTTGGACCACCTGATGTTCATCTTTTTTACAAGGAGCAACATATCTTGAAAAAAAAAAAAAAATTTTTGTTATCATTTGGTCAACAACAACTTGCAATCTGATTTGTTACATTAGCAGAAATTCAAACTGCTCTTTGCTGATGTTCAGTCTTATGTATTGTAACCACAAAAAATGTTTGATCACACATACTTGGCTTTCACATCGCTCAGATACTGTGCAACTATGTCACTAGAGAGCACCTCTATCTTAAACATTATATCAGTTGGTGGCTGAGATTCAGGTAAGTCAGTGGTTAGATGAGGTTTCAGCATAACTGTCTTATTTGGAGATTCTCAAAAATTGAATTTGGAAATGGAGTCATGTTTTCACATCTTTCCAGTAGAATGAGCCTTGAAAACAGAGCATTAAGGTCAATATGAACATTTTGACCAACAATCTTGATAAATTTTTCCAGCTGATCAAGTGTTTGCACTTGAGAATTTTTCAGTGAGCTCTCTAAAACATTCACGTGAAGCTTCTGGATAGAGTGACTAATTTCTTTGATAGTATCACAACTGATTCCAGAAACATTAGTTGCTGTCAAACCAGATGATACTGATTGTAGGTCTGCCTGGCTTGGGGCAAGAGGGCGATGCTTAATGATCCAATTGAAGACATGGGTACTATCAACAAGATCTTTCTTCTGACATGTGCTAGTCAACTTTAAGTGCTGCCCACTGGTTCTGTAGCCAAAACCAGTCAATGTTGTCACAGCATCATGCACTTGAGTGCATGCTATGAACCTACAGCAATCTCATTGATTCTATAAACCCTCGCTTACATGATACATGCTTTGGTGATCATGACTCTTTAGACATGACTTATCAGACAGATTTTCCCACAGTAGGTTGTCATTACTTTCTGTGGTAGACTGGTTACCAACCAAGGCTATAAAACCCAATCTGTCCTATGTGACCCATAGCTGGATGGAAAAGAGATTAATACCTTTCTCAAGAGTAATTGCATGTAATGATGCAGTTTAACTGGAATTTGAATTCTGCTCAATAAATTCTCATTTCAAGCCAATATCCACTGCACCACAATACACATCCTGTCATCACTTGTTTAATAATGAAGTCAGTTGACAAGCCGGCCCAGTAACAGTCACTGCATTGCACAGAATGAAACTTGTACTCTGAGAACTGTTGATGCAGCCAAGGATGTTTTTCAGGCAATTTGCATAGATTAAGTTTCAAGTTACTGTAAATAAATTTAGCATCCACCTCTACCATAGCAAAAATTTTGTTGTTCCTGATTTGCTCCAGAGGTTATGTATCAGCATATCAAACACTCTCTGCAGATTAACGAGAGACTGAAGATTTGTCATCAGTACTGATCTCATGCACTTGGCACTTATACATATCATTTATTTCAGTTACATCAAACTGTTCTCGTATCAGACAAAATGCCTGGCATCACATCATGGAAACTATCTTGAAACAGACATACTGCTCTCAAGAGTTCCTTCAATATCTAAAAGCTCAGCTTCATTCTTCAAAGACAAACTCCTCTCCATACTGAGAGTAATCTTTCCCTTATCTGCCTCTGCTACATCAGCTGAGAAGTCAATTCGTCAGCATCTGCTGGAAGAACAGTATCAACAAATTTGCTCATCAAGGCTGCATGAAGTGTGCACATAGAGCTCTTGAAACAGCCTTTCCAGTAATAATGTGAATGAGGTTTCCGCATAAATGGTAGTCAGTAACTGAGAAGCTAGCACTCTTCAAAAGGCTCTTACCCTTGCCAGAAGAGATTTTGCTATGAAGAACTTGAAATTTAAAATATGATTAAAGTGAGTTTATACATTTTTTGTTTTTTTGTTCTTGGGAATCAACAAAAATAATAAAACACTGTTTATTTATTAGATTGTATATTTACACTATTACATTATTGGAATATCAGCTAATTGCCAAGTGATTCAAACTTTAAAAAATGGTAAATAAGGATTTTCTTGTAGCTGGTTCACATATTTTAATAATTTGGTAAACATTCATAAATTTATGAATAAAAATTGTTTTCACATTTATTTCTTTATAAATTGGTAAATAAATATTGCATTACCAACATTTTTATCAAATGCTACCCAATTTTATTTTTCCACCAAGATGTTATAATAGTGGGTATTTGTTCAAAGGTTGAGGCAATTTTAAAACATTTGAAACTGGATTTCATGGCCAACTGTAAAATATAGGAATGAAATGTCTTATTTAAGCATTTTCAAGATGAGGATTTGTTTCTTGAATTAAGACCTAAAAGTGAATGACCAGATGTTGATGCTTTAAAATGCAAAGGAAGAGAAACTGACCAACATAAGAAAAAGACAAACGTCAACACCAACCAACCTTCCAGAAGTACTAGGCATTATCATATGATACAATGGAGTGAGCATTACCTAAGATTCATTTGGAGTAAAGGTCAGTAAACTTATAAGCTTCAAAATATTCATTTTTTGCAGGGGGTGGGGAACTGGTGTAGACATACATATTCAGTTTTAAACTCACATTACCTGCTGTCAGCATATGTATACATTTTAAAAATACTGTGAAATGCTGGTTCCTAGAGAAATTGAAAATGATAAATTTCTATATAACAATTTTAGGAAAATCTATGACAAAGTAAAAAAAATTCTTAAAGCTGAAGCCAAAATGGCAGCATCCACAAAAATTCTTCTCCATAGTAATTTCTTTCCAGTAAATGGCAATTTCAAATTTTGTCCCAAAATGAGCAAGTACATCCAGGAAACAATGCTATAACAATGCCGCAATGAAAGTTGTAATTGATAATTTAACAGTCTTTTTCTTTTTAATTTCTTTCATGCGTATGAGAATGTAGGATATTTAAATACTTGTGGGTCACAAAAACTAATGAATAAATTTATATATTTATGTATCATATAAACAACGGTTTTCAAGCACTTGAAAAAAGCTACTGGCTTTGTTTCTCCAATAAATCCTGGTCTCGTGAGATTAAAATTTAATTAATTCCATGTGAAAAATATATATAAACCATACAGATGAATATCAATCAATATCACTAACTTTATGCAAAACTTTTTTGTTTGTGTCATTTATTTTTTTTTTTTTGCACAGTAGATATTCATTGGATTATATCAACTTTGAAACAAGGTCAAATGCAGGTCAGTTGAATAATAAACTCATGACTATGAAGATAAATCACCATGGTAATCAGATTGACAAAAAGGCAATTTCTGTATTCATTCTAATTGTAGAAAAAAGTAGTTCCATTGCAACAAGCAATTACTAAGTGAGAAGTACCTAATCACTATTTCAAGAAAACTACACATGCAATTGGTTTTATCCACAAGCTTCAATGTCACTTGTGCCATTTCCAACAGATTTTTTTTAGGTACCTCCACTCCATTTTCAATACCTAAGTTTTCAATTGAATTCTTTCTTGAAACATTAATTTTAGCATAATTGAAAGCTAAATGATTAAATTTACTATTTCCAGTAAACAAAATAATCTGGTATATCTCAAACAAATTCAATGAACTCTAAAATTGAGATTTTTTCTAAAATTTTAAAGCCATTTTTGAGTGATCGACACATTTGTAAATAAAAGTTAACGGTTTTTAAAATCTTGAAAAATAAAATATACATCTCTCACTCGCTTTTTTGGAAAGATAGCAAATTTAAAGTTAAATTAATCTGATTTGAAACATATCACTTGTTTATGACATGAAGTTTAAAATAAAAGTATTTCTTAATCACAAAGGTCTGACTAGCTGACCTTTTAAGTAGGTGATGACAGCACCTATTAATCTGGACATATGACCAAAAGTTGACATAACCCAGTTTAGTATTTAATAAAGGGAGCAATCCTTAAAACATGTGACCTTTTAATAAGTCTCCATAGTAAGAGAAAATGTGCAGTTTAACAAAAAAAAAAAAAAAAAAAAATTTATTAAATCCTTATTTTAAATGATTTGCTTTAAGCTTTTGAATTTGATTTAAAGTCTTGATTTTAATAACTGGAAGAAATTTAAAAAGATGTTTGAAATTAATTAGCAAAGAAAAAAATGGAAACAATTCTCATAAAAATTCAGTATTTATCAAAAAAAATTTTTTCTTCAGCATATGATATCCTAAAATTACATTATTCATAAAATCAATTGAAAGTTTACCTACATTAAGAATAGTATAGTTTTAATGCATTTTTGATTTTACTATTCAGAGTAGATTTTCAAGTGAAATGGTCTTGTAATTTAAAAAAAAAAAAAAAAAAAAAAAAAAAAAAAACATGATTTACATTTCCCAATGAGCCCTGCATTTTTTTTTTTTAATCATATCACTCCGAGCAAGGCAGTAATGCCACTGATGTGCAGGGGGCTACATAATAGTGAGAAGATTAGAAAAGAGAAAGCCGGAAACCATATCCTAAACAGGGAACAAGGGATGAGCCTCTTAACCTGTTCAATAGACGTGGGTGGAGTGTAAATCAGGTGATAGATAAAAAGTGTTTTTACCAAGATTTTAAAACAATTACATAAATAATTCATTTGTGAATAAATTCTGAAAGTTTCATTGAAATCAGACAATTACTTGATTTTTGCAAGAATTTTCAAATTAATGTGTATTTCAATGTCAAAAAAACGACTTGTGTAATATGTTTTCTTTAGTAGTCACATTCCATCGCCTGAATTGCTGATGGAAAACAAAAAAAAGAAAAAAAATTAATTTTAGAAGTGTTAGGATTAAAAAATAATGACGACAAAATTTGATCTTTCCTCTTAATAACAGGATAAACATTTTGATGATAAAACTGTTTTTATTAAGTTTGAGCTCTTAACATCAAGCTATGCTGCTTTTATGGCAATTGAGTGGAGGTACCTATAAATATACAGTAGTTTACAGAGTAGTAACATGTTGACATTCCACACTACATGAAAAAGGTCAGGAAGAAAACCTCCAACACTGGAAAGAGTGATAACAGCTACCTAACTTAAAGAAAACTTATATTCTGGAGAAATTGTTTTAAAAGAAGGATTTTATGAATTTACTTGCTGCTCAGTCAATAAATGACCAATGTTTAAGGTTATTTATGTCCCCACTCCAAAAAAAAATACCCCCAGAAACTTTATCCTTTACCTGACCAAACCTAAAATCATGAGGGGCCAAGCATATGTTCCGAAAACGTAATGATATAAAGCAATCTAGGGGAAGTAATTCAGTACTTGGCATGTGAAACATACAAAAAAATAAAAAAAATAGAAAACCGAAAGATAACCTAGACACTTTATCCCATCCTCGATCAAACCCAAAATCTAATCAGTCCATGCCAGTCATGAGGTACCAATCAACCCTGAAAGTTTCATCAGAATCAATCCATCTTGAGATATCTTGACCACAGACAGATGTGACTGAATACAAAACCCCTGCCTTAAGGCAGAAATAACTAAACACTGTGGCATGATACTAAAGTAAACAGATTATAAAAATAGTCGGCTTCATAATACATACATTGATTCAGTAAATACAACTAAAGTAAAATTCTATTTTTTACCTTATTCCAATTTCTTTTGAAGAAAGAATATCAAAATTTTCATACAATAATAAGTTTGATTTTTTTTTATTTTATAGCTAGAATCTAGGAGGTCATTAAACTATTGTCAATAAATGAGGTGTAGAACTTTTTCTTCTAAATTATAGTCAGTCATTAAGTGTCATATGTGATATTGAGCAATTATGTCTCAAAAGAGACATGACTGACTGGGCAGAAGATTTTCCCCACAGTATGTTGCCACCACTTTCTGTGGTAGACTGGTTGCTAACCAAAGCAATAGAACCCAATTTCTTATTTAACCCATAAGTGAAGAGATGGATTAATACCTTTCCCAAGGGTATTTACATGTAAGTGAACATAACTAATTCAACTGGAATTTGAACTGAGCTCTCCGATTTAACATTTTGAGCTAATATCCACTGCACTACAATATACATCCGTCTAAATTACAGTACAAAAAACAAATTGATCTTTCCTTTGGTTCAGTTTTTAATATTTTCATAGAACAATTGACATTACTCTTTAACAGAAAAACTAAAGAAAATGCATCAGAGTCAGTGTGGATAACAACACTACATTAGATTTCTTTTCATTACTTTCTCAACAGACATTTTTCACCAAATCTTTTACTCAGTCCTTCAAGAGCACGTTTACTTTTGCTTGATGACTTTACTTATTTTTACAGTATAGTATTTTTACTCTGTAGAAGAACAGAACCATTTAAGGTAGACAATCATTAAGGTTTAGTTTATATGGATAGTATGGGAAGATATCAGCTGACTGTAGGCTTGAACAGGTTAAGATTATAGTGATCAGGGAAACATCTCCTTGGAGTCTATTCCATGGGGCCATGGTTTGTGGGAATAGCTATTTGAGTGGAAATTACTTCTTGGTGATAGAGTTTATATGGTTTGCTACTATATAAGTGGCATGGCAGTCCTAGCTGTGAAGGTTAGACTTGGTAGAAGCAGGTTATGCAGTTTGAGTATTTTCTATGGTAGTATCAATAGAACTGTGAGAGATGCACTCCCATCCCACCTGTGAGCGAGAGGTTGGAGTGTGGAAAATAATTCTTCTAACAAGGCCTCAAAAACACTGGAGAGCATGTGTAGTAAGTCTTTGTGCCACACATTGCTTAACACGTTTGAGAAATCTAATGTGATGATCCTTGTGGAGCGCGTATTGAGGACCTTACTAATTTTGTGTGTAAGGGTAGTTAGGACCTCAGCAGTCACTCAGGCTGATTGAAACCCATGCTGCTCATTGCACAAGAGCAGGTTCTTGTCCAGATGCTTGAAGACCTTGTCAATAGCCTCAAAAAGTTCACTGATAAGGAGACTAATGGGCTTGGAGTGGGAGAGCGGAAGATCAGTTTCCTATATTCTTGAAAACTGGGTATATGCTTACCACCTTCCACATGCTGGAGAAAGATTTCTCCTTCAAGCAGCAGTTAAATAATTTTCCTAGAAATGGGTATAAATCTGGGTTGATATTCCTAAGTACGACTACTGGAATTTTATCTGGGCTAGTGACTTTTTTTATTGAGACATGTTATTCTTAACACAATATTACTGACATATTGCCATAAAGAATGGTGCAAAACGAAGCACCATAAGCTGAAGAATTAGTTACTCAAAATATTAAAGTTTACAATTGGAGTAGATAGTTTAGTCTATCGCCCAGTTCACACTCCACCCATGTCTATTGAACAGGTGAAGAGGCTCATCCCTTGTTTCCTGTTTAGGATGTGGTTTCCAGTTTTTCTCTTTTCCAATCTTTTCACTCTTACGTAGCCTCCTGCACATCAGTGGCATTTTCGCCTTGCTTGGGGTGATATGATTAAAAAAAAAAAAAAAAAAAAAAATTGGGAGGATCAAAAAGTAATACAAATCCTCCCTACTATAATAAAAAAACCCTTGTTTGTGTGTGTGTGTGTGTGTGTGTGTGTGTGTGTGTGTGTGTGTGTGTGTGTGTATATATATATCTCACCCTCATGTAACACATGGAGAGAAAGAAAGACAATAGCAAGGCAGCATTGGCTCAATTCATTGTCTTTGCTACCAGTTATGAATCTTCTTGCAACATGTTTGCACTTTACCAGTGCTCTATTTTATTTTTGCAACAATTATGACTGAGTAGAGAATATATTTCAAAATATTTTGCCATCATGGCAGAGGTACACCCGTCATAAGAAATAAAGAAGACAAACACATCGATCACAGGTTCACATCCCTACTTCAATATAATCACCACCTCTTTGAATGCCAGTGATCCACCTACGAATGATGCCATGTAAGTCAGTTTCGTAAAACTCATCTGGCTGCTGATGTAGCAAATTCCTATACAGCAGTTTTCACTTCACTACCCAGTTTAGCTCATTTGGTCTTACATCTCTTTGGTTCAATGAAAAAGGCAGTATAGGGGGTAAACATTACAGTGATGATGAAAAATTGAAAACTGTCGTAAAGAATTGGCTACATTAGTAGCCAGCTCCATTTTAAGCCAGGATGCATAGCCTCATTCATAGGCAAAAGACAATTGAAAGAGGTGCTGCTGATACTGAGCCATGATGTATAGTGATATATTGATCTATGATGGGTTTGCATTACTTATCTCTTACATAATAAAATTGCATTAGTTTTTGACGTGCCCTTAGACATTAACAGTTTCAGATGAAACTGAGTAGCAGATTTTTACATCTGCTTAAAATCATATTTAAGCTCCACCAATTTTGACATTAAGCCTTCAGTTTAATTTTGAGCATTAGCTGATATTTTTACTGTGTACTTTTTGTAACTTTAAAATTTGTATATTTTCTGGTTAGACCTGCTCAATATTAGACAATCTCTTATAGACAGTGTGAACATAGGAATCCATGCAGCATGCATTGTTGATTCCCAATCTCTTCACAAATATATATTCTTGTATCCGATAATGTAAACAAAAAGAATACAAGTTTGATTTGAGAGGCACGAGATTTCAATCTCTAGGCTAGTAGACATTAATTTCACTGCTTCATATACGTGTGTGTGTGTGTGTGTGTGTGTGTGTGTGTGTGTGTGTGTGTGTGTGTAACTAACATTAGTACATCAAATTTATCAACAACATAGTCAACACATATAGGAATGAAGTTAAAATGTAGATGGGAGGACACAGCAAAAATAGGCTTTTAAAAGTTCACTAGAAATTTTTAATCATGTTTATTTGGGTGCTTGTACACCATGACATTTTCTCCTTTATACCATAAAATGACAAACTAGCGACAATAGTTATTTATATAGCAACGGTGATTAATAGTTGGACAGATTATAGAGTAGACTAATAACTTATCCAGGCTTTTTTTTTCTTTTATTAAGTAGGTGGGCATGGTCAGATTTGTGTTTGTCAGGTAGAGTGGAGAGGGCAAACTTTTTCATTGTTTAAAAATCAACCTTTAGCATAAGGTGAACAAGGAGCAAGTGAGCTGAAAATTGCAAAAGATCTAATTTTGTCAACTGGTTAAATATTTTTATGGTACATTAATTTGCACATAATATTTATTGCAGTTTTTTTTTTCTCCTTACCTCTCTCCTAAATGCCATGTCTCTTAGGGATGTAGGCAATCACGGCTTTGCTATTTTTGGGAATTGTCATGCCAATCTGTCCCAAAATGGTGGTATTGTTCTCCTACAGCTGTTCTTAAGAGGCTGTCACAAAAGCAGAGAGCCTAATCTAGCTATCCTTCTCCAACTATTTAATCCATAGCTGGGAGTTTGGAAGAGATGGATTTGATGTACATTTGATATATATAAGAGAGAGAGAGAGAGAGATATAGAGAAAAAAAATCACCATTGCCATTTTTGAATTCAGAGTAGTCCTTTCATTTGCCTCTTCCATAAATAAATATCCTAATGGTAATTGTTCTGTTAAGATTCCCTTGTTGACATTATGAATTTAAGCACAGTGCTAGACTGAACGATGTGGGTCATGGTGCAGTGGATATCAGCTCAAAACAAGAAATCCAAGAGCCAAATTCAAATTCCAGTTGAATTTATTGCATTCACTGACATGCAAATACCCTTCTCCCTCCAGCTATGGGTTAAATAGCAGGACAGTCTACCACAGATAGTAATAGCAACCTACTTCAGGAAAATCTTTTGCCCAGTCAGTCATGCATCTTTCAAGACATTATCGCCTAAGCATGAATCACGTATGGCACTTAAATGACTGAAAGGTAGGTTTCATAATTTCACAGTTGAAATTACTAGTTCTAGGCTAACATTTTTTTCTATTGCACTACTCACTTAAACTCTTTTTGTTTCTTGCTTTCTGCTCAACTACAAACTTCGAAAATTTAAATGCAATATTAATCATTATCTTCCAACTCCTTCAGTCCTCTTCTCTTAACATATCATTCAATAAGTCCTAGGCATGACATTAAATGTGCCACTAATAAAAAAAATCCATATGAGTTTTATGAAGTACTAACCTTCAAATGGCATGTGACAAAATTTGGGCCCAATCGGATTATTAGTTTACAAATTACAGTTATTTAAGTGAAGCTACTGTTGTAAATTTTCAAAACAATGGAAAAATCTGAATTTCATGTGTTGATAAAGTATTGCTTTCTGATGGGGGGGGGGGGGATACTGTTCAAGCAAAGTAATGGCTTCATAAGTATTATTCAGATTCTGCTCTGACAGAAACAGTTAAGAAGTGGGATGATGACTAAACACAATCATACACAAATGAATACTCAGGTTGCCCAAAATCAGCAGTTGTCCCAGAAAACATAAAAAATCCACAAACATGTCTTTGCTGATCATAAATTGAAGTTGCATGAGATAGCAGAGGTGTTAAACATCAGAAGGAAGTGTATTCATTATTTTGTATGGACATTTGTCAATGAGAAAGTTGTTTTTAAAGTGAGTGCTGCGTTTGCTCAGTTGATCAAAAGCAACACAACGCGTTGACAATTCAGAGCATTGTTTGCAAGTGTTTCAATGCAACAAGGAGTTTTTGCGTAAATGTGACAATGGCTGAAACATGGATCCACCACTTCACTCCGGAGTGAAATCAGCAGTTAGCTGAGTGGACAGCAGTAGGTGAAAGCAGTCTAAAGATGCAAGCATTAGTTGGCAAGGTTTCAGTCTCTGTACTTTGGGACATGCAAGGTATTTTGTTCATTGTTTTACCTTGAGAAACAAAGAACCATCAATAGCAAATACTATATAGCATTATTGGTGTGTTTGAAGGAAGAAATCACCAAAAAAGGGCCACAAATGAAGAAAAAGTGATCTTTTACCAAGACAATGCACCATATCAGAAGTCCGTTGCAACGGTGACAAAACTACATTAATTGTGCTTCAAATTGCTTCCACATCCACCCTATTCTCCAGATCTGGTCCCCAGCAAACTACTGGCTATTTGCAGACCTCAAAAGAATGCTCCAGGGAAAGAGATTTGGCTCTAATGAAGAAGTGATATCATAAACTGAGCTGTATTTTGAGGCAAAAGAAATTAAGGCATGGAAGTGTTAGAATCAGTGTATCACCCTAGGGAGACTATGTTGATGAATAAAGTCAAATTTTGCCTAGAAGTTATTTTATTAGTTAGGCCCAGGTTTTATTGAGTAATGTTTTATTTTCCTACTTTACTCTCAATAAACCCTTGCATCTTAGTGGCTTTATTGCCTTGCTTGGATTGAAGCAATAGAGTATCACAATCAGTTTATGGTCTAACCAAATATATAAAAACAATGTATATCCATATAATGGGACTTTCTGTGTATTTCTTCATTTATCTTTAAAAAGTTTTGTTTGCTTTAGTATAAGTTAATCTGGTCTCAATTTGAAGGTAAGGCAAAACAATTGATGACACATTGGAATAAAATATAAACAGGAACAATAATTGAACACATGACAAATTCCCCATTTCTTAATATTTTGCTTAGTTTCTGGAAAGCAATTTTTGCTATTCAAAGGTGTCTTTAGATAAATTTTATATTTTCCAGATTTTTAGAATTCTGCAGTCTATTTTGACATCTCAAATTTGTAACATTTCAGGCTGTCCATTTTGCTAATGACCATATATTCCAGGGGTGGCCAAAGCACAGCTCACAATTCACTAGTGCCGCCTTGACCTTTAACATGCAACTCATGGAAATATGTTGGCTGAGATCATTACAAAAAAAAAATAAAAATAAAATCACATTTTTGGTTAAAATATTTAAGAATTTAAATCCTAATTTTTATAACAAAATTTGAGTGAGGCATTGTTCTTTAGTGTTGAAGGAAGAAATGGTACAAGGCATAGAGATTAACAAAATTTCCAGTCAGCAAGGTTTGCAGAGGAATGTAAGACAACCGAGGTCATGGGCAAGGGGATTAAGAGAACCACACTCAAGTCACACACATTAATGCAATGTCACACAAAATGAACTGTGCAGACCTAGTTGACACTTCAGATAAATTTTAATGTGTTGAGATTTTGTAAACATTTGGCATATGTGAGCACTTTGTGGTTACTGACACAAATACAAATTAACAGTTTCTTAAGCTACATACATGAATAAATATTAATGTACACATGTGTTTCTTAATATTTATGTGAAGTTTATGTAACAATATGTATGCAACAAAAATTTATTTCATGTTTTGCGGCTCTTAAACATACATGGCCCTTACATTAAGCTAGTTTAGCACACTGGATATTTTTTTTCTTACAATTGATAACCAGTCCTTTCTTCCAGCTTTTTGTTATTGTATCTAGTACCTGCAGTTTTTTTTGTGTATGCCAGTGTCATCTGCATTTGCCTACTTATGCTGACTGTGCTCAACATTAACAAAATCATGAGAATTTTCCCAGCTCTATTATCGGGGGAGTGGGGGGTAGGAACTCTCACAGTATAAGTAAATTTGTAACCTTTGTCTTACACCCCCTTTCTAGTTTTGTGTACTTAATTTATTTTCTATCTGTACGCAGACAGACATTAAACAAATACATGTTGAGAATAATCACATTAGATGTTATTTTCCACCCTACTTATGAAAAAAAAAAATCTAATAAAAGATGAAAAAATGAAAAAAAATCTTTCCAAAATAAATTCTAACAGATCCTTGTGCCATACATTATCAAGTGATTTTGTAATATCTAATAAAAAGGTATAAATGCTCCTGCATTTGTATTGTCTGCTCTGATAGGAATATGATTATAAAAGATCTTGTTTCTTATATCAGTGTCTTTAATGAAGCCACACTGTTCTTGCCCTATTTCTGGTCTGACCATTTCACAGTATCAGCGCCTGAATGAAAATTCTAAAGAACCAAGTTCACCATTACTATCTTATCAAGTGCAACTAATCAAAAAAGGTGAAATCAAGAAATTACAAATAATTTGAAGCATGTAAGATTTTGTATACACATGTACAAATATGTTAAGAGGAAAAGCTATCAAATATATAAATTGCCCGTAAATATCATTTAATGAATGCAATAAGTACTAAAGTCATAAAAAAATTTTAAATACCAACATATTTATGTAAAAATATCTAAATTGTGCTCTTGAGAAATGGCTTCCTTAATGCTAATACCTTTGAGCTTTAAATAGAGAACTGAATTTTTTTAATTTTTTTTTTTTAAAGAAAACTATCCACCCAGGACATCCATATTCCAACCACTCCTTTTATTAACTAATCAAATTAGACATTGTTAGAATGTTCAGTCTAAATTAAAGGGTAGAATTTTCTTGAATATTTAATGAAGAGGGTGGTTGGAATAAGGTCCATGAAGATCATACATGGATTGAAATCTGACAAGATGAATAAAGTAAGGAACAGGAAGGAAAATGTGTAATCTAACATGTTTCACTTTAGGAAGCTTCTTCAGAGATTTAAGACAAATTATCTAATTTTTTTTTAAAGTATTTCAAAAATTACAAGAGAAAATATCGATTGATGTTTGATTTCATTGTCAGATACATGTCATGTGTAATAAAACAATAGATCATTTTTAAATGTAGGAAAAACCTATACCTGTTTATGTGTGTACCATGAGTAATAAATACAGTATATACTTATTTTAAATGTGAGTATATATCTGAAAATAATACATGTGTCAAGCGTATTTAAACAAGATGAATTAAGTGCATTTATATATCAGTAACATGATTATGTGTGTGAAGAAAAAATACATTTCCATCTAAAATTGTAGCAAAATAATGTATACAAGTATCAAGAGATAGACATGAAAAAAATCATCAGTAAATGGAAGAATGTGTGTTTAGGATTAGCTAACTGCTCTAGGAGTCAGGCATCCTTAGATATGAGTGGCCTGCCATACATACAATGTTAAATTGTAATGATGCTTAGTGCCAAAATGGCTGTTATTTTTTCTTCAGTAGTTTACTGCTAGAAAGGAGTTTTAGGCAAGCAGGTTTTTTGTCAAAGTGCTCAATATCAAGAGAGCCTTAATAGAATTAACGTGAAGAAGTTTGTCAGTTGAGCAGAGTTACTTCAGTATAGATTTTATGAGTTTTAATCATTTCACCCCAAGCAAGTCTATAAAGCCACTAATATACAAGAGGTTAAACAGTGTGAAAGAATCTGTGAGAGAAAATAGGGCAAAAGAACAGAAATTAACAGGACAGTCTAAATGGAAAGCAAAAAAGCAGGAAGAGACTTCTACAAGGGAGAAGTGCAAGACAAAAGCACTTAGATGTAACCACAAATTCTATGCTAACAATTTCAACTGTAAAGTGAGAAGACCTAACTGCCAATCTAGTACTGCACTTAAATTCATAAAACCGGTGTACCAAAGAGGAAAGTTCATCAGAACAATGACCATGAAAATATTTATACAGAAAATATATATTGGCCAATCTGTTTGGAACTGAAAAAAATAATTCAAAATTAAGTTCTTACATTGGTTATGCAACCATCTTTCTTCTAGGTTAACTTAGCACTTACCAGAAGTTGTCTTTTTTTTTTTAAATGGCTTATCAAACATTGTGGGTTATTTAATATTTTGGAATTCTAAGACTATACAATTTTTCTCTATGTGTGAATATCATTTTTTTTCTTTTTGTTACAAATACCAATGATTTTTCCAAATAGAAGTTCTACTTAACCCATAGTTGGGAAGGATCTATAATTTTTGCATAGAGATTACAGTTAGGATTTCTCAAATATGCAGACTGATACATGTAATACACTGAAGTAAAAATAAGGCATCTATTATGAGCATAACATATGTCAAAAATGTTGGGTTAAAAATAAATCCATTAATTCTTTGGAAATTGCTTTGTTTACATTTCAGATATGAAAGTGAGCAGATATGGGATTTTACAAAAAATACCTTAGTGAGGAAGTGTGCTTACCTTAAAAGAGAAAGCACAGAGACTGGTTGATATGAGACGTGTGTGTGTATTATACATATATATATATATGACCAACTGATGAATATCCATACTTTAGTTTTATGTCAATTCCATTTTAGCATTTTATATTGTTGAAAAATAAAATAAAAAATAAAATAAAAAACAGAAAGAAAGCATTTTGATTATTACTTTGACACTACAAAAAAGGGGCAGGGTGTGGTAATGTACTATAAAACCAAATGACAGGAACTAAATTTCAACTGATTATTTTGATATTAGATGATTAGTGTGGTTTACTTTAATTTCAACTTGAACTCCATCGCTTGATAGAGTAGGACTTCAACAGATTTATATGTAATTCAGAGGAAGTCGTTTTAAAAAGTAGGTTATCATAATCTAACAAATGGAAAAGAAAAATGCAACATGCATTTTATGACAAATGGAATATTTAGTGGACACATCTGTTTAAGTAGATATTTCTGTTCAGTAAAAAATGGATCAATGTCTACCAGCTTAGAGATAGAAAGTCTTAAAAAATTTGCTTCCCAACACATTTTCTTCATTAAGACTTAATCTCTAGACAAATATATATATATATATATATATATAGTCATCAGCTGACAGATCTGTTTTGCTGTATCACAGCTCATCAGTACAGTTAGACATCAGATCGTTTCTAGCCAAGATTGAAAACCGACCAAATTGCTATCAGTTGGTGATTCTACCTCTGAGCTATGGGTGCTCAGTACAGAAAGACAGACTTTAGTGTGTTATATACAATGTAAACACAGGCCAGTAACTGCATGTTCAAATTCATTACCAAATTTACGTTCTTACACCCTGATTGAGCACTCTGGAAGAATGGTAGACTTTGAAAAAACTTTAGCTACTCTAGCATCTACACATTCATTCAGTAATGAATTAAAACACTCTACTGGCATATGAACACAAGATATATCACATGCTAAAAGTCTGCCCCCTACTGAGTGCCCATAGCCCTGCGGTAGAATCACCAACTGATGCCAATTTGGTTGGGTTTCAATCCTGGGTAAAAAGCAAACGGGTGTCTAACTGTACTGATGAGCTGTGATACAGCGAAAGATCTGTCTGCAGATGACACACACACACACACACACACACACACACACACACAGCATTTGGGCAGCAATCTCTTTTACACAGGTTTCATTAAAAAAATTTTCACATGATTTTAACTTTTTCAGAATAAATATGAAAACTGTCTCAATTTTTATTTTCTGAATGCTTTTGGCTATACTTTTGGGCATTATCAAGGATGGATTTTATTTAACAGTATTCTATTGTTTTGACCACAGAAAGTAATAGCAACCTACAATGGAAAATCTACTGCCCAATCAGTCATGTCTCTTTTTAGACATGATCGCCCAAACTTGTATTACATATGGCACTTAACTGACTCATTCTATTGATTTAGCAGTTATTTTTGTGGGTGGTAAGTCATGTTTCAAATTATTCTAGGGGATATTTGTGCAGATGGTTTTTGTTTTCCTGTTGTGCTTTTTATTATTTGTCATGTTTTTAGTGCAAATATCGCTGATTTTGACCGCTTTCATTGAATATCTTGTGAATAGTGAGATGACAGGCAGTGAGTATGAATGTAATGAATATTATTATTAACTACACTTGTTTTTAGGATTTCGTTGTACAGTGGGTTAAACCATAAGTGGTTTCTTGTCCTGCTGGAATTTTTTGCAGTGTATGTATATGAGTGTTGCCATCCACTGTCTTTTAGGGCCATTTTATAGTCTTAGTTTTATTGAAGATGGTTTCATGGAAAGAATTGTCAGAAAGCCTGCAGTTAATTGAGGGTGGGATCTCCTTGAGTATTGACAGTAGGTGATTAGAAGATGTTTGGATGTACAGGGGTTTGTCTTTAGGTTTTCAGTAGGGCTGATGTACACATTTTGTTAGGTTGCAGGTGACATTGACAAAATCTACTTTTAGGTTCATTTTTAGGTTTTGTAACCTTGCTAGGGTTACCAAAATCATGACAAAATAGTCCGTTCCCTTTGTACATAACCTTATTAGGTTCAATGAAACACCACGCTTACTAAAGTCAGACAAGTATAATTACGCTTTTAAACAATAGCGCATCAGACACTTATTCTTCTCAGATTACACTTTCTAATCACTCTATATATATATATATATATATATATATATATATATGGGTCATGTGATTCCAGCAGCATGGTACCGCTAATTACTTGAGTACAAGGTCAACCGTGTTTACTCCTTGGCAAACCACATTCAAAAAAGTGTCAGCAGTGACACATTTCTATAAGATGGGATATCTCAATGTGATTTAATAGTTAGCAAGCGTGTCTCGCTAGAGCTTATTAAAAACAAAGTAGTGAGTAATCTTCACTGGGTACCCCATACTTTCAACCTTGTGCTACATCTAAGTGATGCTTAGAAAATCAACTGTCATGGGCACCTCGAGGTGGTATAATAGTTTGCAAGTTTGCCTGTGTAGAAGCGTAGTTGAGTAGTGAGTTTGATCCTCACTGGGTACCCCATACTTTCAGCCTTGTGCCATATCTAAGCAGTGCTAGAAAATCACTTCTATAAGACATGTCTGTCAAATCATGTTTTTGTAAAATTTTGAAGTTTTTTTTGGGGCTTTATCCATTTTGTTTGTGAAAGTTTAAGATTATAAGACCATCTTCCCAGTATGATTTTTATCAATTATTTTACTTTTGCTACATGAAACATATGTGTGCAGGTCTGTGTACCATCAGGCTCCTTGTGATGCCTCATCTGAGCAAAAGATAACCAAGTGTACTGGAGGTCATATTTATTTGGATATGCAAATAGTAGGCATTTCAATAATAAATTGGGATTCACAAGCGGTCCCCAGCTGCATGTATACACACTTTTGAGATGGCATGGTCTGGTTTAAATTCAGAATTTCCACCAAAAGCTATAGGATCCAGTCTTTATGTTTCTGAGATGAGGTAGTATTTACACTATTACGCTCCAGCCTTCAAGTGCTAGGAATTTCGAACAGAATCCTTTATTATGGTCACTGGAGTATATCATTCTCATTCCTTGTGCAAAGACTTTTGGTAGCTATGAGTTACCTAATCTGACTCTCTAAATTACTTGTTCTTAAGGATACATGGCCCAGTGGATATAGGTGTTGGTTAGTTCCATTGGGGGAGCTCATGACTACCAAAAAAGGCTTTGCACAAGGAATGAGAATGATATATCCTAGTAATCGTAACAAAGGGTTCGGGTAGAAATTCCTAGCATCTGAAAAAGAAGGCCACTCTGGCCTTCTTCAGGTGCTAAGAATTTCTTTCAGGTGCTAGAATGGCTAAAACGTTATACAAATGGCTACAAAGAGGAGGACAATAGTCCGAATTATATAAATAAGATTCAGTCTGTCCTATTTTAACAATAGCTTAAGGGTGGCGAGAAAAGAGGGATCATACCTTTCTCAAGGGTGTTAGCATATAAGCAAATGTAAAATTTGAACTGTTCTCTTATTACTCAATCCAAGCCACTAACCATTATTCCACTGTGTGTGTGTTATGAGTCTAATGTCTAATGAGAGCAATCAATGGATTTTTGAATTTAACATTACTATAAGTGTATTTAATGTGTAACCATTTTGAAGTAGAGGTCCTCATGATAAGCAATTTTAACTATAAATATAGTATAGTTTGAAACATTGTTTTAAGGTTTGCTATATTTATAAGTAAATTGCTTAAGATCAGAGGTAGGCTGTGTAAATGTATGTAAATATATTCATGGACACTGAGGTCAACACATTAGCAAGAGTCTTTCATGTTTGAATGTAATCTTCAGGTGATCTTGAAGAGTGTTCAAGCATGAGACTGCTGCCACTCCTTGTCCATTATATATACTATTCTGTGTCTAAAACAACTCAGTTTCATGCACTATGCAATCATCATGTGCATATTATGAACTGAGAATGCTAACAAGATTAATATGGAGACGTTTATCATTTAACTGAGCAAAGTCATGCAAACACCATATCAAAAGCAATTAACCATCTGTAGAACCACTCACATACCAAATATTAAATTACACCAAGCGCCATATAAATAATAAAACCAAGATACAACAGCAGATTAAAAGATAAGCCCTGATGAGTGAGGATATCATAATGGTGCTTCATGAAACTTTAAAGCTGACATGACTGCTCAGTTAAGTGACAAATTTATTGAAACAAAACTTTCCTCATATATATATATATATATATATATATATATATATGCGCAACTATAATAATGGACAACTGACATTGTTTAAAGAAAAAGAAATCCACTACAAAATAGGATACAGAATGTTTACTGTCTTTATAAGAAACTGAGAATTTCTGTCAATTTCTCAATACACATCAATGCTTAGATGCTAGAACAAATATTAATATTGTTCAACTAATTTGTAGATACTGACTATAGCCACCACTCTCAAGGTAGAAGTGATAACAGTCACAGTTGGCACCTTACTAAATGGAAAATATTCCCATGTGTTTTTTTTATTTCAGTCAGAAGTTAATTAAACACAACAAGTTGTGCTTACACTGCTAACAAGTTCAGATTTTCTGTTAAGACAAAATTATGTTCAGGGTAGGTAATAATTTTCAGTATCTCCTCAAAACCTAATTCCTGGAATTATTTTGGCATTTTGCAATTTTAGATTTACAAATGGATAAATCTATTGAATCAGTTTTTTTCATAGAATGTTGCTATTAGCATAGCATCTCTTGTAAAAAGGAAAAGGATTTGTTTCAAATCTCTGCTACCAGGGTCAATCTGTGGATCCTATATAAATCCATCATTGGTTTATGCATTAGCTTGATAGATAACACCAGTAAAGAAAACAGGTTTTGTTTAATTTGACAAGATATATATATATATATATATATATATATATATATATTTTTATATAAAACAAGGCTCACCTTAGAAATCTGTTCCAGTTTTCAAATGAAAAGAAATGACTTAAGGGTAAAGCATAAACCTACAAAATAACAGAAAAAAGAATTAAATCTTAAATATTCTATTTCAGTAAAAGGGGAGGGAAGAGAAAAAGACCACATTTAAAACATACGTGTGTGCACATATATATATATATATATATATATGAGAGAGATGTGTGTGTGTGTGTTTCAGACATAACCTTTGAAGTTTTGTGAAGTAAAACACTGCTCAGTTAAATGAAAACCTCCACATTAATTCTATTAACATTTTATCTTGATAGTAAGCACTTTATGATAAGAAAATCATCGCAATTTAATATACACACATATTTTATCTTACCAAATTTAATGTTTGCTGGGGATGTTGAAGAAAAATAAAAGATTGATGGGAATTAAGGACATAGATGACAATTGACATTGCATTAAAACTTTTGGAGATTGCTTGCTTGCTTGCTTCCCTGATAGCCACAAACTGAAGTGCAAAAAAACTTAGGCGTAGAAGTGGTTATATCTAACTATTTGGACGATAAGAGTGTGGGACCTTGATGCTAGCTTTTGACAATATAAGCCATACCAATTTGAATTTCAGCAATAATGGCCAGCCATTTGTTTCCAAATACAAATGGCTGCTAAGGTGGTTAATCCCTGTTGTAAACACCAGCTCAAGCACATTTCTGTTTATTCAATACCTATAGTGGCCACCTGCTGTTTTTACTATAATTATGCTGATCCAAATGTTAATTACCATTTCTGGGAGAGAGAGCATATAATCTAGCATCAACAGTTTGAAGTTCAAGAAAATTGTCAGCATAGAATTTCTGGTTACATTCAGCCATTTCAATAGTAAAATCAGACCTTGCCATTAATATAGTCAGTTAATTGCTGTATGTGATACATGCTTGGGTAATCATGTCTTTAAATCCATGACTGACTAGGCAGAAGATTTCCCCCACAGTAGGTTGCCATTTCTTTGTGGTAGACTGGTTGCCAACCAAGGCTACAGAACCCAATTTGTTCTGTTATTTAACACATAGCTGAAGGGAAAAAGAGATGAATTCATACTTTTTCCAAGGGTATTTTGCACATAATGCAATAAATCCAATTCAGGTTCAGCTCTCATTTTCTCCTTCCGAGCCAATATCCATTACACCACAAAGTATATCCAATCTAGTACCAAGTTTAAATTCATAAAGTATAGGTACCAAAGAGGAATTCATCAGAACAATTGCCATGAGAGACACTATGTTATGGCAATGGGAATGTGACAGAAGCCATGATGCTAGCTAAGGATTAATGACATAGTATTACATTCATTAGTCTACAAAGTGAAAAGTGATGCAAATCCTTAGTACTAACTTTGCATAGTACAAGGGGGGGGGGAGACAATGTATCATGGCATTTTGTTTTGGCAGAAAAATATATATCTCAAGGGAAGATAAAATTGTCCATAATTTTTATATCGCTTATCTCCAGCAAAATGAAAAAAATTTTAAATGCCTGAAAAACTTGAAAATTCATAAAATCTTCCTCATTGGCTGTACTCTATGAAAGATGTTTGAAAGAAAGCTTGTTGCACAAGTGTTATATATCTCAAGAATATAAAATAAGAGGCAATTAGTTCCCACCACCCCTCTTCATAAATTTAATTCAAAGCTGTGGATGAATAAATATTTACTAAATATATTGACAAATTTAATCTAAAAGTCATGTGCAGGAGTGTATGTAACAGTCAATTATAATATGTAAAACTAAAATCAGATTGTTTATATGAAGTGCTCCATTTAGTACACTTTTTATAAATACAAATGTTCACCATCTACAAGGCCCAAGAGCCATTCTAAGTAGAGACTTACAGAGTAAGAGGCATAGTTTATGGGCATATATGAAGATAACATTTAGAATAAAAAGGTCAAGATTGTAGAGATCAGAGAAGCATTCTCTTTGGAGTGTATTCCACAAGGCAGCAGTTTGCGGGAAGAAGTTGTTCAAATGGAACTTATATTTCACCTATAGAATTCAAAGGAAATGAGGATGGTTCACTACAATGTGCATGAAATGGTAGATCTTATTTTTGAAGGTTAGAACTGGTGGAACTAAGCAATATAGTTTACCCAAACACTTTCCAAAAAAAAAAAATCAAAACAATGAGAAACTTGTATGGTTTCATATTTTTCAGAAAGGAGTTGCAATGTGATAAATAATTCATCACCCAAAAGAAGCAGAAACAATTTTGAACTATCAAAACAGCTAAGTGAAAACCAGGCAGCTCCTGCCTATATATGGTAGCAGTACTCCATTTTCAGCCTGATCTAGTTCTTATAAAAAGGTAGAAGATAGCATGATCAAAGCATATTCTTAGGTAGTCCTGAGTAAATGTATAATGGCTGAGACTAAGAACTACAATTATACCTACTTAGAGCCAAACTCAAAGCAAAAACTAAAATAAAAGGGTGGAAAAAATACAGACATACAGGCAGATAAACAGACACACAAACATCTTGCCTTATCTATATATATATATATAAATAAAAAGTAAATCGATTTTCTGCACTATTGTAAGAACTGCAACCTTGAAACTTCTGAATATCATTTCTTATGTCTGAGTATCAAATTTAAATAAAATTGGACCAATCCTCCTATAACCAGATTTTTTTCGATTATCAATTTGATATTTATCGAGGGTACCTCAACACAAAACCTAGCTAAGAACACTCGCAGATGCTTATAGTACAACTGTGTAAATTTTCAAGAAAATCGGTTCAGCTGTTTGAGTCTATAAATAACGGACACACAAAGTTCCATTTATAAATAAGTTTAGATTAGATTAAATTACATTACTTAACATCCTCCTGAGTTTACATTGACTTTTACAGTAAACCTTAATATTTACCAGTTTTCTTAAATTTAAAAATTTAAGAAAACCTAACAATATTTTTACTTCTGTTTACAAATTGGTGCAACATAAAACCCTTACATTTGCCTTAATTCTACCCAGGACAAAACATGGCTAAAAAAAAAAAAAAAAGTTTCCCTTTGTTTCTGTGCGCTCGTCTTTGAAAAAGAGAAAACTGAAAACATTGGATTATGTGGATTTTTTCATGTTTTGTATATATAATAAATATGCTACACATTTTTTGGGTTTTGTGACCTCTTCAGGCAAAGAAGAATGGTTGGTTGAACATAAAAATCTTTTCAAAAGGATAGACTATTTTCTTATACTAATTTTCTTTTTAACAATTATCATTTGGTATTTCAATCTGTATTCAAATACCGAACGACTACCACTACACACAAAAGACAATCTTGAATCCAGTCTTGAGGCTATGTTCTTTTACTGTCATGATAGCCTGAAGAATACGTTCGAGCATGAAAGATTGTTGCCACTGTGTTAACCCCAGTGTTCCTTTTATAAGTTTATTTTTTTATAAATTTAGCTTATTGCAATAAGTTAAATATCATTGAAGTTCTGATTTTAACTTTGAGGGAACAGCATGTAAAGGGAGTTGTAATTACCTTTAGAGTATTTTAAGCCAGTTGTAGTTTTGAATTCATTGTCATACCAATTTCTATCATCCAAAATTACTTCAATTACACACTAGTTGATGTTTGAACAGACACATTTGATATCTATATTTCAGAGATAAGGCATTCTAACTAGTTTACATTACTGCACCCCATCTTTATAGTCACATTCACAATGCTTTGGCTGTTGTACACTCTGGCCATCTTCAGGTGATATTTGTTAGAAATTCTAAGTCCTTTAAGACCATGATGGTAGATTATTTGGACTGTTGTTCTCATGAACAATGTAAATAATAAAATTTGATGAGAAATCTAAAATTAGTCAATGTAATGATTATTTTTTTATCAATTTACCCAAAGCAAGGCAATAATGCCACTAAGACACAATGGACTACTGGAGTGAAAGAGAATGAAAAGACTTTAGAAAGAACCAGAGATGCAATCCTAGATGAAAAAAACTACTTCTGTTTGAAACATGTTGAAACACCAGTTCCCATACAATTACTGAAGCTAAGCAACATTGAACCTGGTCAGTACCTAGATGAGTAACCACTGGGAATACCAGGTGCTTAGTTTGCAAGTGGTATCATGGATAATAGCTCAGGATTATTAAATGGAATGTCAAGTTCCAATTCCAGTTGGGTTCATATTTACTTATGCACAAATACCCTTAGGAAATTTATAAATCCACTTTTTCCTCCAGATTTAGGTTAATTAGTAAGATTTATTGACAATTAGAACTGAAAAATTGTTTTAAAATTAAGATTTTATTAATTTTCACTGAAAGTGACACTGGCTGATTAGTCAAAATGTCCTTATAAAGGAAACAGAAAATATCACAAAGAAACATTTGGTATTTATTTACCAAGCAAAAA